>CM057103.1:12985000-13515000 GCA_029959045.1 Taenioides sp. WSHXM2023 | reverse complement strand
GATTCAAATATTATGCCTTCATTTCTACAACATGTGAGTACCTATGGCAACTACAGGCCCTGCAAGGACATGCTGTAAGGTCAATGAGCTCCTTGGAGACACAAATGTGGTTTATACATGTTCTATGATGCTTCTCTGTGCAATGGGAAACGCAGTGAATTTATTTTGACAGCTCTGCTCCATTTACCCATTTATAATGCTGTTGAGCCAGTATAGCAAATAGGGGCTATATATAGAAATGTGTTATATTATAAGTAAAGATAAAATACATAAATACCAACATCTAAATGGGTAAAAACCTGGCTACTTCTGCATTCTGCATGCCTTGTCTTCTCAAATGTTTAAGAATGCTAATAGCAATATATAGAAATGTATTTATTATGAGTAATGATAAAATACAAAAATACAAAGATCAAAATTTGTAAACCTATCTATTTTGCATGCCTCATCTCCTGAAATGTTTTGAGAATGCTATTTGTAGGAGTTAGCATCATTAAAAAGCAGTACAAATAGACATGCCTTGATGTGACCGGGAGGCAGGCTTTGAACTGAGAGCATCCATGTCTGTAATGAGCACTCTCTTACCTACAGCACCCGCCTCACACTAGACTTATGTGTGCAACTTCAAATCTAACATGGCGTATTCTGCAAAAGGGGAAGGCTGAGACAGGTGGCAGACTCTACGAATCTTACCGCTGTGGGCCACTCTGCTCTGGTTTAGACAGTGAACCATAAATGAGCACATCCACAGATAATATATGCAAACGACAGGCTTGGTTTGAGCATTAAAGTACTAGGGGCAAAATCTGGATTGTAAATACTGTCTGGAGGAGTGGGGCGTGCTCATAACTCCCAGGCTATTACTCAGGATGTGTCAGAGATGGCACATTTGAGCGTCCGATTGACAGGTGAGCTGAAAATAGATGTGAGGAAATACAGCACAGAGCGGGGGAGAGGTGTGGAGGAGAATGCTGATATCACAACCCACAGCACAACTTTAGGTCCTCTGCTACACGACTGGCACGTTTAAAGCAACGCCATTGGAGAGACTGAATGAAAGCGTGAATAGAGAGAGTCATAAGCTTAAATACTGCACACTTAAAAGGCCAATATTATGCTATTTTCTGAGTTTCTATGTTACAGTGTTGTTTCCTCCTCACAAACAGACCTGGAGTTGTGTTTTGTTTCATTCACACATGTTTAACACCCAAACACTGCATATTTAGGCTGTGTTTTTCTCTCAGACAAGAAAACACTCATGTGGTAATACAGGAAATGCTCCACTGTGTTTTTAAATTCCATACATCTTCACTAGAATAATTTGATTTTTTTCAAACCTGGAATTGCCAATCTCTACTGACCAAAAGGTAAAAGGTTGCTGTTAACATGTGTGAATGAAATAAAACACAATCCATGTATGTTTTTTGAGGTGGTAACAACATTCTAACATGGCTCAAATCTCACAAGAGTAAATTTCATACAATATAGGACCTTTAAACATATGCATGGTCTATTACAATGTACAGTATAAAGAGCTAAAAGTGACTACCTTATTTGATTAGTAATACAGAAATTAATGGACTCTGAGCACTCTAAAAATAACAACTACTACAGCGCAATCACTGTGATATACATAGATCAAAAGACAGAACAATGCACTTTACACCTCTTGTACTGTAAAGGCTTTTTCAAGGAGTGATGTGTAGCTGCGCACACAGCCTGGTACTGATATAAATGTTCTATTCCAATCCTTTTAATGAGGCAAGTTTTTAAAATAAGGAAACAAATGGTTGTTGTTTATCTGTTTGTGACATACATCAACCAGCATAAAGACTAACTGCACACTCCATTTTCAAAATGCACTAATTTAAAAAGGATTTGCTGTGCTTGATGAAACAACATAAACATGTCAGATTGTTGTAGTCCATTATGTTTTTGGTGCAATTTATCCATCATATCAGTTAAACTTACAAAATGTTTATTACATAGTTGTTAACATCTGTGATACTTTTGATGCTAAATGCTACGTCAATAAACTAAAGCTGCCACACACGCTATGGTTTTCTAACAAGGCCAAAAAGCTCTGTTTAGTGGCGAATGCTAACTCTCCCATTGAAAATATATTAGAGCCAGCGTTCCTTTAGGTATCAGCCTTTAGAATGCAGACGTTCTGTTTACAAAATCTGGAGGGGGCTATACAAAGAGCATTTCCTTATTCCCCAGCCTGAGTTTATGTTTGACCTCCATAAGTCGTGGAGCTCTGCAATTTGTAATACAATCAACACCCAAAACAAATATTTTTCCCTATGCTATTTGGAGCTTGTCAGTCTCAACAACCCTCACCAGTCCACGTCTTCTCCTCCATCAGCTGTCTCCCCTGCTGCTTCTGCTTGAGGCCGAACCAAACAACTCAGAGCCAATACAATGTGATTGAAGTGGGAATACATCCGTCATGCCCTCCCTTTCTCATTCAAAGGTCAAACGCCTGGGGAACATTAAAAGCTGTCCATCGGCGTATGTACTTTTGCTGTGGTCTGCCTGAGTGCGTACGTGTTGGTAAGGTTAAGAGCCTCTCCTAAGTCTTGTCTAAAAGCGCAAACAACAGCTCTCCTGCCTCTCCAATCAAGCGCTGTCGTCTTCTTCGCACACTGTGAGAACAAACAGTCGCCGTGACAGCAGCAGCCCGCATCAAACCGCCTCCAGCTCCTGCCATTACCTCCTCACTTCACTGTCAAGGTTGTCCCGACTCCCGCTAGTTTTTCCGCGGGATGCTAAATGACTGCCGATTGGTCCGATCAAACTTTCGAACCCTCATTTCAATTCCGCCTTCACATCCTGCGTTCCCACTGCCCCGTCTGGTTCCCCTCAATTCACCTCGGAGCAGAGTCTAATTGAAATTACAGTACACGTACATTGGCTAATACATAATGCATTCTCAAGCTTTCTCTTATCATTTAAATCACAAAGCGTCTTCAACAACACGCAACTATATGTGTTTCTTTGAGCTGTCTTTCAGTCTGACTACACACAGTTCCTGCTAACACAGAGACATGATTGGAAGTGACAGAAGAAGAGGCTGTGAAGACGTATAAATAAAAAATGAAGCAGGAAGTAGCAAACACAAAGACACATTTAGACAGTGGTGAGCACAGGATCAGCTCGGTGACTATAGAACAAACACATCTATGACAAGTTAAGTAGCAAGAGCACTAAAGAATGGTTTAATATGGATTTTTGATCAATACTGATATCTGATAATCCTGTGGTTGATAACTAATATCTACAGATAATAAAAATAAGATTTTAAAATATAAAAAATACCAAAGAAGAGTTACGTAAGTAACTACAGTTCTATGAATTCAGGATGAAGAGGTTCTGTATCACGCAGAATCGTTCTGGGGCTCACAAGTGTGACTTTGTTGGTATTAATACTCAAACTGTGCAAGTAACTCTCCATTAATAGTGTTTTTAAAATACTGAACTCAGTTATTAAGAGTACTACAGGCACACACACTGATATGGAACACACATCACACATGAAGCAAAACAAATTACCTTTTCATAGCCAACACAGTTTAATTAAAAACTAATCTCCAGGAATTAATCCTTTGTTGAATTCCAATCTAAAGTGCATCTCTCGTATAAAAATAAATATGGTGCATCTGTGAGGTTATTATTATTATATTTTTTACATGACCTATTCAGTTATGGTTGAGACAGTGTACAGATAAGAACTGTCACTCACTACATAACCACTGTGTTTACTTACTTTATGGTAGAACACTGTAAAAGTCAACCTTGGGCAACACATTGTTTCTGGTAAATTAATCAGAGTAGAAAAAATCCACTCTAATTAATCTGGACTATATTTCAATCAACAGTTTTTGAAAAGTAATTTGTGGCAATGTTTTGTTTCCATTCTCAGTGAAGCTGGTCACAGAAAATTGAAATGTATTTTTGCTGGTTTGTATTGAATTTACTCGTGGCTCCGAACAATGAGCGGCTAGACGACAAGCGACATCAATAAAATTACCCAAAGAACATAACAGCATTACATTCATGCGCTGAATCAAATCTAATCTTATTGTGCCATTGGTGACTCACTATTTCTATTTCTGTCCACATGGAGATGGATATACTGTTCAAGGTCTCAAAAAAGCAAGGTTTTGACAGCGCTGGAAGGATCTATCAAATCAATCTGAAATGTAAATCCCAGGCCCACATTAAAAGCACCAAATTAAGTATGCATTTCCATCATTTGGATTTGATAGAATTGGGTTATGTGATCACTCATCTTTGGCAGACAGCTTTGACAGAAGAGGGAAATAAAAGTTGTACTTTTCTTTGAAGTTGTTTGACGACCAAAAAAGGGTTCAATAAAACAAGTTTCTATTCTGTGGTCATTGGTTCATGTAGCATTTGAGTGCCAGTCAATCAGTTTCTATTTAGTACAATATAATGTGATATCTTTACATAAATGTAGACCTGTCTCAATAACAAACTTCAAAGCACGACATATCGTTACAGAGATATATTGAGTCAACACTTTTATATATAAACTTACTCATAGGGCTATGTAATCAAATATGAATTTGAATATGAATGAATATGAAAAGAGACTGAATCTTGATCTCGTGCCTATTTTGTTTGTTTTGTTTGGGGCAAAGTTTAATTGTTCTGGGCTGTCTTTTATGGAGGATTTTGTAATTGTCTTCTGTGTTATTTGCCTGGGGACATTATGGAAATTATAATCTAATATTTACATTGTAATTACAGATGTTCATGAATATGCACAGTCCCTATCAAATAAAGGAATACATTAATTAAAAGTCTGCACTGTTATTTGTTTATTTGTAAAATGAATGAATTTTTTGTCATATCATCCTCCCCTACTTACTGATACCCTTAAAGGTACACAGTGTAACATTTCTAGTAGGTTAAACCTAGCTATCACAAGAGAGACACGCACTCTCCACAAAAGTTATATAGTGCACCTTTAAATATACAATTTCATATTTATCAGTTACACCCAGTATTTCTCATTGAAGTTTGACACATCCCCATTCTCATTTGTTTCCTTTTGAAACTTTTCTAACTCCTTCACACAAACACAATAAAGTGCTTATTCTCCCAACTTGTCGAGAGTGAAAATTACACCAGTTAAACACTATGCTTATGTTTTTGTAGCTTTGAGTGACTTCAAACCCACTGTATTTGAGCACTTGAAAACACAACACAAGAGCTCGGTCCCACAGATAGGATAGTCCACTGCTCCAGCCCGGCAGTATTATCAGATGTATTAGAGTTGAGGGTCTCTGTCTGTCCCGATGTTATCTGCAGATGAATGCTGTTCTACGCTGCTCTGAACAAGGCCCTGTGCGTTCCCCTCACAAGACTCCACATTTATTCGGAGCGCTGTGACATACTACCTGTCTCCCCCCGCTCCTATAACCCCAGTAAGTCCTTCTGATTTGTCATTGTCGGTTTTCTCTCAACTTTAAATTCCTCCATTCAGTTTGGAAGCCATCAGGTGCCTTCTTTTTCACTTTAACATTACATTATCATACATTTGCGGGGTAATTTTCTTTCTCGTCTCGGCTCTGTCCAGGCCGATTCCATTTTCTCTTAACACATCTATTTTCTCGTCTGGAGTGATACAGCTTGGCTCAGGTCAGTGCAGGTGAGTTTCTATTACCAAAAGGGGTCAAAGTGTCCACAGAAAAGCATGTGTTGAATGGACAGTAGAATTTTCAACATAGGACAGATGTGAAAGAAAATTAATTTAAAATAATTTAAATAAAATAATATTCACTAAGGGCGCTTTCACACCTATGGTTCGATTGCTTTGGTCCGCACTAGTCAGAAAAATGTTCCAATGTAGCAAACAGACGTGGGTACGGTTTGCTTTCACATATGCATAGTTCTAAACGAACCAAAATAGACCGCGAAGACCATCGTCACCGGAACCGGACTAAAAAACACGCCACTTTCGATCACCATGGAGGAACAGCTTTGCCTTGTGCTCCTGGCGCTGATCATCATACATTATTTTGTACGTGTAGGTACGGTAATTTTCTGCAATTTCGAATAATTTCGAACATGTTTCGCGGCTGCGACTCCAAAGACAACTTATAAGTTATTCGACTCGCTGACGGCGCATTGCACGCCTCTTCAGGGAGAAGAGACGTGCCCTCGCGACCGAGTAAACAGAAACATAATGCATTCCCATAATGCATTCGGTTCCGTCCAATTTGGTTTGGTTGCTTTCACACCAGATGAACCGTACCAAAGTAGGGCAGATAAAGCGATCCGAGACCACCCCTTTTTATCGGTCTCGGACCGGTTGATTTGGTGCGCACCAAAGTACCGAGATTGCATTCACACTAACGAAAACGAACCGAACTAAGAACTTTTGGTTCGAATGGGCCATTTGGTGCGCACCAAATGCTGTCAGTGTGAAAGCACCCTAAGTTCTTGTCTTGGCTACTTGTGTACTTTTCCCCTGTCCGAATAAGTGTAGGCTTGATTTGGGATGGGCATCTGATTTACTATAAAATGATGCCAAATCAGGTCAAGGTAGAAAGTTAAAGGTACAAAGATAAAGGTGCACTTGTAACTTTTCTAGTGGGGGTCAGTCACTTGTTTGTCTCCTTGGAGATGTTATTGCTTTGCCTGGAGAATGTTCCACAGTATGGCATTTAGCTTATCTATCTTCTTGGTGACATGCAGGTGAAGCCACCCGGCCAAATTACTACAGTGGAACATTACAGAGGAGGCAATTACAGCTCCATGGAGACAACCATGCAGTGGACACCCCATCAGAAAAGTAACACACTGCACCTGTGGAAAATGTAAAAAAAAAAAAAAAAAAAAGAAAGAAATTGTGAAAAATGAACAATATATAACTATATATAATATAGTTGAGGTACATATTTATAGACTGATAAAAATTGTCAAAATGGAAATCACTAGGAAGGGCATCAGGGTTAAACATGATTAAATTAATATACAGCCTGTTACAAGAAAAAAATGTATATCTTTTTAATCTCTGTCCAATTGCACAGTAGACCTAATGTATGTGTTGTTTAAACTGTAAATTTATCCTTCTTCAGATGGGATGAAAGTGCCCAATTGCTTAGGTGTTGTGATCCAACGAGCTTAACATTTAATAGGGCCTCTGTTTCTTAATAGCATGGCTTTCTTTTATCTGATCCCACAACAAACCCAGGGTCCATCGGGTTCGGAGAGGCCTCCTTTGTGCCTGTTGCTTATCTGATGCTGAAGTGAAGTGCAGCCCACACACTTTAAGATGATTCACTTATCTGATGGAGACTCTGCAAAACTGAAGGACAGTTACGCACTAAATCAAAAGTTAGGGACATCAATGTTGTTTTATTCATGGCTTTTATGCTAAAATCTCAAAAAGTTTGACAACAGTTCAAAACTTTTGGACCAATAAAAATTACAATACCAATTTGTTTTCCTTATCGTTTGACATTAATAAGCACCTTTAAGTGTTTTGTCGTGGCCACTTAAGATCAGATAAAAGGGCTTCACTCTATATGCAAATACTGCCTTATCTGACCAATCTAAAACAATGTCTGTCCTTTTCAACCGTTGTAGTAAAAAAGAAAAATAATCATGTGAGCAGCGTGTATTAAGGAAAAAGTTTTCCTTAACTCAATAATTCTGTCAAGACCCATCTTAAAGTGTGTCTTTGCAATGGCAGATGTTAAATGGGGTAGTTAGACAGAGGTAATGTCAGCAAGTCTGGTGTTTTTCATTGACAGAAGAAGTATGAGACAAAAAGTAGTAGATTTAAATGATCTTTTAAGGGAGAAAAGCAAGACAGGGACTAAATTTGGAGGAAATGTGGATGAAGAGAAAGCAACAGAAAGACAGGAATATATGCACTATTCATAATGCATAATGCATAATAGAGTGGTCAAAAAAAGAAAAAGAAAATACACCCAGATATCATTACATATGTAGGTGCATTGTAACTTTTCGGGTATAGGGTCTGCACCTTCTTGTCTCCATGGAGATGCTATTACTTTGTTTGAAATGTTTCATAGTGTGGCATTAGACTCATCCGTCTTCCATTCAGTCAATTATGGGTGTTTTATTCCTCAAAGAACTTGTACACCTACAGTCAGCGGGGCATCCTTAGCACAGATCTGACCAATATCTTGGTCTGGTAGCATCTCCGGCTACACTGGATTGTTAGCATGTATTGAACACGCTACATTCATTAAATACACTGAGGGCCTTGCATAAGTACATTGCATCAGTATTAGAATGTCTTGCATGATGCTTTCAAAAAGGAGAACTATCTAAGAAAATGTATCTCAGATTGATTATAAAAGCCATGTTATTCCTATGCATGTATATGTATTGCCTGTGACCCTTACCATGCTCATGCTGTTGACCTGATCCAGGGTCAGTTTGAGCAGATCCTCATCTCCGCTCTCTGCCATCAGCTTGAGGGCAGACTGCTGTAGGCTGGGCTGCTCCAGCAACACCGTGGCTATGCTCTTGACGCACTACAGGAAGGACAATGGGAAGATTAGGGCCAAGATATGGGTCCAGAGAGATAAAATAAAAAGCATTCAAATCAACCCAAGCAAGATGAAAAGGCAGAAATGTAATCAGAGAAAGAAGGGACACAAAAAAAAGAGGCAGAGGTGGAGTGGAGGAACAGTAAAGGTTAATCGATGTGCATATATACAGTGCTTACACGTAGCCACATAATACATCTGAAAGGTCTACTACGCAAGCAGCAAACACACAGAGGCATCCTGTAATATATGGATATCACAATGCAATCTGACTCCCCCCATGCTCCGCCGGTTTCATTCCAGCAGATTCAAATTAAAGCTGTTCTGAGCAGAGTAAAAGGCCTTCCTCTGCTCTCTCCCCCAACCCAACCCCCCACCCCCCGCTGCTCCTCTTCCTCCTCTGCCACACTAATATTAGAGACAGCCGAGTCGACACTAGCCCATTCACGCTGAATAGCATTAGCGCTAAACTAATATCACAGTCAGCTGCTGGTAGACACATACAGAATGTCATTAGGCGAACCAGTGCTCAGTGGGGCATGGATAGTATCAGGGGGGCAGGTTTCAAAGCTGTGGATAAGGCCTATAGTATGTTGAGCTAGCATGTTGCCCTGGGTAACATGCTTAATAGTGTTCTTCTATATTAAAATGCTGAGCTCAATACAGCTGCCCGCAGTCTGGTATTTTTCACTCCAAGCATGACAACAGAGCTATAGCAGGTAAAAGGGTGTACATGCAGTTTCATGAATACAGAACGTGAATTACCTGAGCTGGGAGCTTGTGCTTGGTGTTGTATAGCGACCGGACCATGGTGACGACCTGCTGACCGAGGTCCAATGTGACCTCTGACCCCTGACAGCGTGTCAGTAGGGCAGAGGTCAGCACCACCCATGGGTTACGCTCCGTCGCCCCCCTGGGAAATGAGAGGAGGCAGAGGCATGGTCAGGCTGTGATGGAGCGAGTTTAGCTTTCATCAGCAGTTATTGAGCAGCACAAACAGAGAAATAAAATATAGGAATTGTGATGAAACGGCAGACAGAGCAAGTTTTTATCCCCTTTTCATTTCCATAGTTTTACATCCAGGAAACAGACTGATTGCTTGTTGATTTGTTGTTATCAGACTTTGTGCGGAACCAACCAACAATACATCTCCCACGTAACACTCAGTATTTCAAAAAGTACATTTGCTAGGCCTCTCCTGCTGCTAACTTTAATGCCATACTGTAGAACATTCCAGGCTAAGCAACAACATTGGTGGCTGAGTGGGGTTCGACTCTTGGATATTCCTATGCAGAGTTTGCATCTTTCTCCTTGTGTCTGGGTGGTTTTCCTTCAGGCACCCCGGTTTCCCCATCAACCCAAAATATGCAGGTAAAATCATCCAGCAGGTAGTCCTGACCAAGCCTAGCTCAAGATCTGGAGATGGGACCTACCGACTGAAGGATGGGTCAAATACAGAGTACAAATTTCTCTATGGAAACGATAAAGTGCACCTTAATGTTAACATCTCCATGGAGATAAGCAGGGCGCAGACTGTCCATCAGAAAAAGTTACACATTTTCAAATTTGATATACGCAATTAAATATAGACAATTTTTTTTAGATTTGTTTATACGACCCTGGCTGAATTTAAAATGCATTGTGATTTGCATTTGAGATAGAAAATGAAGCATGAAAAAGACAATTTTGAGTAATTTAGCTTTCAACTGCAGTATGCCATTATTTCGTTCAGTCTCCTATAACCTAGTGCACACAGTATTTTGCTAGTACCTAAGGCCTGATCACACATAGTCCTGCATATAAAAAAGAAATGCTAACGCTAATATAATAACAGTTTGACAGAGCTGTTGATGCGCCGTCACTTCCAATAACACTGTGAAAAGCAGAGCCCACAAGAGCCGCACAGTTAATAGCTCACACCTCCAGAGTTGATTTCCACCGAACACTGGGGATGGCTCGGAGCGGTGGCAAGTGTCAGTTTGTTTACACACATCTGCATGTGCTCCTGTATAGCTCCAGTAATGTCTCCAATGCAAACTGATTAGCCTTTACCACAGCACTGCAAATGTCAAGCGTAAAAAGGCAATAGAAATATCATCCTTACATCTGCGGAGGTCATAGGGTTATTTTAGCCCGCTGTTGTCATGACATCAGGAGGCAGGTTGAACCATGGGAAGAACGCAAGGAAATAGCATTTTTTTGTCTAAGATGTCTATTGGATTCAATTAGGAGCATAACCAAGGTTAAAATATGCGCTCCACTAAGTACCCTTGTAGTTATTAATACATCAGTCAAAAGAAGGAGGTAGTTCATTATCTGTTAATTATATCTTAGCTGAGTGATGGATCCTATGGAAGAGATTTATTTTATTAATTAACATTCATTATTATTCACTTTGCATGTCAGTATCGCCTGTCTATCTCATATCCCTATTCTCCGGAGGCGGTTTTGGGGCTGGGCCAATGATTGTGTGTCTATAATTGCAAACTAGATTATTGTTTTAGCAGTGAAGAGGAACCAAGCCAAAAATGAAGTCTCCATATCCTTGTAACCTCTTTTTTCCAGTTTGTGATTCATTTTCACTAAATTATATAATGATTATAATTGTGACAGGATTCACAATTAGAAGAAGTTGACCACAACAAATTTGGAAAAACTAAAACATGAAGCCTAAGGTGAGATAAAATTAAATAATTACAGTTTCTC
Organism: Taenioides sp. WSHXM2023; assembly: GCA_029959045.1. Lineage (NCBI taxonomy): Eukaryota > Metazoa > Chordata > Actinopteri > Gobiiformes > Gobiidae > Taenioides > Taenioides sp. WSHXM2023. Next base: position 13,503,736 of record CM057103.1, on the reverse strand, counting down.
TTAAAAAGAAAATCTATTATGTACTTTTAAGCTGTGGTGTGTAACTTGTGAAGAGGTATTCACTTTGCCTAGAATGTTCCAGAGAGGCTCTATGGAGGTTATGTACCTCCATAGAGACAAAAAGGTGACACCACAAGGACAAGTTACAGGTCAGCAGAGGGTCTGCCACCTGCTTGTCTCAATGGAAATGTTATTGTTTATTCTTGAATGTTCCACAATGCATTACAATTCAGATCTGTGGAGAGTCACTGCTATTCACATAAGAAAATATGGTATTTTTGAGAAATTGAAACACCCGTAATGAATAAATGCTAGATGGATATGTTTAATGTCATACCATGGAACATTCCAGGGAAAGCAATAACAGGTGGCGGACCCTCCACCAGAAAAGTTGCACAGTGAACCTTTAAAATGTTTTCCTCAATTGTTTAGTGTAAATACAGCATGTTTTACTAGTGCAATCCATCTAAGCAGCGGTAAACCAAAAGTGATGGGGAGAGACGAGAGAGGAGGTAAAGTGAGGAGATGCCATTTGAGGTGACTGCTTTTGTGGAGCCCACACACCAGTATAATAAGCAGATGGCAACATGCTGATAAAGCCAGCCTGAGAGGAATCCAATGTTTAAAGCTAAGATTAGCCCACTTAAGTGTGGCTTAAAGAGGTGCTCGCATACATGGCAAGAGCGTATGGTGTGGTTCGAGTGAGTGGGTGAGTGGGCCAAGACGAAGGGGAGGATTTGGAGAAAAGGTGAAGATGGAGGGGAGAAAACAGGACCCCCGGAGGAGCCATCTCAAACCACTTCACCTGCATGGGATGAAACAAGAAAGCAGCTGTGTTCTTACTATGATAGAAACTGTAGGGGGGGTTGTGCTGTATGGATCAGTATTTGTCAGTAACACAAGTTTGGGGTCTTGCATTAAATAAACCTGAACTGGGGCTTGCCATGTTTTCAAAGCTGCACGATTTTTCTAGTGAATCTGACATCTGCTTGTCTCCATAGAGAGGATATTGCTTCGATTGGAATATTCCAAAGTATGGCATTTCATTTACTTCACTTAGATAAATTGTTTTTCATTGCCAAGCAGACAAGTAAGTGACGCCATAAGGCCAAGCTACGGGTCAGGAGTCTCATTTATTTTTAAAACTTTCTCTGGAATTCTTACTAACAGTGTAAATACGAACAAAACACACATTTCCATAAACACCAGCCATGATAGATATTGTGGAATACTCCAAACAAAGCAAAAACATATAGGACAAATAGATGACGGACCCAGCGCCAGTAAAAGTACATAGTGCATCTTTAAGAGACTTTTGTTGTACACATAGTCTGTATAAATAGACATAGCACCCATAGCTGCATTCCAAATAGAAAGTGAGCATGAGGGTGCTTCTGACTCCATCAACTCCTGTATACATCAGCTGTATTAACCTGCTCTACATGATCATGGTCTTTTTATTCAGCTATTTTGCTGAAAAATCAATTCCTATTCCTAATACGGAACTGGCTCCAAATTCGCCCCTATAACTGCTAGCCTCGTGAGCTTCATTTGACTGGAGCCGAACATTATGGGTGACATCACACTCCCTTAGTCCACTCCTTTATACAGTCTATGGTTGTACAACGTAAAAAGTTAAATTGTTGGTGACCTGGACTGTGGTGTATTATTTGGTCTTGCTCTCCAGTTAGTATTTTATTTATTGTAATTTAGAAATAGAAATGTCATTAGCTTAAAATATCAACATAATTGCTTAAATACAATGTGTTTAGATGTATATTGTGCAGTAGGGACATTTTTACTAGACTGCACAAATATGTCAATCATTTCTAAACCCACAGTAACTTCAATATTGCTCATAGCTGCTTTAAAACTAACTTTGAAATGCAGACTTTTCATTTAAGATTCCATCAGTGTGCCTTATGTTCCTCTGTGGGCTAGTCACCAGTGCCCCTCTCTGTGTTGTGCTCCTCTATATGAGCAACTGTGAGGGGGCCAACAGTGTCCCGGGGTCCCAGCCAGCCTCACCGTGCTCAGAATTATGACAGGGCTTATGTGGCTTCACTCAAGGATCAGTACTATGGCTTCATAATACTGCCTGCTCCTGACAGACAGTAGCCAGCCATGATTTAACGCTGAGTCAGCATCTGCTTATGCCATTAAAGTTTGCTTCCTGTCTGCTGAAGAATAAGAATGTTATGTAAATGCAACATAAAAGACTTAAATAAGAAGCAATAACTTTGAACAAACATGGAAATTAGAGAACAAAAGTTATACAATACAATTATCAAATGAAGAAGGTCTGGAAGTAAGTGGACATCTGCTAAGGCACTGATGGTATCTCGCAATAGTTAGAGTGGCCAATGTAAATCCACATTCAGGTAACACCTTAATTCTCCAAAAAAAAAAAAAAAAAAATCTAAACAAATAATATATAAATTGGAAAAATCTTTTATTTCATTTTTCAGGTGTAAAAAGACACTAAAGTGAGCTAAAGGAAGTGATTCCCATGGAGATGATGACTCTGTGGCTGTGCTCTCAGTCAGTGGAGAAGAGGCAGGATCCCACAGTGAACTTGAACCAACTGGAGGTAATCCCAGCTCTCCCGTTGCTCCATTCAAAAGTGCACAGACAGAGGCACTTTTGAATGGAGCACTCAACTGCAGTATACAAATGCACTGCCATACAGGGAGGCTTTGAATTATATAACTGACTTATTTCACATGACTGAGATACTGGGATATGGGATGAGATCTAATGAGAGTGGGCACTAGTAAGCAAGTATGGCCATATTATATACTGATATACTATTTGTACATTTAGCAACTTGTACTGTAGGACTTTTCATTGTACTATGGCAAGTACAAGTTATGTAATATAGTTGGACATAGAGATGAACCGGTATGGAGCAACAGATGGCTGATAAGCCAATATTTTTGGGCCAATATATAGGGCCGATTTTGATAATTTTTCTCAAATTCTGTCATTCAAATTGAACACAAATTCACCCACAGTGTGCTTTTACCACAGACCTCTAAGAGAACTCCGTATTACATTTAGTGCAGTTTTCTCTTGATATTATAGTGTTAAAATAAAGCTGTGTGTGTAATTTTTAGTGCAGCAAATTGACAAAAAAAAAATGCATGTCAGCTGTGCTGAGAGTTAACACCAGTTACCTGCAAAGAAGTTCAGGGAGCTTTATAATTTAACTGTAGTGTTTGATTGCATAGTCATCAAATGCATATCAAATATCAAATCATATCAAATTTTATATCGTAAGATATGCAGTACATAACTTTTTCCAAGACCCTGTCCCTGCCACAGATGGCATCCATGCTCAAAGCTGAGTCTCGCAGTGTGCAGATATGTGCCTGTGCCCATCTCCCCTCTCCTCCTTGAGACAAACACTTTAAATTGCAGATCGAAGCTGCCTGATGCTGTGTGCTTTGATTGAGCTGGAAGGATTAACTTCTGATAGCAGCGCTGCGCAGTTCCCCCCAAGTGATGCACACTTTTAATGGAGAACAATGGAGCGGCGGAGGAGCAATCACACCATTAGGCACTTATCGATAATCCTGGCAGCTCCCAATGCTCCAGCTGCTGTCGGAAGCCCCCAGCCTCCTGCCTGTTGTGAAGAATCCTTTCTCCAACTTTTCAAAGGCTCTGTGCAACATGTGCCCCACCGTGATTAGATAGTTCAATCCTAACCTTTGCCAGACGAAAGCACAAAGCTCCAAAGTTGTCATTAAAATGTAAATGTATCCCTATTGTTAATGAAGCCACCACTGTGAACGGAAGATAGTTATGATGTTACCCCTGGGTCCCTTTTTTGAGGCGGGCGTTAATGAAGAGTAAACAGAGGCAGAAGAACAAATGGTGGCCCCTTCTGCTGCACAACAAAGGAACACACGTGGAAAAGGAAAGTGAATGGACTTACACGTCATCTTTGATCATGGGGGGCCAGGCTTGGAGCAGGACGATGATCACCTGGAAGTCCTCCCACTTTTGGGCTGATCCGAGCAGCTCCAGGAACAAGGTGTATCTTTTGTCTTCATTCTCCACATCTTCAATCTGGAACTGTAAAGAACATAGCTTTGTTAACTATTCATGTATCACTCTGGTGTATTAGCATTATCTATTTCAACATGTCGAAACAATCAGTGTTTCCTCAAAGCCTAAAACAAACTGAGGAATAAATTGGTATTAAAAATGATACATTTTGATTGTTGCTTGGACTGCTAGTGCTAACAACATGCAACCTGAAATCTGTGAAACTGACAAAAGGAAATGGAAAATGTGTTAGTAGCTCACCCTTTAAGAACTGAGTGTACCACATCATGGCATGACCCTTGTTTGACTCTATAATAGCTTTCAAAGTTTTTACTTAAAATTCTACACCAAACTAGACAACTCACTCATTATCTGGAACACTAAATTATTATAATGTGTCTTAGGAACTGTGTGGGTGCACAAAGCACCCATGACCCAAAATAGTCTATTTCACTAGACTATTTGAGCAGTGCTTTTACGGAAATTATACATCTACAACAACTAGAGACTGGCTTTCAATACAGATATATATTGGTAAATCCACGTTTAAAGGGGGTATTTTATTTCAATGGAGTATTAACTGCTAACACATAACATACTAGTATTTAGATCACCATGTTACCTTTTATTGGTGCTATATTTGCCCAAAAAAACCCCCAAACAATTAACATATAAACAGCTCCCCTCCTTTTCCCGTCCCTTTGCCCCCCACGTTAAGTCAATCCCCCTTCAAAATATAATCAGCGATAACATGGTAGAAAGTTAAAAATAATTTATTTTATAATACCCCCCCCCTCTTTAATCGCTCTTTGATTTAGAAGTGGATCATGTCAGTTTTCCATGTTCATACTTCACCTACCCAAAAGACTCAGTTCACATTGATCTCAAAGTGGCTGTGACCCTGATATGGCAAAGGTACTAGGCATGTATTGACTGCAGCGCGCTGTCTGTGCGCAAGATGTTCCTGACCAACAATCCACATTTACAAGGTTGCACTTTACACATTAAATCTAAGAGCAAGATGTCAAAAACACTGAAAAGTAGTTTGCAGGCAAATGTAATAGTTTAAAACAGAAAATGGTGAAGAATGAGGGAGGCCTATAATGCTGACAGAGAGACGGAGAAGGCAAAGTAATTAATTTTCTCCTCAAAGACTGGTTGGAGTGTGATTTAACAGTTGAGAGAGCAGCTGATTTCTGAAGGGAAAGCTCTCTAACCTGCCAGAGTATAGCTGCAGCAGAGACAGGCCCCCCCCCCCCCCCCACACACACACACACACACAGACACAGACACGCACACGCACACACACAGGGCATACACAGACAAATAAGCCTAGCTGCAGTGGGACGTTGAAATCCACCAAATATCTACTTAATTTGAGTGGAGCAACATTTATTACAATGAAGATCCAATTAAATCATTTTAGAGAATCAGGGGAAATGAGATATCGTATTGGTGACTGCTGAGCCGGCAGCTTTGAGTATGCCATAACAAAAACACTTGAAATAAACGTCTTTTACATTATAACGGCAAGACAGCTCATCACTGGCACGAAATTCTCCCACTGCTGTGACTCCTACTACACTGACTTCAAAACTTTTTGGCATCTGACTACTTTGTCAACTAAATATCTACCTAATTTAATTAAATTAGACATTTTATGCTGTTTTCCCAGCACTTAGCATTGAAATGCAACATTTAAGTTATATTGCAAACCAAATATTAATGTCAAATGGCTTGATAATAGAAATGGGATGATTTACTTCCTGTTCAAATCTGTAGAGTTCATAGGCCCCACGTCTCTAGAAGCGAGAATCTTATGTGTATGACTCAAAGTCTGCAACTAAGTACAAGAAGCAGGGAAAGGGGGTAGGTGAGAACAGATATTTTGTGACCCCTCAAGTCTCAAATGCAGTACAACACTACATTACTCAAACATACATGGATCAATCAAAATACAACTCTGAGTAAAGCAGTGATGAGGGACCACTATAACACGGTTAAAAGCTCATAAAAGTTGGATTTACAGAATATGTCTCCTTTCCTTTAACCTCCTTTAACCAAAACACAGCAACCAACTCAACTGACTCCTGTCCCTAACCACTTGGAGCTAACAGCATGTCACCTATCTTCACAAAAAGAATCACATCATCACTATAGCAGCTTACCCCTCTGTCCCTCATCACCATCTGAAGACGAGCTCATCTACTTTCACTTCATCCCAATCTGAGCAGTGAGTATGATTACAGACCCCTCTCCCATCTATGCCATCACCACATCAGCAGGGGGACTACTTCTCATTTGCAGTGCTGTCACCACCTCATGACAGGTTAAAATCTCCTCTGGCCCATCAAACACCTTAGTTACAGCACCACTGAACCTGCCTCAACCAGCACTACTGCATCTAACACTCCCAACCTCATCACCACGACAACAGGATCACCTCCATCACCCAAAAGAATAGCACTTCATCCCCTACAAATACCAGCTATTAGCTACCAGTGGAGCAGAGAGTGGAATAAAACTCTTATTTCTTTTTCCCAAAGATTTTTGGTTTATTTATTTAAAAGTGCACTATGTAACTTATCTGGTGGAAGGTGCAATGCCTGCTTGTATCCATAGAGATGTTATTGCTGTCCAACAATGAACTCAACAATGACTCCTCTATGAAAGCAAGCAGGTCATGTCTACAGGACAGTTACAGGTTATATCTGTGGAGACCCCAAGGAGGGAAACACCTCCGAAGGTTGCGGAGAATGACCGAGCTAAGATCCTGTGGGACTTCCAGATACAGACTGACAGAATGGTGATAGCGAACCAACCAGACATAGTGGTGGTGGATAAGCAACAGAACAAAGCTATGGTGGACATTGCAATACCAAGCAATGGTAATATCAAGAAAAAAGAACACCAAGAAACTAGAGAAATACCAATGGCAATAGCTGGAGAAGGCCTGGAAGGTGAAGACATCAGTGGTGCCCGTGTTGATCGGAGCACTCGGGGCTGTAACCCCCAAACTGGAGGAGTGGCTAAAGCGGCTAAAGCAGATACCCGGAAAAACATCAGACATCTCAGTCCAGAAAAGCGCAGTACTAGGAACAGCAAAGATACTGCGCAGAACTCGCAAGCTCCCAGGCCTCTGGTAGAGGACCCAAGCTGGATGAGGGTGAGAGAGACCAACCAACGTGGAAGGTGAGGAACACATATTTTTTGTTTTTTCTGGGCCCAAATTTTACCGAACACCATATAAAAGCCAAAATGACTTCACTTTCCATTATCCATTATAAGTCTACAGGAAAATGCAAAAAGGTGCTATTTTCAACTTTTATAGTCAGGCTCTGTCGACCCTTTGCACTCTAGGTTACACCAAGTTCATTCAGAATAAATTATTAATCTGAAAAATGCATCTTGTCTCGTGAATAGGCTGCAGTAGACATTATCTGACATTAGGCAGCACTTACATTGTATGAATCCCTGATGACAGAGCCACATTGCGATTTGCCTTGATGAACCCTTAATATATGCACGTTAAACATCCAACCACTCCAGTACGCCACGTTTAGAAATGTCTTCCGGTGATGGAGGGATGGGACGATAAATGAGTGAAGCTGGATTTCAGGACCTTCTGCAAAATGGAGGTCATGGGAGAAACAGAAATGGAATCTTAAGTACTCGTAAAAAAGCGCCGCGCCACAATCTAAAGCTCTCAAATCCATCAGTGAATGTAAACTGCAACCCAAAGCTGGTTCATCATTGTTATTGCTTTTACTGATATGAAGGGTGAATACTGAACGCTTAGAGGCTATATTCAGGCACTCTTACTGGTGTTGTATGGAATAAATATGGAATGGGTGATTGTGGGAGGGTTTACCCCGAATGGGATTGCAATGGGAAAATGCGGCACTTAAAGATATTGAAGAGGGCTAAACAGAGACGTATGGTTTAGTAACGCACAATAGCTTTTCCCATTAGAATTCAATGGATTTATTGCATTTGGTTTGGGAGACTTGTTAAAAGTTAAAAAGAGAAAGAGATTGCTGTTGAAAATGTCCCACTTTTATAAGTGTAACTGATGTGACAAACTGCTGATTTGAAATAATTAGGAAAATAACAGTGATCAGGCTTAATTTTCAAAGATTTGAGATTTTAGTTGTGAAGTCTAAATCTGGTACTCCAATAAACATCTCTGCTCAAAGCTATGCCGAAATTTCACAAATAAATGTGTTAAAACATTTCTGATTCGTACCATATGAAATATTTTGGGCATTGCTGTTTGAGGAAGTTAGAGAATGTGCAATGGTAAAATAGCTAAAGTTGAATGTTTTTGCTGGCCAAATACTTTTTTACAGATTTTTTGCCTAAATTCTCCAAGCTATGCAATCCATGTGTGAAATGTTGTGCAGAAAGCACACCATATTTCCATTACATACACTGCAAACCTGCCAATTTTTCTGCACCAAACAACACCCAAGCTCCTCACCTCACCTCCATTAAAACCCAGATTAAATCAGAGCCAATTACTGTGAGGCAGCACGGCTTTTATTTCCTTAACAAGGAGGGATGGCAATTAATTATGTGCCTATTAAAATGAGCATTTCCTCTGTGGTTCTGTACAAAACCCAGAGAGCACAAGGCCATGAGGGCAGTGTAGGGGAATTGGGAGGGAGGAGCTAGAAGGGAGGAGCTAGGAAGGAGGAGCTGGGACGGAGGATGGAGGAGCTAGGACAAACTAGGAAGGAGCAAGGAGAAGGGAACTAGGAGGAAGGAGTTAGGGGGGATAAGCTAGGAGGAAAGAGCTAGGACGAAGGAGAGAGGAGGTAGGAGCTGGAAGGAGGTAGGATGAAGGAGAAAGGAGATAGGACAAAGGAGGAAGGAGTTAGGAAGAAGAAGTTAGGAGGGAGGAACTAGGAGGAAGGATTTAGGAAGGAGCCAGGAAGAAGGAGCTAGGAGCTAAGAGGGAGAAGCTAGGAAGAAGGAGCTAGGAGGAAGGAGCTAGGAAGAAAGAACTATGAGGAAAGAGCTAGGACAAAGGAGCTAAGAAGGAGGGGAGGAGGTAAGAGTAACAGCCGCTAGCACCACATCCATCTGGGCCGCTGACAAATTCGATCAGACAGTGGGGTTCTCAGTCACTCAGCCCATCTGAATATACACCCTCAGAGTGGCTACCTATCAGTCCCCTTCCAGACTATTTATAAGCCTATCCGCAATGGCTTCCCGCTCTTTAGTGTAATCTATTAGCTTTCTGTTCCAGTCGTCCTGCTCAAAACACTTCAAGTCTTCATTACCTTCAGCTATTCCCATACCAAAGGCCACAGAAGCAGTTTGTTAAAGGGGAGGTAATTGTAACTGTTAAGGCTGTTTAGACCAGTGCTTCTGTGGTGACGGTACACAGAAATAGCTGCATCAAGATTCTACCTGGTGCAGGCAAAATCATAACAATGTATTAGTCTTATATAGCAATTATTGATGCATTGTTCATTCACTTTACACTGATTATTAGCTACTTCTGAACATGCATAGGCAAAGTGGGTGAATTGTTTTGCTCTAGGACACAACAGCAGAAAGAACTAGTCCGACCGACCTTTGAGATGAACAATGAGCACTGTAACCACTGCCAGACAGTTTAGTTTACTTTAAACCTTACATAGTGATCATAATGTACTGAATTCCTCCTTGTTAAGACCAGGTTTAGACCCGTTTTTGGCCCTGGTTTGGATGTGGTGTATATGACTCATTTGTCTCTTCAGTCTATGGATCTAAACAGATGGTATTTTGAGTCTTTGCCCTGTCGCTCAGGGTTTTTTGACAAGCTCATACAATTATTACATGTGAAAGCAGCAGCAGTGTGATGTGTCACTGTGCCATTAGAGATGCTGAGTTTGGGGCGGCCTAGGATTCAACCACGGTCAACAACAGCCTCTGTCAGCTCAGAGCTGCTCAGGAAAAAATAGATAAGAGGAACAGGAAGAGGAATGACACATTTGAGTGGAATGAGGTTCCAGCTCTGATAAAAATGACTGTGAGACTATTTTAACACTATTTTAATCGTAACAATTATTTTATATGTGCCCTTTGGCAAACACAAAAATATTTTTGAGTGGCACATGCATGTTTAAGTGAAGTGGTGACTTAAAATATGTTGTTAGATTAAAAAAATGTAATTTAAATGTGTGCTGTACTACAATAATGGTTAAACATTCATCCAGATCACAGTAAGAATGTTTTTCACATTTGTAATTTGACAAAAGGAAAGATGAATATGTTTAAAGCCATATTGTGGAACATTTATAGCAAAGCAATAACATCTCCATGTGGCAGAGTTACCTATCTAATCCAATCCACTTTATTTCTATAGCATATTTTAAGACTATTTCCAAAGCAATGCACAGAGAGAAAAAAAAATCTACAGTTAAGTACAATAAAAACATAATAAAACTGCAAAATAGACCCATAGGAATAAATCAATCAAATAAATAATAAAATCAATTAAAGCCGCTCACAGCGATGAGATCCTCCATCAGCAAAATTACCCAGTGCACCTTTAAATGTTTTTTTAGGAGTCTTTGCGCCCCTGCTGGTCAGTGTGAAAACTGCCCCATGTATGTAATATAATTTTTTTGCTTCTAGTGAGTCACAGAATTTAATCCCCAAACTCAGATAATGTTGGCGTTTCATTGAATGGTAGGGGGCGCTATACTGTACACTTTTCATATGCTTTATACTGTAATATATTGAGGCCAAAATCACGCATTAGTGATTCAAATTTCAGTACGATCAGACTAAGCTTGTGTGTCTAAGATTTTTTTGTGTCCAGACCTATAGATCCTCCATCAGCAAAATTACACAGAGCACCTTTAAATGTTTAGGAGTCTTTGCGCTTCTGCTGGCCAATCGTGAAAAATGCCCCATGTCCATAATATATTTTTTTTGCATGTAGTCATTGAATTTAATTCTCACATTTGGTACAAATCCAGTGATGTTGACATTTCGTGCTACAGGCAAACCAAAAGAAGTGAACAAAAAAAGTGAACTAAAAAAAGTGTGTCTAGATGTGACACTCCAAATCTGAGCTAATTTCGACCCAAAACCAGGGACTAGATGCGTTTTACAAACATGCAGTCAAAGCAGCTGCAAATTTTTGATCCAATAAGGCCGTCTTCCTATTCATCAAAAAGCCATGCGCCAATTCAACTTTTGACCTACACCAAACTTTGCTTGTCCCCACTCCCATAGGTATCCACTTCTAGGTGGCGCTGTTGAGTCAGGTCACTTCAGACATTGGCGCAATCGCAATTTTATCACATTTTTCGTCTGGCTGGTCGATCCCATACCCGGTTTGGGAACTTTTTGTCCATGTTCAGCGGGTGAAGAATGTGATTTCCTACTGAGAAAAAAAAAAGAAGAAGAAGAAACCGGCGAAGAACAATAGCCCTTGCCAGTTACTCTGTTACTGGCTCGGGCCAGTAAAACAAAACAATAAAAGGCAACAGAGGACCACAACATGCACGCAGTGTTAAAAGCCAGAGAGTAAAAGCGGGTCTTAAGACGAGACTTCAGACGTGGACACATAGTGTGCCTTTAAATACTAAAGCAAAACTTCAAAAAGGTAAATATAAATTATACATTAGATAGACACTACATCTACTAGCTACTCCACATAGAATAAGACAAAATGAAAATAATGTTGCATGCACAGACCTCATAGCAGCAGGTTCAAAGAGACTCAGGCAAACACAGAAGACTCATATGTTCCAGATGCAGCTGCTAACACAGAGGGGTCAAAAAACAGTGGGATACAATATGAAACAACTGCACTGCCACTGAGCCCCGAGCGGGCGGACACACGCACGCACGCACACACACACACAGACACACAGACACACACACACAGTGCAGGAGGTGATTTAAAGTCGATTAGGTTTTTCTCTGCATGCTCTGAACACCACACGCTACAAGCAACACAGCTGAAATCTGGGATCTTTTAGTGAAATGATTCAAAAGCAAGTGGAAGAAAATGATAAATTAAGGAAGAAGAGTGGACTCCACCTGGGCTAAATAAAACATGACAACTAGCAGATACCACCTAGCCTTTGTAATGTTACAAGGTAAAACATGTGGGGCATTCAAATGCGTCTTAAAGCGTACAAATTGTGTTTTTCCCTTTGGTGCAGTTTGTTGATGTTTTATGAAATTACATGAGGCGTTATTGCTTTGTAGGACAACATAGGGTCAATATGAAGTGGTGGCCTTCACGCTACAATAACACACATGCTAACTCCATGTGTGGCAAAGCTAGTCCTGGGGATTCATTTTTCTCTCTAAAAAATAATCCATATTTTCAGTGAATACAAAACACAGAGCTTTGCCAAAGTAATTCTGAACCTGTAATTATTTATACATCAGTTATGCAGATCCGAACTCAGCCTTAATTGAGACATATTTTAATAACAAAAACATCACGCCGTAGATAGCAGATTGCCGTAATTTTGTTGTGATGTTGGGAAAATAAACACCATTTCTGCCAAATTTGAGTCTCAGGATTCTAACACTTGTCAAAACAAATTATAATTTCGAGCAAATGTTTATAAAGGGGAAAATGCAACTTAAAGGTAGTGTAATTGCGATCTTCAACCCCTACAAGACTACAGTGCAGTTCATTGGTAATTCAAATACAACACATTTGAGTATTATATTGAGTTATTATCGAGTATTATATTGGGTAAACTTAAGCTTTATCTGACCGCACACAAGTTACAGTTTAGATTTTTTTTACCTGTAGGCTTTATTGTATGTGACAGACGTTGGCATGATATGGGGTGAAGAGTGGGTAGAGACATTAAGGAAATTATGGAAACTATGAGTCACTGGGAGGCTGGCACAGAGCCACTACCAGTTGAAAGTTTGGACACACCTTCTCATTCTCATTTTTTTTTCTATATGTTTAATACTTTCTACTTTTTATATACATATAGAAGACATCAAATATATCAAGCAACAGATATGGAATTATGTAGCCAAGAAAAAAAAAACATTAAATAACTTTTTATTTTATATTCAAATCCTCAAAGTAGCCACACTTTACTTTAGTGATGGCACTGCAAATCCTTGGCCTTCTCTCAATGAGCTTATGGAATGGTTTTTCACTTCACCGATATGCTGTGTCATGGTTGAGAAATGACAAAAGTGCAAACCAGCATTCAAAGCAAAAGGTGGCTATTTTTAAATGTTGTTAGTATAAAACAAGTTTAGAGTTATTTTTTGTTTGCTATATCCCATATGTGTTAATTCGTTCATACCTTCAGTGCGAATCTACAATGTAAATAATCATGGAAAAAAAGTAAAAAATAAATGGAAAAAGTATAAGTGTAAAAGTATATTGAAGCATATTTAATAAACAGGTTAGCCAAGAGCAAAGAAATTCTATAGAAAGTGTGAATACTGCTACAACATCGACTGTGGATGAGTGATGGTTTTAGATCAGCGGCCACAGCCAGTTTCAGTGGATAACAATACAACTGTTCAAGCACTTATTATTATGCATTTTACTTTCACTTACTGTCTGGAGAAACAGCCAAGAGAAAATAATGACCTCTAGCAATGTCAACTCTTCATAAGTTTTCAATAGGCGCAGTCCCAAGCAGTAGGTCGACAGCAATTACAACTCCTGCTTTACTTTGGCCCAGAAACAGCTTGTGCAGTCAGACAGGGCATCTCCGCTCTGATTAAAAACTGCAGTGCGGCCTAACTTAGTCTCACAATATGATAATGAAACTGCATAAGACAGAGAAAGTGAAAATCTATAAGTATTTTTACCCCCTTTATCCCATTTTCAAAGTAATTTCTTCAGATATTACATGCAACAGAATCAATTGTGGTTCCACTACTGATTTATTAAAAATTATTGGATCTACAAGTTCTTAAGAGTTTGTGGTGGAAATTTGAGTATTATGTGTGTTTTTCTGTTGTCCAAGATACACTGTAAGAAGTGTTATAGGCCACACTCTTTGTCTAATGCTTTTGGTTTGCCATTTAAATGTCTGCGGTTTAATTTCACATGTCAGTTGTTTGATCATCCTGACCTGTACTCAGACTCAGCTAATGTAAAGGTGTTACCTCTCTGAGCTAAGAAGGCCAGACTGACCTAAATGCAAATTGTTATTGGGAAAGGGCCCACCAAGGACCGTCCACCAGAAAAATTACACAATGTACCTTTAAGCAATATACTGAACTTCAAACTTTGTTATCGTGCCTATCAATAACAGATATTTTGCATTATTGGTGTTAATTTTTTTTGTACTACTAGTACAAAAATCTGTACTATTCTACAAATCTCACATTCACTCCATTAATGCGCTTCAGATGTATGTAGCTGCAACACATCTTCACTAAATTCACGTGAAATAATTTCCTCCAAACGCCGTCTGCTTTGCTAAAGGAATAAACTGAAAACTGAATAAATATTCTGGCAGATCAAAGCCCAGTTTGAAATGTGAGACGCTTTCACCACCTGGGCGACACTTGAAGGTAACAGATAATTTTAGACGCGAACCCAATAAATGAGAAATGCCCCCGCAGACAGTAAATGTGCATAGGTAAACATTAAAACACTTGGCTAAGCTTAGAAGGTTTCTCAGTGGAATGTATGGAATAGGCATGTTTGAAGAAGTAAACATAAACATTTCTGGTCCAATAGGATTTTTTTTAGTACTGCAGTTTGTAGTACTGTAAAGATTTTTTCCTGACCTAAAAACCTGGAAATATATGTATGCAAATTACAGATGGGGTTAGGTCAGAGAGCAGTGCTGTGAAATTGATTTCTGGCTCAAGCAATTACGTAGTCTCCACCCCACATTTGTCCAATACTGTTTTGTCCAATAAAGCCAATTTACAATATCAGGTAAAAATCACAAGATGACAATTGCACCTCCAAATAAAACAAGACACAGTTTATGTCTAATTTGCTTGTAATCGATATATAGACCGATATATCAATATGATATTTGGACTTCTTAGTGCATCGGCTATCAGCCTTAAATCTCTAGTGCAGGCAGATATTTTGTTGTGGTCAAAATCCTGCCTGAAAAAGACACACAAAGCTTTATTTTAACAATTTAGTGCAAAGAGATAGCAGCACAAAACGTGACCACACAGCTCTAAAGGTTTTTTCTAAAAAGGGGGTTCTCTAATTGTAAGCCTTTGTGTGGTGTCGCTGTCCATGGTGCTTGGTTTATCTTCACTAGGAGATACCATTTCATATCCTTATTGGGTCTTTACTACAAAATGTGCCAAAATTACACTTCTAAATTATCCATGTTAATATGGGAACTTTTAATACAAAAGCTCATGATTGTCTGTTGTCTACTGGCTGCACTAGAACTGAAATTGGAAATCTATTATTTTGATTCCCAAAAATGGAATACATTTCAAGGAAATGCAAAACTGAATACATTGGTACCACTACTACAGTTTAATAATCTCATTATAAACATTTATAGTCATATTTGCATCTGTTTTAAATGTTTTAAATGGACCTATGCAGTTAAGCGTTTTGTTTGTCTGGTACTGTCTCTGGTACTTATTGGCTCGTACTCTCATTGGGCTCTCCCTGTATGAATACAGATAAATAATAACATTAAATGAATGCAAAAACTCAAAAATCAAAGCTTCAGCTAGTCTCTGCAAATTAGGAGGATGCTTATAAAAGTTTACAGATGTAGCAAAAGCCCTCATTAAACACATTTGCCATTTTGAGATGCAGTAGACACGTCCATTTTGCTACTGGTGAAGCTTTACATAATTACGTGTTACAAATGTTCAAAGCGTAATTGCATAATACTAGCATTTGGTTGTCACGTCAACAAAATGCAGTGAGAGATAGCATGTAGCAAACTAATGAGGAATCTATTAATTTTATTTAATAACAGTGGTAAGTGGACATTGTTTATTATTGCAGAGATTTTAAATGAATCATCAGCACATGGAGCATTGACTGAAAACCTTAAAGCATCTAAAAAAAAAAAAAAGTCAGATTGTGCAGCTCTCATTTGCATGTGTTTTAGTGCAAACCTAAAGAGGCACTTCAAACATCACCGCCTAGACTCCAGTCCCGATCTGACTGCAGGCTATCCACTCTGCTGAATACTGCCAGCATTCGTAACAGTTGCAAAAATATTTATGCAATATTATATTAATGTAAAGTGTGTGATCAATCATTCATAACCGCCTTTCAGATGCACTTTTCCAGGCTAATATATGCATTCAATTAACTCTTTTTGCCAATGCTAAGCAAAAACACGCCAGTATCGTCAATGTTTTAGCTTGGTTGTGTATCTTGTCCATTAATCATCTTTGGTCTTACTCACAGGGTTTCAACAAGGCTTTTATAATGTAGCTTCACATTCTATAGAGTCAGTATATGAGAAAATTTCTGCAGCGTGACAGTAACAATTGCCTGTTACCACAAATTTATTAGCTTACGTGGATAGTTTTTTTGTCATTTACAACCTGCTCGTAAAAGTGTTCCCTCAAGGCCAGGGTGTTTACGCTGTCAAATATTGGGAATCTTTGCATAACAGATTTATAGCATCTGCAATTTATGCAGAAATCACAACCAAAATAAAATCCAAGAGTACAACTAAACTGTATCATCAAATGCTGCATATATTTTTCACACAAAGTTTAAAAATGAAAACTACTTTTTGTTTGAAAAGTCATGGCCTATAGGAATATGGTCTTCTAGTCTAGAGAAAAGAGAGTTTGAAGTTTAAGTGAATAGTAAATACATTTGTATGTCAGCTACAGAGAAGTTCTTAAATAAATGCATTTACTAGTACATTTACAATATACTATATTTCTATATTTTTTATTGTACATGTACATTCATTATGCCTTATTTGACACCAGTCTCTTGCTATTTTTGCTACCTATTTTTAATTTATTATTACCATTTATAATTTTGCTCTTTGTTATTATATTATGATGTGTGAGCTACTGTGTCCAAATAATTTCCTTTGTGGATCAATAAAGTTTGTCTAAGTCTAAGTAAGTCTAATTCAAGTCAATTGATGCTGTCCATGGTGCTGATTGCAAAAAATGAAATTTAGGTAAGGGCAAAGTACAGTCCACTTCTTATCCCATTACTAGATTTTTTTCAACATCTCATGAAAACCTGTATTGTCATAACTTAAAATTTGTAAATTCTAACCTTTCAACAGCTCACAGACTAATAAAAGGGCTTTCCTGACACAAAACACAACAGAATGGACAACAGGGACAAAGATAATGCATATAAAGATCTAGGCTGGTGTTATGTATATCATCAATAGTGAAAATTATATTACAGTAAAAATATCTGAGGGTGTATAAATATCACTGACAATTAAATGCATTAATGGAGCAGAAAAGGCAATCCTTGACGGCCCACACTCTTTTATAGCAGGCTTTTACCTCGCCTGTCATGGCTGTCATCTAATTGATGGCTAATCGCTGTGCCTGTGAAGTCTGCAAGAGGAATAGAAAATCAAAACATGACACTGCAACCTGGAAACCACTCAACATAACATGACTCCTGAGACATGGGTGACGTCAGTGACAAATTTGTACAGGATGTTCAACAAACACCAGTGAACTTTTGCCACTGTCAACAGCTAATCTTCTCCATGAATGGACAACTATCTGAGTCTTTGACCTGAGAGAGATGAAGAGGAAGAGTGGGCGGATGGTGTCGGCCATGTTGGAATATAGGATAGAAGTGTAGCATGTGGAGAGCTAGTGGGATGTGCCTCAGTGGCCTTTGTGGCCTTTACTGACTGAACTCCCAACCACCTCATCAATATTCATTGACCCGTGCCAGCTAATGTCCCCTGCGACCGGGGGAATAAAGTTACAGAGGTCGTATGCTTCAGAAGCAACACAGGACCGTAAAGGAAAAGCAGAGCAGGAAAAACTGAGCGAAGGAGGAAAGGACATGAGGGGCAAAGCAGCTAAAGGCCAAGGCTGCGGACGTTAACGTGTATTATACCAGGTAAGCATGCTTCGTATAAAGACATATATGAAATACATTCACAAGCCATTACATTGGCAAGCCATCACAGAATGGCATTACCTTACCACAAACATGCGTTAGGACAGTGAGAGGGCTTGTCTGTTCAAACATCTGACACAACTTGCATGTCTCTGTGGGAACATATAGGTTTAATCCCATACTATGGAACATTCCAGGCAAAGCAATTCAACATAGACAAGCAAGTGGAATCCCAGGTTTAGTAGTGAAAATAGTGCAGTTTTAAAACCGGAACACATGACATGTTTATTATTTTTAATACTACATAAACACATTTACTATCAGTTATTATATGACACAGTATTTTTTTCACATGAAAAAGTAAGTGTGTGTTACTACCTGCAGAATTAAGCACATCTATACTGTTTAAGGTTCGGGTTACTTGTCTCCATTTTGTAAAGTGGGACAGACCAAACACACCCTCCGAGCATAACTAAGGATACAGTGTGGAAGCGGATCAGAGATGGCTTCGCTCAGCTGACGTGACATAGCAGCAAAGAGGAGTCCAAGGTTATAAAGAGGAGCGGTCGTACAAACTGACACGTCTGAGCACACACAGTATATTTGAATATTAAACTGTGCCAGGCTGTCCACATTTCCATAATCATGCATGCATACAGATGACAATTAACATTCAAGATTTCAGAAGGATAAAGGTCAGATGAAGTGATAAGGTGAGTGGTTTTAACAAGGCTACGGCGAGCGCTAGTTTTACAACACCTTACAATATCACAAATGCTTTATGCCTATAGCTTGGCTTGGGTGTTAATGCAAGAGATAGATAGATCGATGGATATTAATAGATATTTTATTGATCCCAAAGGAAATTCAAAGTTCGGCAGTAGCAACACGGAAAAGATAGTTAACAGTCCATCCTCTTGCTCTCATCAGCTATAGGGATGCGTTGTACAAAGCTATGGCATGTGGGACAAATTACTTCCAGAGTCTCTGTGGAAGGACCCAAAGGTGCTCTCCTGTTTGGTGACGGTGCTGTGCAAGGGGTGCTGTGCGAGGGGTGCTATGAAAGGAGTGCTGTGGGTTATCCATGATGGACAGGAGTTTGTTTAGGACTCTCTTTTAAGCCACAGATGTGAATGAGTCAAGCTCTGCCCCCACTACAGAGTGTGAATCCTTCTTTCCTTCTACACATTCATTCTAAGCAAAAAAGTTGGTGAACTGTTTGCATTACAGTTGTCCTCGTACGTCAGATTTTACCTAGTTATGTTAGGACTTATAACTTGTACATTTAAATTGGAACAGCCCTCTGTCCTAAAATTACAACGCTGAAACAAGCATTTCAAAATTTCAAAAGTGAGAATATCCAACACTGTGGTAGGACAAGAAATATATTTTTTATAGTATTTTCAGCACATTCAGTTGGCCATCATGATCTATCTGTGTAATGCTGCAAAGCCACTGAGCCTCTGAAGTTATGACTACAATGTTATGTTTTGTTATGCTAACTTATCTTATATCTACCATCACGACATAATGACTACAAAAGCAATAGAGACATGACATCTGGAACACAGCAAGGTAAAATGTAACTCCAAGGTCCACTCTCCGAGGACAACTGGAGTGCATCGCAATTATTTCTAGGTTGGTGTTACTATGCCAACAAGAGTTATTCAAGAAAAACACAAAATCTGTAGCCAAACCAATAATTTGAAGGTTGAGTAGAGCAAAGCTATTTGAATTAACACAGTTGCTTATAGCATTTTAGTAGTTGTAATCTTAAGTGGCTGAATAGCCATCATTGTCTTATTGGGTTTAGTTAAGCTACTAGCAAAACACTGTTCACACACAAGATATAGCAACATTTCTTAATAAACTAAAGGACTAAAACTATTTAAAACAGCTCCAACAGGCCATAGGCGCAACCGTTGCTACAGTCTAGTGCACACCCACATTCATGCTAAGCTTTTACCACATAAGTGCCAAAAAGGAAACATTAAATAATGCTAATAGGTGAAAATATGCTAAAATAATGGGATTATGCAGATCTTTAGCTGGGAAAACATGCCAGGAGGATAATGGTGGATGCCTTTATCTGGTCTCGCTGTACTTTCTCATCAGTCTGCCCACTCCTGTGTCTCCTCTGTCCTCAGGCTCTCATTCACTCCACTCTCCTGCTTGTTTATTTCATTCCTCTGACGGCAACTCTGTCTTGACTGAAATTACCCCACTGTGATGACAAACTGTTAAGAAAGATGCATAAAATGTTTTCTCTTGATAACAGCTGCAAAAAGCAACGGAAGTTATTGCTAAACTGGGGCCCTGATGGCAATGACCTTTGACCTGTAGAGCCATAAGAAAGGACCTTCATTTGTATTGATTCATTCATTTGGAAAAACAGTCTGTGTGTCAGTTTCAGCCTCAACTCAAAATCCTTCACTTTCAATCAAACAGAGCTGATGCCATGCTTTCAACCAAAAATATTCTTTGTGTGTTCAATATCTCCACCTAGCTGTTATTCATTTTCATGGTCCCTCGTGAAAATTCCACTTTTACTTTTCAATTTTCAATTTTGGGTCTATCTTCTCGCTTTGTCAGTAAATTCTTCAAAGAAAACCAGAACAGAGTTTCAACTGACTGCAATGAGATACATCATTCTCACACTATGGCCCAATCTCAATTCTCCCCCTTCGCCCTCTGTCTTAGCCCTAACCCTCGCTTGTGCGCGTTCACGAGTGACAGAGGGGTATCCCAATACTCTTTTCTGTAAGTGCGAGGGCTAAGGGGAAGGGCTGTTCCACCCCTCTTAGCAGAGCTTTTGGAGATGCACCCTTTGCGCAAAAGGGATAGGTGTGGCTTAATGCAAGACACAGCAGAAAGCAACATGGCGCCGAAGGAATCGCAGAAATGTAAGCATTTTGCACTCAAGAACCTCATAAAAAGTTGTATAAAACTGTAGTAACTTTTGAAAAGTTGTAGGTATACTCATGGCGCCAGCATTTACGCTTCCGTATTGGGGACCGGCACTTTTAGCGGCGCTAGGCGATGACGTCATATTGTTGCGACTGCAAAGGGGTGTCCCAAGGGTTTAAAACAAACCCTTTGCCTTCTCCCTCTGTTTAAAGACAGAGTGTACTGTATTGTAAAAATATGCATAAAAATACCAAGGGATGTGCACTGCATGGCAAGACAGAGCATGCACTTTCTCACATAAACATCTGAAAGTACTAATCCACTCAAAAGGTCAGCCATCACTTCTTCACGTGTGATATGAGCAACCATGTGTTTATGTGGAACTATGTAAATCCTATCATCTGTTGTGTGAGCCCAGAGTCTGTGTACATAACAAAGTGTGGCCCATTTTACATGAACACTATGAATACTAGAAACAGAGGGAATGTGCAATTTTCTGGTTAATTGATGCGTACAAAATGAGAATTACCAACACAGAGGAAAAATCAAAGGTGGTGTGTGAATGCAGGGGACAAAGCAAAGGGGAAATTATATTGCTGTGTCTACTGGAGATGAAATGATGGATTTATGAGACTGCTGTTTTGAAATAAATAAACATTAAAGTAAGGATATAGAAGTGCATTTGTTTGTGTAGTTAAATCAGATGAGGCCTAACACTCAGAGAGCACACAACAGTGAACATTGTGTCAAAACAAATGATCCATGACAATGACAGGAGGGGAATGACTTGTCCCATAAATCACCATTGGCTCGTGATCATTAGATTGTGACCCCCATAGAGGGCACTGCACTAGCATAGTCACTAGCATGTAGCAGAGGCTGGTCTAGCTCAAATAAGAGGGGTCCAATACCAGTATTTCTCATTGTTTTATTATAGTGGCGGGACATTTATATACCAGAAAATTGTATCTACAACTCAGAAAACAGTGATAAAAATTAGATTAGTTACTTCTATATGTTTATGACAATACTACAAGCATAAAGTACTATATCATAATTTGTATTACTATGGAGACAAATATTAGACTATGGGAGGGCACCATCGTCTCTTTTATTAATGGGAAACAATGCAATACTAAAAGTAAAAGACAATATGTAAAATTACAACATCATATAATATCATATAGTCATTTCTGGTAAGACTTTTGAATAACCATAAAACTATAAGTAAACTACTAAGTAACTTATTATACACCTTGCATTCTTTGAATTGTGTTTTAACTTCTAAAAATGCCATTTATTATTACCTCTCCACAAATCTAACCTGTAACTTGGCGTAGGTGGAGTCACCTGCTTGTCTCTGTGGAAGAGTTTAATGAAAATATGTTCCTGGCCAAGCAATTACATCTCAACTGAGACAAGCAGATGGATCTTAAAATCTGTAATAGTAAAAATGGTTTGCTACTCGTGTTGTTACGATACTAAAATGTCAAACTCAATTTCAATACTAAGGAATAGACCCGATACTCAATACCGATACTGATTCCACAGTGATAATAACAAACACTCTTCATTAGGCAATAGAATGTAATTTTCAGCATTAAATCATAGTACTTTCTTTCATATGTGGTCTTATATCTGTGCAATCCCTCAGTCTTCCAGGTGTGTTCCATAGTGGTTCATAAGCGTATGCTGGTCTACATGGTCTTTTACTTGTTCTGATACAGCTCAAGACCATTCTAAAGCTAGTCAGGAGAGGTTAATTTCTGTCCTTTTACTTTTTTTTTTTTTTAGCATCGATACTTGCTCAAATGAGTATCAAGTTTTGATACTAGTTTTAGTATCAATTTGTATCTGATTTACTTTTGACAACCCTGTGCTGTACTATTGGAAATTTGTAGCAGTTTAAGAGACACAACCCTGAGCTGTACTTTTAGCATGTAGATTTCTTATATTTAAAATTCCCCACATGCACATCTTAAGTCTACGATTGACATGACTGACCACTCTAAAATAAAGTGTTATGAGTGGCAAAAGGCTAAATGCCAAATGCACACAGATCAAACAGAGGCTCTAATCTCGACAGGGGTGACATTTGGACCCTGGCCTGTTATGACTAATCATTCAAAATGAAGTCACAAAATCTATGAGTGGCCTCACCTCCCCTGCCTCCTCCCTCACTGCCTAAATGTCAGGTTTGTATTAATGAGCTGAATTGAAATGCTCTTTTTTATGCTCCTCTGAGAGTCTGCAGACTTTTGGGACGTTAAAGTTACAGAGTGTGTGATTTAGTGCGGTGGTAAATATTTGGCAGTTCCTACTTATTAAATTTCAATACTTTCTTTTCAAAATCTTTCTTCTTTTGTCCCTCTGCTCCGTCATTATTTTCAGCTATCTCCCTCTTCCATAATTCCTCTGTTCTGTTTCCTCTTTGATCCATTATCAAGGAGTTTGTAGGAAGAAGGGGCTGTGAATCATCCACTGGCCTTTTGGCTGACATGGCCTGGTCTGACCCACTCTGGACAGCACCGGCCCAAAACAGCATCCATCATGAAGCCCTCTGTCTCTTTCTACGACAGGCGCAAATACGGAAATGTCCATCGGAATGAATAGGACATAGCAAACTGCCACTGGGGCTACAGATGATCATAGATATTACATAGATAGGACTCTTGGATGAGCAATGGAGGCAATATGTTTCTCGAGTATATAAATCATGACCTCTTTTGCCACATACATTATTTCAAGTTGCTTCTAGTCAGGTCTGTGGAGAGGCTATCCCGCTCACAGTAAAAATGCACGCTTTTGCAATTGGAATTTAAATAAATGCTGAAATGAATAAATTCAAGATAGTAACTTATTACACAAATTTTACTCTTATGAGATTTAAACCATGTTATTTTGCCCTTACCTCCTCAGTAACATACCTGGAGTTGTGTTTTGTTTCATTCACACATGCTTGAGTAATTCTACATTATTAGTCTGTCTATATCTCCAAAGCTCAAAAAGCATAAGATGTCATGAAGCTGTAGTTTTTCAGTTAACAGCTTCCTCTTACCTTTAGTTCATTAGAGATTGGCAATTCCAGGGTTGAAATTATCCATATGGTTCTAGTGAAGGTGTATGAAGGTTAAAAAAAAAACAAAAACACATGACATCACAAGGTGGAACAGAGTGTTTTCAGTTTGAGAAAAGAACTCCTAAATATGCAGGATTTGTAGTTAAACATGTGTGATATGGGCCCTTTAAATGCTATACTGTAAAACATCTCCATGAAGAGCGGCCCCTAACAGAAAAGTTATAGTTGTACATAGTTATAATATATGTATGTAAAATCACAAATAGACTGCTATTACCAGAAAAAGAACTGATTGGCTAGTTTCTGCCTTGAAGTGTCTCGTGTACGTCCCCAACTCCTCTGATAAAGAGAGCTAATTTTCACATAAAGGCTGCATACTAATTTGTACCAATTCAAAAATATCAACCATACTATTCTTGTTGCTGTATTGCAGGGAATTTAAATTTGCTCTTTAACCAAAAGGTCAGTTTTCACGGTCAGGGGAGCTCACAGGTCCATGCCACAAAATGAACACAGTGACAATGCCCACACACAAGCTCAGACCACCTTCTTACAACTACATTATAGAACAGAAAATAGTGGGCTTAAAGAGTTTAGACTAGAGTCACAGAATTGTACATATGAGTAATACAAGTACGTGTGGCGGAGAGGTAATTACTAGTGTACCATAAGTCAGAATTTCACACTGTGCAAGACAGCAACCTATGTAGTTATGAAGACTAAAATCAAAATGTGTTTATGATGAGGTTTTTAAAGACTTCACATAAATACATGGGCACTATTGCTTTTGTTATGGCAACAGTAAGTGTCAAATATTTGATAGTTTGGCTTGTAGATGGTATATGATTGTAATTACACAGTGACATTTTATTTTAAATCAATGAAGTGCATCCATTTTATATAGGCTAAATGATAAGTATTACAAGTACCATTATAGTTAAATAAACACTATTGTCACTCTTTAAAGTATATATAACAAAACCTCATTTAAAGTTAAGATTTTGTTTTGTTTTGCCCTTGGTGGAATACAACCACTGATTCATATCTAGTGAGATTTACAGTTTCTATCAGCAGTATTGTGCATTGAGGATATTAAGAGGAGAAGTACAAAGAGCAAGTCACACTTCACATCCCTGTGACAGTGCAGACAGCACAATCAGATATGAACTGCATTTCTTTGATCAAAGCTTGATTCAAATCTCATTATTGTGTAACATTGTTTCCTGGGTGATGTCACTGACAGCAGCTTCATACCTGATTAGGAAAAACTGTCTTTTTGCAGTGACAGGAAGGTGGCGTGTGCTAGTGTTCGCACATACAGTATAGCTGTTTTGTCTGTCTTTGATCGCAGATGGTGCTGCTAATCAGAGGCCTTTGTCGTAACAGCAAATAGACAGTGGCGGAAAGAGGAGATGAGAGGAAATGCGGAGTTTAACATACAGCTGGGATCTGATTCATGGTAAACTTTGAGACGATACAGCAGTTGTCATGGAAATCACATTGTTTTTCCAGTCACAGGAGCTAAAATTACTGGAAAAAACAATACAACAGTGGCTAGCACATACAGCAAATACTAATTCTGCTTTGGGCCTCGGTGTCCAGCTGTAAAATGATATGATGAGGTCACAGTAAGCCATACCTGAGTGCGAGGCATGGCTTCAGGCACTAACACTGCACCATCACAGCCAAATCTGCTCAGCTCTCCGAGGAACACAGCCAACAATAAAGCAATAGTCCAATTAGTCAGGATTACCAATTACGAGTTGGGATTAAATAAAAAACTGGACTGTGAAAGTTCATCCCACACAACATTAAAGATGCAGTATCGCGCAACCTCAAGTCACACTTTGATTTGAAGACCTTTCTGTAGCCTCCAGGGGGACAAAGGAGAAAGAAGTGATATCAAAAACGAGGAGTGGACTTCTTTTTACCAGATTAATTAACTGATGCTGGCAACACACAGTCCCTTAAGAGCGCACGTGTATGTCTCCAAGCGCTCTTCATCAGAGGCTGCCAAATGTTGAGAGAGCACCCAATTAGTTAAAGCGTCCGGGCCCACACACCTGTCTACCTGTGCTGACAATAGCCTGTGGTGCTGCGCATACATTTACACATTAATTACAAAGCTAGGGCCATTAATTAGTCAGTCAAAAAACTTAATGACTAGCCACTCAATGCAGGGTTACACCTGGGAAGAAGAGGGGACTGGCACAGGTGCACAGGCAACACACAAGGCGCTAAAGAACATGGGTTAGGAAATGTACGTGAAAATGTTTCAATAACTGATAATGCCCTGATCCCAGACGATGAAAGAATATAATGTATAGAGAAAAAGATGGTTTAAAATGACTCAAATAATTCAATTAAAATACCTCAGTTATTGCGTAGAGAATAATGGAGACCTACTTCAATCAGGAGGCTCATTCAGGGCTCCAGGAAGGCACTAAAGAAGGCGTCACCTCATCTTTGAACTGTTCGGAAGTTTATATAGCAGATCATTGTGATGGCAGAAAGACAGAAAAGAGATTCAATTTTCCAAGTCTTTAAAGTAATATTTGAAGTTACATAGAACTTCCTCTATTTTTGGTCTATCACTGGGCATGCACTGCTTCAGAAAATGTCTCAATAGTCCACACCAAAAGATATTAGTCATAAAAGTTTTTGACCTCTTCATTTGACCAAGTTTCTACAAATGTGTTGATTGGTATTTAAAACAGAACACACAGACTACTGGGGCATATTGCTTTTAGCCAAACAACAACTGTCAACAATGTTTTAGATTTTTTGGCAGCGTACTGCGGTCAAATGGCAGATATTTTGATAGAAAAGTGAAAAAAGTAAAGCAGCATTTCGCATAGGACTAGGGAAATAATGAAAAACCAAATGACAATACTGCAAATAAACTACAGATACAAGTAAAGGCATGCACTCCCAATATCAAGCTTAAAGAGCATTTATCTTTAAGCCCACAGCACTCCATTTCAACATCCTGGTATTGTTTTCATGGTTCTTACCTCTCCTCTCAGCACCCATCAGTTTGTAGCACCTTTTAAACATTTATAGTGGATATTTTCTGATGTTATGACCTTGTAGAAGAAAACTGAATACACAGACATTTGTATCACACTCTAGCTTCTGCCGTTCCCACTCCTTGACACAAGCTGTTTTGGAGAGTGCTTTAAATGGATTGTTGAGGGTTGACGTGTGGCGTATGTTAAGTGTAAAGTGTACCTCTCTGTCTTTAAGCACGGCCTGGGTCCTGTACAGAAGCAGGAGTCTGACGTCGCTGTCTTTGAGGCTGAAGTTGTTCTCGAGGATCTGAAGCACGGCAATGCGTGGAGGAACGGGCAGAGTGGAGTCTCCACAGAAGGGACGCAGCCAGGCCAAGAGGTCATCTGAGGTCACATCACTGCCGCTGAGAGAGCAGAGGATGCATGAAGTGAGCAGTGCAAAGAAAAAGTAAAGTGAGATTTAAAGGGCCAATATTAAACACCATTTTCCGATCTATGTTATAATGTTGTTTCCTCATCAAAAACATACCTTTTGTTTCATTCACACATGTTTACAAACTCTCCATACTAGTATTTAGGCAAAAACACTCACCTTTCCACCTTTCCACCTTGTGATGTCCTGTGGTAATACAGGAAGTGCGCCACTGTGTTTTTAAATTCCATACATCTTCACTAGAATCATATGGATAATTTCAGCCCTGGATTTGTCAATCTTTACTGAACTAAAGGTAAAAGGTAGCTTTTAACTTTAAAAATTACCACTAAATTATATCACAAGGTGGAACAGAGCATTTCGAGCTTTGGAGATGTAGACAGACAATAATAAGGCGTTACTCAAATATGTGCGAATGAAAAAAAACACATGTTTTTGATGAGGTAACAACATTCTAACATGACATAAAGCTCACAAGAGTCAGTGTTGCACAATATAAGACCTTTAAGGTAAAAAGGACAGTAATATTGCTCTAAAAGTTCACAAATGAACGGGAAAAATGTGCCACTCTCTTGGGTTACAGTAATTTACAGTGAAATCTCCTATACCAACCCACGCTGTGAAATGCATTCCCATGTAGTTCCAAGAACTGAAAGAGGCCAGTATTTATTTAACTGATTAAATTTTTTAACTAATTACATTTTTTTACCAAAATCCAGCAGGTCTACTTCAATGCCCCATTTATCTGATTAGTTGTATTGTCTCAAATAACATCTGCGGTCCAGAGCCCGTTTAATCTGTGACTATTAGTCCTATCCCTTGAAAATCCTACTCAGATTCACAGCAAAACACCAATTACAAGATAAGTCCGGTGTCTGGCCAAGCTGATGCAAATAATAAAACTAAATAATAAATAATAAAACAAGTTCCGCAAGCCTTTCATATC
Organism: Taenioides sp. WSHXM2023; assembly: GCA_029959045.1. Taxonomy (NCBI): domain Eukaryota; kingdom Metazoa; phylum Chordata; class Actinopteri; order Gobiiformes; family Gobiidae; genus Taenioides; species Taenioides sp. WSHXM2023. The sequence goes on along the minus strand of CM057103.1, from coordinate 13,475,287 downwards.
TCACTTTAAAGGCTAGGACTATCAAACTATTGTAGAGCTGCACTGGTGGAAAGCTGCTTTTAGACAGTTAAGCCCTAGTTTAGTCCTGGTTAAGAAGTAGTTTTGTATTTGTCCTTGTTCTTGTAATTTCCATTTTACTCTGTTGGTTAAATCCTTATAAGATTATCTGGCTTGGATAGATGTAAGCATGAAAGACAGGCAAGGGTGGGGAGTGACATTCAGCAAATTTTCAAGAGCTGGGAATGAAACTCAAAGCAACAACATCCCCAACATACAGAATGCACATCACCTCAAACCATTAAACCTGATCAATTTGTTCTTTAATTTTTTAAAGGTTAGACAAAGGAAAATAGTTACAAGGTGTTTTTAATTATGGATGAACCAATCCGATACTGGTATCGGATATCAGCACCAATACTGACAAATTTGCTGCATCGTATATCGGCTTCCAAATGAGCTGATATCCTGGTTTAACATATAAATCAATGTAATACAACTATTTATTAGTCGTAGTTGAACAGAACAGCAGCTGTTCTGTAGTCACTTGATGGATAAATAACAGCTACATCATGAATTTTGATCAGTTTTGTCTTATTTTTGTTTAAAGAAAATAAATGGTATTTCTCTCTGTAGATACTTTAAGCTATAGTATCTGAATCTGTAACGGAACCGGAAAAGCTGGATCGATGCATCCTTATTTTTAACTACAACATTCATGAAGCAGTCCAAATTAAAAACCTGTGTATAACTGATTCTGTGATAACAACACAATGCTCAAATTCAGCCAAGTGACAGACAAGTCAACCGAACAAGCTTTTCAGTTTTGACACTGGATGTGTTCATTTCAAAAGAGCTGAAACGTGTGACTTTTACATCCATGACTGAGAAACTGTCACTCATTCATAGTATCTGTGTGAGACTATATGCCCCTCTACTCACTATGAACACACTTAGAACAATGACTAATGTTAGCTGCAAAAGGTTAGCACAAGTCAAGCATTAGCCCCTGTAGTTATACCTACCCAGTCTGTACGCTCCTGTGAACAGCTGTCACCATGGATTCCAGCACCACCAGGGGTTGTGGGTATTTTGTCAGGGAATCCGAATCTCCACTGAAAAACAAAAATTACACTATAAACAATCAGGTTGCATAATGTGGTAATTAAGAAAAGATTTTCAAATTAGCAGGATGTCAAGGGACAGCAGCAGAGAGTGGAAAATAATCAGATACATGTTCTACTCAGGGACAGTTGAAAATGGATCTAACAGCAATTAAGATGTTTTAAGCAAGGTTTGCAGAAATCATAGAAATTATAGCCCTGTTTTTTGCTTGATGGCAAAAGAAATGAAGTAATGTGAAAAAATAAGGCTTCTGAGAAAGAGTAAAGAATCATACTTTTGGTACAAAAACTTCACTGTGCATGGGTTTCACACTGATGTACCATTAGGGTTGTTTCCATAGCAATTACCAATTTAAAACAAAATATATCTTTGAATGAGGCAAACCATCTGCTCCTGAACATTGACAAGACTGGAAAGGAACTGGTGATTGACTTCAGGAGAAAGAGGACACCAGTGGAGCCCATTACCATCCAGGGCCATGAGGTGGAAATAGTGGACTGCTACAAGTACCTTGGCGTCCATGTGAACAACAGGCTGGACTGGAGGGACAACTGTAATATTGTGTGCAAGAAGGGCATGAGTAAACTCTACTTCCTGAGAAAGCTCAAGTCTTTCAATGTGTGCAGCAAGTTACTGGAGATCTTCTACCAGTCTGTGGTGGCCAGCGCCCTGTACTTCGCTGTGGTCTGCTGGGGGAGCGGCACCAGTAAAAGGGATATTGGGCGGATTGACAAACGTGATCGGCTGTGAGCTGGAGACATTTGTCACAGTGAGAGACAGGAGGACATTGGACAAACTGCTCTCCATCATGGACAGAGGAGATAATACTCCCTCCAACTGTACAACAACTCAACCACTGCACCAGACTATAGAGGGACAGAGGAGATAATACTCCCTACAACAACTCCCCCACTGCACCAGACTATAGAGGGACAGAGGAGATAATACTCCCTACAACAACTCCCCCACTGCACCAGACTATAGAGGGACAGAGGAGCTCATTCTCCAACAGGCTCCTACAGCTCCGCTCTAACATTGAGAGATACAGGACTACATCCATACAGCTGCACAACAACTCACCCTTATGTAACAGATAATACTCCCTACAACTGTACAACAACTCAATCTTAAGTAACGGATAACCTATGCCCTGTCAATCATCATATCATTGCACCTTTCTTGTCTCTTGTATATAGCTGTGATTTTATATTTTATTACTTATTTTTCTATTTTATTTTGACTTGTACATATATATTTATTTATATAATTATAATTTATTTATATACACCTGTCTCTTGCCATCTTTTTTGCTACTTATTTAGAATGTATTATTACCATTTATTTTTTAGTCTTTGTTATTATATTATATTGTGATGAGTGACCTACTATGTCCAAATAATATCCCTTGTGGATCAATAACGTTTGTGTAAGTGTCCAAGTCTAAGTCTAAGTTGAATGGTAAAAAGTCCAAAACTTTTCAATTTATTAAGTTATTTTCCACATCAACCTGAATATTTGAATATTTTTAATATGGAAGGTAATATTTACACAAAATTCATGACATTTTAGTTTTTCAAGGATCAGAGAAATTGTTGTTAGTGGAGTGAGAACAAACTGGTGGAATCTGCAGAGTCATTAGCGCACAGTTGTGAATTTTGCTGCAGTGGTGTGTGTGTGTGTGTGTGTGTGTGTGTGAGAGAGAGAGAGAGTGTGCTCTATATGTTGTACGAAGGTCATTTTTCACTAAGACAGAAATGGGGGAAAACGGGTGATTTCCCCTGACTCGACGCGACACTGGGCTTGAACACAAACACAGCAGAAACCTACAGTGTTACTACATGAAACTGAGGAGAATGTACAAATTACTGTAAAAAGATGATTTTGCAGTTTCCTTTAGGGCTTTTCCGTTTAGCACAGTGAAGTACACCCAGTTGTCATGAGTTAAAACGCTTTTAAAGCTCCAGTAGGGCTGTTCAAACATAAGGATGGATTTCGTGGTAGGTAGACAAATCAAGACCTCTTTTAGGTGTAGGCTACAAGTGAAAATATTAAAAGTACATCGAGTAACTTTTCTGGTAGAGGGTCCATCACTTGTTTAATCTATGGAGACAAACAGGAGGCACGATCAAGCAAGTTACAGGTCAGATCTGTGGAGAGGCAGGCCAGCTCACAACACATTTTTCAAAGAATTTTTTAGCAATAAAAACATCTGTAATTGAATAAATGCTCTGTTGCTTAATGCTTCTGTTTTAATATTTAATGCCATACTGTGGAAAATCCAAGGCAAAACAAACATTTCTATGGAGACAAGCAGGCGGCAGACCTTACAGCACAAAAGTTACACAGTGCACCTTTAAGAATTCCTGAACACTATCTAATATCTTTACATTTCCTTTGCAATGTAAGTAAAGTCATCTCACACTTCACTATGATTAGTTAGGTCCACCTGTCCAGCCTTATAGGGGCTGACCAGAAGGAGGACTGGGTGTGGAAAAGTCTGTGAAAATCGCTAACAGAAAAGCACTGAAATAGCAGATTGTCACATGGATCACAATTAAATGTTTATGGCTTTTTCAAAATTTGTATTATTTATTTTACATTGCCACCAGCGTCAAGCGTACCTGCCCAACCCAAGACTATTCTAAAGCCACACGCCTACTCATAGCATACTCCAGTGCACAAAAGAATATTCGTTTACCAGGGTAGTGACTGATGTTCGAGGAATAGCGAAACCTCTGGTGAATACATAATCTGCAGCGTGCCCCCCCCATCATGTCGAGTGAGATCTAGAGGGGCATAACTGTATTAGCCTGCATTAATTAGAAGACAATAATGAATCAGAGATAAGGGGAAAGAGGGGGCAACCAAATAAGACTGCGTGTAAGGCAAAGTGCTGCATTTTTATTACTACAAGAGTGATGTTAATGTGCAGTTGCTTGAGGGGACTAGGCCTTCACATAGGGATAAATGAAGGTAGCAAAACATAAATAATTCAGTTCAAAAGTTGAGCTGTTATGGAAGGGCTTTGTATGGGCTTTGAAGTTGTACCACGATGGCATAAAGGTGTAAACTAAAAACAATACCTACAAGCTTTTTCCTGTTTTGCTTGGTAGTTAAATTGCACTGTGTACAGTCACACTTGCAGTTGTCAAATGGTATTAAATTGTGTGAAAATGCAAAAGATAAGTGGAGGTAAGATAGGTAGGGTAATTAGGTTAGCTTCTGGTAAATTAATGCAGCTCAATCTACTGTCCCCTGAGCCCTTTGAGGCCCATTGGGTCCATGTGAGTGTATATAAAGCAGGTGCCGTCTATCTCCATCATGCCCCATTGAGCAACCATAAAAAGTAGGAAATGAGGCAGGCATATAATCAAGGCAATTGGCAGTGGTTTATCACAGCGATCGGCTGGTACGATTATATCTGGCCTCTGTCTCTAAAGCCTTGGTCACTGGCCCAGCTTCAGCAGGTTCTTCATGCACAAAGGACAAAACAGGCATCTGTAAGCTCCTCCCTTGGGAAATGGCTGTGCCCTTTAGCTTTATTATCAAAGAGTATCAACTATGGTTTCAGAAAGTGGAGAAATTCACTTCTATGTGCCGTTTATTAACAGTGTTAATTAACAGTGCACTTTATTTTGTGCAATATTATGGTAAATTTAGTACAAAAAAAGTACCTGTTCTAGTTGTACATATCCACTCATGATATAAAATGTGTCATAGGCGTGTGTAAAAATCTCCATATCTGGAACTCCAGGATGTTGGCACAGTAAAAGTATCTAAGTAATCAAAGGAAAAGCTGACTTCGTTTTGATGGAATGCTATGTAGAACAACATTCTGATGATCTTCCTATTTGACTCCTCCCCCTATCATCACATAAACTCTCTTCACTCTCCTGTGATTAGAGCTAATGCACACTTCACTTCAGTAAAGCCATGGCTCAGAGAAGAGTCCAGCCAGAGTCCTTGTCCTGCTTCATCTGTCTGGATGACATGAAGGCTCCAACCACCACTCCCCGTGGACAGAGCTTCTGCCGCTCACTGGGACAAGCAGAGCTCCATCTACGGCTGTCCTCAGTGCATGCAGCGCTTCTCTCCCTGGCCCCTCTTGGTCAAAAATACAATGTTCGCAAATCTGGTGGAGCAGCTACAGAAGACCAGACTCACTCCTGATCACTGCAAAGCTGGAACTGGGGATGTGGCCTGTGACGCTTGTGTTGAGACAAAACTGAAAACAGTCAAGTTCTGTCTGCAGTGTCTTGCTTCATACTGTGAGGACCCCATCCAACTGGCCCCCTCACATCTCCAGGACTACATCTGCTCTGAGCACAAAAAGGTGGAACTGTTCTGCCAGACTGATCAGCAGTGTATCTGCTCCCTGTGCTCTGTGGACCTGCACAAGGGCCACCGCACAGTGTCAGCCGCAGCAGAGCGGCCCCAGAAGCAGAAGAAGCTCGGGGCCCGCAGGGAGCAGTTGATGCAGAAAATCCAGGACAAAGACACTCTGCTGAAGAGGCTCACACAGGAGAGCCAGGCTCTGAGAGACTCTGCCCAAGGAGCAGTGGAGCGCAGTGGGGACAACTGATCCATCTGCTGGAGAGAAGACGGTCTGAAATGGAGCAGTAGAGCATGTCCCAGCTCCAGCCTGAAGAATCTTGAGTCCAAAAGCTTCAAGACAAACTGCATTAGGATGTGACAGCTGAAGACCACAAGACCATCCTTAAGAACATGGACACACTGTCTCTCATAGAGGACCACTGTCACTTCCTACACAGGTATCTGCCCACCAGCACAGAGGCTTCAGAGCAGCCTCAGAGCCACATACATTCACAGTTCTCCTTTGAGGAGATGGCAGTCACAGTGGCCACTCTCCTGCATCAGCTGCACATGATTCTGACAAATGCCCTGGACAATGTCTCTCAGGGTCTGAGCCAAATACTGGCCCTGTCTGAAGGCTCCAGAAGAGTGTCCTATGTCCTGGAGCACCAACGTTACCCAGACAACCCTGACAGGTTCAGCTATTGAGAGCAGGTGCTGAGCAGGGAGAGTCTGACAGGGCGCTCCGACTTTGAGGTGGAGAGGAGCGGCTCAGTGGTGTATATAGCACTGGCTTACAAGACCATTCAGAGGAAAGGCTGTGCAAAACAAAATGCATTTGGACTCAATGATCAATCCTGGGCCTTTGACTGTGACCAAAATATTTTAAGTTCGGTCTCGGGTTGTTGGGCCAGAGAGGTCCAGAATAGAAGTTTGTCTGGACCATGGTGAAGGGGTTTTGTCATTTTACAGTATTAGAGGTCAGACCATGTACCCGGTCCACAAAGTCCACACCACCTTCACTCAGCCTCTGTTTGTGGGACTGCGTGTTGAGCTTGAGACCACTGCAACATTCTGTAACATCTAAGAAACTGCTAAAACCAGTTTTCACTTGTATATGTATGTAAAAAAAAAAAAAAAAAAAAAAGAATGTACCGGTTGCATTGTTTTGTTTGATATTGTATATTCAAACATGCATTGTATATAATGGGTAAAATCGCTCAAATTAAATTTCTCCTTTGTATATAATGAATATAATTTGATTATAACACAGGTATTATAGAATTAGTAGACAAGAGGGCCATTTTTTGAAAATTAAATATAAAAAAACATTATTATTTTTTATTATTTATTATTATTTTATTTTATTTTGAAGCACGAGATATTGCAATAAATGATAAAACTTATACTACTTTATGCCACAGACACAATTAAAATAAAGCAGGATAATCCCAGTGAACCATTATTAAATACAGTATCATTTAAAGGCCTGAGCAGCAGCAAATACATTTTTTCTTATATATAATAGCAGAATGAAGCAATAATTAGCCATAGAAATTACTTGGCTAATTATTGCTTCATTCTGCTAGCTCGAATAGTATAACAAATAAAATAGTAGTATTACAACTAAAATAACAGAAATCTCCCCATTTTTACAATGATTTGCAAAGTACCCATGATAAATATTGAGCCCCAAAATATAGTAATTATCGTGACAGGCCTATGAATAACCATAACATAAATATATTATTTCACATAGTACAGATCAATTCTGAAAGTGTGAAAGAGGGCAGTGGATAGTAAAAATCTTTCCCCATGAAGCCTTTACACCCAACATCAATATAATATATGACACTATGAATCATCTTTCCATCTATTCTGTTTGTGGGGAGCAGAGAGACACCTAAGTTCAGCTCTCTTAACGCCCACCGGCCGCTTCTATAGATCCAATTCCAGACTTCAGGCATTTTCTATGACTGTTTTTTTCCACTACCACAAATTTAAAGTATATTTTTAGGCATCAAAAAGACATTAGTTGACCTGGTGTGTTTCTGGGTGGTATTTGATGCGCTGCAGTGACATCACACTGGGGGTGTTCGAAGTTTATGTACAAGAGACTTTTTAAAAACATTTAAAAGCACTAATTATCTCACCTGTTATCGTTCCAACCAAATCAGCTCCTTCTGGTCATATTGTGATAAAATAAAGCTCAGATTAAAGTTTTAACTTGAATAACAGAGCCTCAAACAGATTAGTGCTTTCAGTTAGCTTCACACCTCCAGGGAATGTTGATGACATCCGGTGCAAAGTCTCAATATCGATATAGACATATAAATAATGTAGGTATTAAGATAAACCCACCAGTTTTTGACAGAAAATTAAAGAGGTATTTATATAATGGCTAACATGACAACTGGATGATCCTATTGTACTTGTTGATAGCGTGTGGTGAGCTGGCTCACACCAATGTTTCCTTCAACACTGTCCTATTCATGCACCTTTTTTGTGAAATGCTCTTGACAGCGAGACCAACACTGCAACGCTGTTTATGATTAATACCCCACTCAAATGCTGTCACATCAACAACTGGCAGCAGAAGCTTGGCCGGAATTTCAAATAAATGCTTTAGGTTATAACTGGAAACACATTTTATCATTTGTTCCTCTGAGGTAGTGGAGGGGGTATTAAAGCTAGATGTTGTGGTATTGGTCAGGAAATAAATACACAAAAAAACTGTGTTGTTTTAGCCTGTCTAAAGTCTGAAGCTTTTCTCAGTGAATCTTTAGAGACACTGTGATAAAGAAAGGACCTGTTTTCTATCAGTCCAGCTACATTAATCATACCAGTTTTTTCATATTATTATAGACTTACTATAGTCTACAAAATAATTAGAACATTTAATGACCCAAGTGGTTTAGGTATTTAAGAGTTAGTTGGGAGCAAATGTGTTTGTTAATGTGGATTTTGAAGATTCGCATAAGTAACGGGAGGTGGAGAGGCACAAATATGCATTTAGAACCTTTATTTTGCATAAAAGTTTATTCACTCACTACAGGTGGATTTTGATTTATGCGCATAACAGTTAAAGGTGCATTGTGTAACTTTTGTGGTGGAGGGTCCGCCAAATGCTTTTGTCCCTGGAGATGTTATTGCTTTCTCTGGAATGTTTCATAGTATGGTATTAAACCTTTCAATCTTCACGGAGACCAAACCAGACCATCTTACAGTTCAGGTCTGTGGAGACGCAACCCTGCTCGCAGTCAGACTTCCTGTTTTTCTAGTTTTTTTTGAGTTATAAAACTACCTGTAATTAAAAAAATGTAAGGTAGAGCTGATTAATGTCATACTGTGGAACATATCCATAAAAAACAAAAAGTCACATAGTTTACCTTTAAAATGGCTAGAAACATTCAGTGACATGTACACACCAAACTGAGCTACAAAGTTAGCTGTATATGAAAGCTGATATCAAAGGAATTTGCTTTCTTAATTATGCAATAATGACTGGAGACAACTATATCCAACATCAAAAAGGCTGCATTACAGGACTGTATTACCACATTACATGTTCAGACAGCCTCTCCAACACCACATAGATATGCTATAGGTTTTTGCTGTGAAAATCGTGTTATACATAGCTGTTCAAAACAACAAAATCTCTTGGGTTTCAATCCAAGAAAATAATCTTCCATAACAGCAGGGAATGAGACAACAGTAACTATTTAACATTCTAACCCAGCCTCCCACTCAAACTTTAATATGAATGCAAGATTAGTGTGTTTTTCTTCTGTGAAAGCTCTGGGGAGATGCAAAATTCCATACCTCAGAGCTGCCACCACTCTCCCCACAGCGTCATGGAGCACTGTTTTGACTGACATGTCCAAAGGTCCCACTGCCACCCTCAGGACCTCTCCAATCTGCTCCAGAGGGTGCCCATCTGTCGCCATGGTGACCGCCAGCTCGTGAACTTTGGGCCTCTCGGATCGGGACAGATCGTAAAGTCGGCTGTACCCCTGCAGCTGCTCCTGGAATAAAGACAAAAACAAAGAAAGATGGAGTGTGGAGGGCTGACATGCTGGACCTGCCGGGCCAACGAGACACAGAGAGGATTTTAGCAAGTCATAGCAAATAAAAAGTCAGTTTGAGAAAGAAGGAAGCACGAAATGAAGAAAAGTGAGGAGACAAGAGCACTGTGAGAAGTTTACTAAGTGGAGTTTGTGTTGGAGAGTGATGTTCTCTATAGGTATTAACCCAGAGGGCAGAGCCAGTCTGTACAAGCTAAATTCTCTATACCAATCTGCTGTTTTCACTCTTAATGAAAAACAGGTACAACCTGGAAACAAGTTGTGCTTCAGCTTGGGAGAATGTCTTTTTACTTAAAATGCCGTATGTCACAATAGTCCATCTATAACTTTAAAGTACAGTACATTGCAAGTTACAGACAAAGTAGTTAATAACATAAGGAAGGACTGTTCAGACGGGGGAAAAAATCAATCAAGCTACAAGTCCGTACAGTCTCCTCTATATCTTTTCCTGAAATTAGTTTCAACCCTTGCACAAGCTTCACTTTTTTGTAACACATCACCAGTTCCACCATTTAAATTCATTTATCTACACACAGGGCGACATGGAAAAAGTATTATCACAATCTTCTTGGAGCCACAATCCATACACTTGATACTTTTCCATTGCCTTTAAGAGGTAAATAAAGTAATCTACTGCTTCTGAAAGTTGAAACTTAAGTGTGACCAATTGGAGACCATACAGTGGCGTATGTGAATCACAGTATCAGATAATCACACCATCTCCATATTGCCCAGCCCAGTTTCGAGATGTGTTTTCATGGGGAAAACTTTTGGAAAGAACACTTGATCCCTCTGATGTGGATAGATTTGTTGTATACATTTTAGTCCAGAGGCAATACAACTATTCAATAAGACTGAGGCAGGCTATAAGCGACACACATCTGCAATAAGCTTCTAAGAAAATCTGTGGCTGCTTTGAAGGGATTGCAATTTCTATCTGACCAAGACCATAAAAACACAGTAGGTATAAAGTTTTAGTTTTTAAATGCTATTGTATTAGAGCTTTAACCATAAATTAATTTCAGCTTCTTGACTCTAGTGTGCAATGGGTAATTTACCGTCCTCATGGCAGGTCAAGGCCCCTGCGGTGGATTCATGCACAATCCACACAGTAATTCCCAGCAGCTGCACACGTACACTTGATAAATGACTCCAGTATAGGCAAACTCAGCCTACAGCACTTCTTCTATCTATCTTTCCCTACCTACCTGCCCTTTCCATGTTCTTATACGTTTGTTTTTTTGGGGGGGTTTTTCAGATTCAAGGATACCACTGCATCTTGCACGATTGACGTTAAACCTGGATTGCAATATGTATAGTTTATCAGGATTATTGCATACTGCATTGGTTCTCAAACTGTGGTACCGGTATTTTTGATAGCACACAGTCATCTTTTTGCTTAATTTAAAGGGACCATATTAAGCTATTTTCTGATCTGTTATAATTGTGTTTCCTCATCAAAAGCATACCTAGAATTGTGTTTTGTTTCATTCACATGTTTAACACACAAACCCTGCATATTTAGGCATATTATTATATTTAGGAGTTCTTCTCTCAAACAGAAAAACACTCATGTCATGTGGTAATACAAGAAGTGCTCTACTGTCTCCATACACCTTTACTAGAATCTTTTGGATAATTTCAGCCCTGGAATTGCCAATCTGTACTAAACAAAAAAGCAAAAGGTAGCTGTTAACTTGAAAACTACTGCTTCATGACATCACAAGTTGGAACAAAGCGTTTTAAGCTTATAGATTAATACAGTTGGGTTACTTAAATGTGTGAATAAAACAAAAAGCTCAAATGAGTCAATTTTGCATAATATAGGACCTTTACAGTGATTCCTGTGTCAGAACTGCTCTGATTGGGGCTTTAGAGCACTGCTGTGGTCTACATTATCCTGGGTTTAGTCATGGATATATAAGTGCTTTAGTCTTGGTTTAGTCATCCCTTTGTTCTAATTCTAGCACAGCCTAATCATTTACCTGCTGTTTCATTCTTCTTTTAAATGACTGGTTCCTTGCATACCTGTTTTCATTAAAATGTACACTCACGTTTTTGTGTTATGAGGATTAAAAAAAATTGCCTTACGCAGTACAGGGTGGGAGTGACTAGCTGTTAATGGGCGCACTGTGGTTGCCGTAGTAACCCCCACTTGCTGAATCATAACATCCGCTTTGTGTTGGCTCGCATTAGGCCAGAGGGAGGTGACAGTGTGGAAAGTCAGTGTGACTTTGCTTAATGAGATACAGCGTGGAGCACACACGATATGTGCAGTTGTGAAAGGCCATCTAGAGGAGCAAAGATTTATATTAACATGTCCTTGGCTGGTCCCACTGAGACCAACAGGAGTTTGGTTCAAGCAGAACCATCACAATACACATATTAAGCATGCAAAAATGTCTACAGAGCTTAGTTCGAGATAGTACCTGTAGAAATTCATGTAAAAATGAAAAAAAAAAATACTAAACTGACTGAACAAATAAAATGCTGGTTTAAAAAAAAAAAAAGAAAACAAGATGTAAAAGATGTACCAACTGGTTTAGATTTCTCTTTTGCAGGGCTACAAGATGAATTGAATCAAATCTCATAATGAATGGACGCAATTAGTAAATCGCAAAAGGCTGTAATTTCTGAAGTGCCACAATTTCCTCCACAAACAACTAAATATCCTGCACATTCTGCATAAAAACCGCTCACCTCGTAGCTAAGATCTATACCAATATGTTCTAAAATATAATTATTGTATTTGTTTGTTCATTCACATTTCAGTCTTTTTGACAATTCTTCTGAACGTGCTTAAAAACTGAACTTTGAACAGAATCCTTTTATTAATACATAAATAGCAAATCTAAGTGCCATTGCAATACTTGTCAGAAAGATTTGCAGTGTGATATTTTTCCCAAATCTTTAAGCCATTTTTTGGTTCCAAAGCCAAATGTGAATGCTAAATGAGCTGCTTGCTTTGGTTTATGTATTCCAAAACTAAAACTAACTTTGTCAATTTATGAAAGCAAATGAAAAAAAAGTTTAAAGGTGCACTATGTAACTTTTTGGTTGGGGGTCCGTCAGCTGCTTGTTTCTATAGATGTCATTGCTCTGCCTGGAATGTTCCACAGTATGACATTAAACAGTTCTACATTACATTTACTCAATTCCAGGTGGTTTTACTGCTCAGAAACACCTATAAAAACAGGCATTCTGACTGTGAGTGGGATTACATCTCCACAGATCTTACCTGTAACTTGGTCTGATTTGGTCTCCAGGAAGACATAAACGGAGAAAAGAATATGATGGACCCTCCACCAACAAAGTTACACAGCGCACCTTTAAGTTGTAAGGGTAGTATTTAGACTTTAAACTTTTTTGTCTCCAAGGGAAAATATTTTTTTCACAAACACTACCATATTTATTTGTTCTGTAGGAGTGTATGCAACACAAAACCTTGATGGAAAATATGCACTAACCCATGTTAAAAAGAAATGCACAGTTAATGGTAAAGGTTTGAGTTGTTGTCCTCACAGGTAGATGGGCTGTACCTGTTGGCTGTCCCTCAGAGCCAGGATGCAGGGCTGGCTCAGAGTGTCCAGGTGGGACTGGGACTGCTGCAGGTGAGAAAGAGCCTCATCAAAACTCATCCACGCTGGGTCCTTCTCCTCCTGCTCTCCACCTCCTCTCTTCCGCCTTTTTTCTGCCAGCTGCCGCAGCACTTTGGAAGCCCGCTTTATGACCTCTGACCTCGCCGAGATGCTCAGCTGAGGGGGGACAGAATAAGTAATGGAGAGTGGGGTCAGCCTGGGTAAAGGAGCATTGTATTTGAAACATTTATTTATCTGTTTTTCTCCTTCTCTCTCTTGTTCCCAGTAGAAAAACAGCAATTATCAGAGTAAGGCGAGGTACAATCTTGGCACTCAGACAGTGATGAATTATCAAATAAAAGTGGCTATACCATGTAGTTGAACAGTAATTGTTTTGTCCCGGGACAGAGATATTATAAAACATTGTAGGGTAGAAATGGAACTGCTGCAAACTGTTTAAAACAAACTACATCTGTTTTTTCAAGTTTTTATGACTACACAAATCAGGTACAGCACCTCACTTTAGACACTCATCCATTTAACAGTGTATTAAAGGGCCCATATTTCTCTTTTTTTGATCTATGTTATAATGTTGTTTCCTCATCACAAACATACCTGGAGTTGTGTTTTGTGTCATTCACACATGTTTAACACACAAACCATGCGTTAGGCTTCTTCTAGGCTTAGTTCTTCTCTCAAATGGAAAACACTGTGTTCCACCTTGTAATGTCATGTGGTAATACAAGAAGTGTGTTTTTAAACTGCACACACCTTCACTACAATCATATGGATAATTAATTTCAGCCCTCTGAACTGAACAAAAGATAAAAAAAATAGCTTTAACTTGGTATTAAGTTCTGTTCTACCCTGTTAACACGGGTGGAACAGAGCATTTTGAGCTTCGAAAATGTTGACAGACTAATAATAAAGGGTTACTCAGGCATGTGCGAATGAAAAGAAAATACAACTCCAGGTATGTTTTTGAGGAGTTGACAGCATTATAACATGTCTTAAAGTTCATTTAATCTATTTTGTGTAATATAGGACCATTAAATTACTATGTTCAACACTGCCTGCTTTTTTTAGATGGAGAGAAAAAGACATACTATACCTATTTCACTCAGAAAGAACCAGATAACTTCGTGGCTTAGAGCATTGAAGGAATATCCCAAATTAACCACCACACCACTATGCCCCTCTTTGAAAAGACATTTGAACCAATGTACACTTTGATTCTATGCTAGAGTGAATGGGAGGATCATAGCTGCCTGCTCTGTAAGTGAATCTATTCAGAGGCAGCAGGTTGGCCATTTATTCGATGGTGCCTTGAGCCTTAACCATTGTCAAACTCAAAGAAGACACCAATGATTTCTACAAAACCAATCATTTCTTAAACCCCCACAGCTACTAACATAACTACATACAGCACCTGCACTGGTCAGATACCTTAAGGATTGTCAGCAGTTACTTCACTAGAAAAAGAGATCACTAAAATAGCAAATAGCCTGTCAAACCACTGCAATTTGTCTTACAGGCTGCAGTGCGGGTCCCTCATGTATGTCTAGGTCCAGTGTTTGTAGTCCTATGTACGCATACAAGTCCTATGTCATTAGGTTCCCTCTGTATTGCAGCAGACAACAGTATCTCAGCCCACATCGGTCAAAGTCAAAGGTTACTGGGGGTGAGAGTTGATAAAAGAGAGGAAGCTTCCACTAAAGAGTCTATCTAAAATCAATAGATCAGAGGGAAAGAAATGCCAGCACCCCGTTTCCCCAACAACCAGGCAAAATAACTCCTGGCTATCTCGCTAAAGCACTGTAGCCTCGTGGGAATGGGATCAATCCATCTCACTCCTGTGTTAAAGGTCACATACTCCACTAACAGCTGGAAAGGATCAGGGTTTTGCAAAAAGTGACCAGACATTTCCGTGGTAATTTGCATGTTATAAAACCCAGTACCGACACACTGCCTGCTAGGAATTAGAGTTTAATTGGCACTGAAGAAGAAAAGGATCAATTAGCTCTCAGAAAGTTATTGGATAAAATGGCTGTAAAAAGGTCTAGGAAAAAGGGTGGCAGCACGCCAGTGAAAAAAAATAAAAAAAATCCACAGTTGGAAACTATTGATAAGGGGCACACTGAGGCACTTAAAGTCTGCGGCAGGACTATTTTTCAGAGTGATGTAATTATAGGGCTGACATTTCGTGTGCAATTTTATAATTTCTTTTATAAATCATGACTGGTCTGTGCTTTGGGGCAGAACGAGTTTGAAACTGAATAATATATTTTAAATTAGGAAGAAAGCTTATAACCTTCCCAAAAAAGTAGCTAGAGGCATTAGACACGGCTGGTCAGAGGATGTAGAGATTCAACCTGATGCAGTGATAAACTGGACTTCCACACAATATGAATTTTTGGTGGTAGCCTGAAGCTAACCATCTTCTGTGCTGAATTCACTGCGAGTCAAGTTTAAGCTAGTTCATGTCCTGTGTAGTAATAGAAAATATAATTCACTTAATGTGGAAGTTGTAGTCAAGGCCAGGAAAAGATTGTGATACTGATATTCTTTTGTTATATTTTGGCCCAGAATTCTAACTTAAAATTAAAACTACATAAAATAGGTTTTTACATGGAATTGAGTAAGGAATAGCATACAAAATCCCCTTCCCCTTGAGCTTTAAATATTCCACACTATAAAAGTAAAAAATATGTATGCTTTTTAAATTCTTACGTGTTCGACTGCATCAGGGGAGAAAGTGATGTTGTCCAAAAAGTCCACAGCATCACTGGGGACCAGCCTGTCGAAGTATATGGCGCAGGTGTCGTAGGCGTGGAGGTAGTCCTGGTCGTTCTGAGGAGCTCTCTTCAGCAGCTGGGGGTCCCCTCTCCAGAACAGCTTTTTTAGCCAAACAGAGTGGACCGCACTGGGAGAGACAGTGAGCCCCTCTCCCCCGGGCATGGGCAGGCGCGTGGCCAGTTTGGAGATGGACAGGACATTCTGACTGGTGAGCACTGGTTCCAGGGTGAGGAGTGGGTTTAAGGTTTCATCTGTCAGTTTGCGATAGTCCAGACCTGAGACAAGAAGGTACAGCACATTAATAAGATTTGAATGGAGAGGCCAATTGGTTAATTTTAAGTGTCCATAATACTAAAGGGATATGCAAATATCTGTGTTGGCCATGTGACAAAGTGGCAGTCTAACTGGCTTTATAACACTTAGTATTAGTTTTATAGACTGAAACTGTCAATTCACCAGCTCATTCTATGTAGACTGGGACACAAGCTTAATACTCATTGAGAGGATTTGACTCTATTCTGTTGGATATACTTTCGTAAACAAGACCCAAAATACCACATTCACAAACATATATTATATTACTTATTCTATATAATATATTTGAAGTTATTGTAAAGTAACTGTCAAATGCACAGTAATTAATCAATCAATCAATCAATGTTTATGAAGCAATATATCACACTTCAAAATGTTTCATGACAGGCCTAATCATCTCCCCAAGAGAATATTAAGGGTTTGGTTGAGTCTTATTCCATGTGATGAGTAGTTTCCTAGATGCTGTAATGTCTGTGCTCATACCATCTTGCACTTTCTCACTCAGACACAAGGAAAGCACGCACTCTGTCTGGAGCTTAAATATTTAACACGGTGCAGCCTTTAGGGGCGGCTCCGTGGTTGCCACATCTGGGAATACCCCACACAGACACATCCGTTACACCGTGATCCGTTTGGAAGAGGAGGGGCTTTTTCAGACACACTTATTGACTCATATTCCCAAACCGCACACTTACAGGTCCCATCTCCACAGCCACACCCACCTATGCCTGCCTCCACAAACCACTATGCCCACAAGAGAACGCACTCAGACTATGTGAATAATGATACTAAAGACACTACCATTTGACTGTTTCAATATGCACAAATATGGCTAGACAATATTACCAAATAAACAATATGCCAAATTCATAGTGTGATATATACACACACACACACACACACACACACACACGCATCCATTTTTTTCTGCTTATCCGGGGCCCAGTCATGGGGCCAGCACTCTAAGCAGGGACTCCCAGACTTCCTTCACCCCGGAGGTCCTGGTCTGGTGAAGCCATCAGGACAATATCATCTGCAAACAGCAGAGATGAGATCCTGTGGGAGATATGGATGGGACCAGACACCATTTCCACAAGATGAGACAAGATACAAGACTAGGTCTATTCCTAATACATAAAATTCAAATTAATTTTCCTCCCTTGGCCTCACAATTTTTAAATTTATTTTATTTCATATTTTTGTTTCCATTCTAGTACTTTTTTTGGAACTGTGAGACCAATACATAACCCTTTTTTGTCCAATCCAAATATAAACACTCTCATGTGTGCACAATCTTGTCTGACAAGAGCTTGTGCCATGAGTTTTTTTCCCATCCCTATTAGTGAGAAAATATGTAAGCATCAAATGGTGAAGAGTGGGAAGTGACATTCTGCAAATTGGAGCCATAAATCAGTGCAGGTGGAAGCTTTGCACTGGTCCAGGATGAACGGAGAGAGTGAGGTCAAGCAACAACAAGAGAAACAACAAGAGCTAAGAGTTTGCAAATAGAGCTGAAAATTGTAACGCACAGTACCAGACACCACTTTGGACCAACCTTACGACACGGGCAATCCTTCACTTCCCATCCAAATTTAGTTAAAAAAAAAATTAAAAAGTGATATATGGTTTAGTAACATTTAGGATGGAGTGGTCAGCCTGTCATGGTAACAAATTCTTAAGTGCAATATATTGCAGAGGAAAATATCATATAATTATGCCACTGACACAATATCCCCAGAAGTAGAACTGTCTCAAAACACATCTCTAAATGAACACTCATATATGGATAAAACACAAACTGCAATAAATAAATAAATAAAAAAGTAGGTAAATAAATAAGTATCAGAATAAGACACTAGTACCGTAGTTAGTTTGTATCTCAGATGTAACAGAAAAACAAAAAGTTCCTGTCTAGTACAAAAAAAAGTCCTCACGATAAATATTGAAACTCAAAAAGTATTGTTCTATCAAACATATATTGAACGATAACTCGATATAGGAATTATCCTAACAGGCCTATAGTGGGGGTAAAATTCCAGCAGCGTGAGTGCTACAGACACAAGAGCCAAGAGCCCACAGTGGATAAAACAAATTAAAATGCTAAAAGGACTTGTTGCCACTTAAAATGTTTTATCTAGGCTTTATACCAAAAGACATTACCAGAGTTTATACTAGAATTTTACAACTTTCACAAATGGAAGAAAACTGGCAGCAAGCGCAAACTGGATATGTCTCGGTTTTTTGTTTTTTTTTAATAAACTCATTGGGGTTATGGTTTAAAGCAGAAGGGAAAAGCAAAATTGAAGAATTTTCCTTGTTTCACAACCTCAGAATTTGCTGACAGAACCATAATGCTGCCAAAAAGATGTGGAACTTCTGCAAGGCGAAAACAGTGAAGACAAAAAATACTCCTTGATGCAATGTACTGTTGTAAAATTGAGAAGTTTCCAGTGCTCATTTGCATTACATTTAATTGGCTAAACTTTCTAGCTGCTTCGTTTTTAAGTTAGTTTAAAGTGCGCCATGTGTCTTCTGGAGAGGCTGTGCTGTGATTGGGGAGCAGAAGGAGCAAGTGAGCCGTGAAAACACTGTTGACACTCGCTGACCTTTATCACCGAGATCTGACACTTCCTCAGAAATCACAACAAAAAACTTTAGCTTCTCGACCACCAGAGCAAGAACCAGTGACACGCCGCAACCTGGACATCCAAGACTAAAGGAGGGAGCATCTGGCTGACAAAAATGTACAAGAAAAGCGCAAGTGTTGTTTAAGAAATTTGGGGAGCCAGTGAAGTTCACACCTTGTATTTTAGGTAAGGCTATGAAAAAGGCTTTTTTGTATGTAAATTTGTTTCATTATCACATTTGCAAACTCCAAAGACTTTGGATTTTATCATCAGACTATAATATTATTTCAGAGTTGAGAAAAGCTATTACTACAGGCTGCTCAGACGGAGAGGTCTGAGTTATAATAAATATGACAGCATAAAATAATATGCAGATGAAAAATTTGAGCAAAGCCTCTCTACTTATCATATTGCATTGATGTAGTAGGGAATTAGTTCTATGTCTTTTCTGTGTAATTTTTAAGCAGCGATTTAAAGTCCATATATAAACTGAAAGAATATGGAAGTCATTACCAACTAAACTCAAAATTAATGTTAGGCACTGATGTGTAGTGTAGCAATTAGGTCACAGTTTGCGTATAGGGCTGCAGCCTCAGGGCTGTGGGTTGAAGCCCCCGGTGTGGTGTGGATATGATCCCCTTGTGCTTCAAGTGTTGTTTCTTATACAGAAATTACAAATTACAGTGTACCACAAAATTATTCATATTTCTGTGTCGACAATGTCACGTTTTAATTTGACCACGAAATTATTCATATTTCTCTATCTTTTATATCTGTCTTTGATATTTTCTAGTCAAAATACACTGTATTTTGTTAGCCTAATCAAAAAAGTAAAAAATTGTAATTTAGTAAAGTAATGCTGTCATGATGCAACACTAGCATAACACAACACCAGCTCTGACAATTGGCAAAATGTTACTCCAACTCTTGAACCCCCTTTTATGCTGTACTGTACTGAAATACAGCCCATTTGCCAAAAAAGAGACATTTAGTAAAGACATTTGAAAGAAAATATCAAATTCCTCCCACACAGAAACATATGTGCTACCCAAGGACCCACCAGGAGACATTCAGATCTAGTTATTAAAGAAGACAACATTTTCCTCACCGCTGGCTACGGCTCGCAGCTTCTTGAGCAGCTTGACGTGGGTGTCGGGTTTGATCGCCGTGGAAACGTAGGGGTGGCAGCCCGCGGCGTCCAGCAGGGTGTAGTAGTACAGCAAGCGGGCCATATCGGAGGCCTCCACACTGGGCAGCACGTACTTGTTCATGTGGCTGTGGAACGCCTCAGGGTCACTCTTCAGTGTCTCAAACAGGCCCAAGGAGTTGCTGCGAGACTCAATGTCCTTCGTGGAGAGCCTGAAAAGACAAGAAGTTTGATTATAAGCCTATGTACTTCTTAAAGATTAGTATGTGGTCACTCAACTACTTTTCACCTGGGGCTGATAAGGCAAAAAAAAGGTAAAATAATCATAGTTTCTTCATATTCAGCGATTTCATTCAAACAAAAAATGGCTTTCAGGATTCATTTAATAAACATAAACATACAGATTTTTTTATCAGTGCCATTTAATAAAGAAATAGCTCCCCCAAAGTCTGAACTCTGCCCCAATCCACAATCCAAAATGGTCAGATTGGGCACTGGACAAAGAGGAGGTAAGGCGAGCAGTGGGAGGAATATGTGGAGTAAGGGATGAAGGCATAGAGCAGCTAAACTCTGGAGAAGAGGTGCGGTAGACGGGAGTGAAGTTAGGTCTTCCAAGCAGAATTTACGCTCCATTACAATTTAGTGCATTATTCATTCACATAACAGCAGCACTGTGGTAGAATGAAGGAAGCAAGGCAGCAAATCTGCACCACCATCACCCACCACCAATCACTCACAAAAATTGACGGTATATAGTAGATGGTAAGTGTCTTGCCCAAACTGTATGTAGTGGTTAAAGGCCAATATATAGGTGAGATTAATCAGTCAATCATTGAGTTTGTTGGCAAATGCTCACATCGAATTCAGCCAAGATGGGAGTTGAACTGAACTTTCATAAAGCGAGCCTTAAAATTAATAGCATTTACCATTTACTTGTTTTTATTGGGCTTCTTGATATCAGCATTAATTTGTTGTTATATCAAAAGTATTAATGTTTAAGAATGAGATGACTTCTGGACATATTGCTTTTTTCAGCTTTGGTAGCAAGCTTCTGAAACAGCATGTGAGCCCAGTATTGTAAACAGCACTAATCATATTCACCACAGGGGCCCTAATAGATTCAGCTGCAGAAAGAGCAATGCTAATGATTTTTTACACTAAATAGGTCTGAAGCATCGGTCAAACTCCACTTCTCAAACTGAATTACCGTAAGCCAAGAACAATAGTGTTTGAAGACAGCCCCTGACATTGGCAGTTGCTCACACGACGTTGGACACGTTTTGAATTGTGTTACCATGGTAGTTCAAAGCCAGCATGTCGCCTCTTGTGCATGTTTGTTCTCCCTTTCCGATGACAAAAGGTGCTCTGTGAAAATCCACACTCCTCCTCCCCAGTGAGTCTTTTGTGCCTCTGATAGTCCTTTGCACGCCTGCTTTGGTGCCACTTCTGCTGTGGTGTTTTTTTCCTGCGTCCTACATCACAGACACAAGTACTACTCCTCTCTTCTATTCCTTTCTGTTATCTAGCGGGATTTTCCTGTTTTGTCCAACTTAAAATATTCATCTTTAATTGGTTTAGTAATCAGGCGGACGGGATTAAACGCCAGAGAACGTTAGATAATTATTAAGCACCTTATTGTAGTCTGATTTTATGCAAGATGAATTTCCCCCTATCATTGCTGTTAATTTGTTTACAAATGGCAATTCAGCGGGGGGTAGAGGAAGTGAAACCTGGGCTTCAAACGAGTGGACTTCACCTCCGTTTTAATAGACGTAATAGAGGCCTGGAGTTTTTATAATACATTTTTCAACAGAGGCACTGTGACAAACTGGATCAGAGGGTTTAATTTCCACTTTTAAAAATACAAGGAAGCTATGCAGTTGCATGACTTTCAGTTTTCGTCTAATCTTCTAAATAAGCATATTTTTCTCCCATATCCAAAACTCAAATAAACAGCTCCCAAAATGTGTCTCTCAAAGTCAGAACTGTTTAATATTTCTTCACCTGTTTTGAGTTTTTCCTCAAATTGTACCAATTCAACTAGTTTTATGGGCATTACATTATATTGCATTGATAATCATGTTAATTTAATAAACTAAGGTAGTGCTTTTCATTTACTTCTAGTTGGTTGAAGCAGTCAGTTTTAAGCCTGGTTCTTTGATTTGTGATTCTGAAGCAGTACTATGCAAACAATGTATACTAATGTTCTACACAGTAGGAATGTAAATCTGCAATCTGTTGCTCCACTACCTTGTAATACAATTTTAACTGTGCTCAGAGAAGTCTGAACTACATGCCCAAACACAGGCTTTTACCGACAGAAGATTGGCTTTAGGCTGTAGATTAAAAAGACCCAAGCTGATCATTGACGATTACAAAGGACTACACCTCGATTAAAAAGTGATTAATAGCACAGCCCTAAACCACGGCTTTCAATAAACATGGACCAAATACTGCTGTTTATTAACAGAAAACATAGGTCTAAAAAGAACAAAGATTTGTTCACATTTTATTTCAAGAAATTGCGATGCGTGGCTCTGACAGTGAAACAAGGCAAATGATGCTAATAATACGGTGATAGTTTTAGTTTGAAGCGTCAGACCTCATGAGCCATGTCACCTTCTGTCATTTATAACCGGTGTGAGAGTGGATGAGGAAATGCTCTTTGTGTTTTTAAACAAAGGATCAGCGGATTTGGTCCAACTCTCTTCAACAAAACAATGTAATGTTAACAGTCAGGGTGCACGGGGCTGCCTCAGGCCACTTCACAGACACATGAATCTCTAATCAAAAACAACACCAAACAATAACAGCCACTGTAGCAAATGGTAAACAACGCCAACCAAAAATGCAATTATGTTTTTGGAAACAACAGAATACTAAGCCCTCAGAACAGTCACATCCAAGTAACTCAAAGTCTAAAACCAGAGCTGCGTACACAAAAATGAGGACAGAGATTATGTAAAATTTACTTGGACTTTAAAGGTGCACTACGTAACTTTTCTGGTGGAAAAACTCTCACCTCTCTCTCTCTCAATGGAGATGTTATTGCTTTGCATAGCCCTGGCCTGTTTTGTGATATAGTTGGCCCTGCTCACAGTAAGAATGTATGTCTTTCAAAACATTTTCTTTGCAACACAAACACCTCTACTCACCTCCACCATCTGTTTTCAGTGTCAGTGTTGTCAATGCCTTTTCACTTGAGACATGTGTAAAAAGTACATACTGTATAGTTCTGCTACCTCTTTCACTACATCTATCTTCACTCTTCCTAATGAGTTTCTCTCCTCCAGTAAAACCACTTCAAAAGCAAGAAATTAATCAACCTAATCAGCAACATGGTCCCACTCAGCTACATGTAAACATGGTGACTGTAGCAGCAGGCTGAGCACATGCAGAGATTTCATTTGGAGGAAAATATTTGACGTGATTAAACGTCGCATGTCTCTCTTTTCACAGCAGGATGTAAACAACAGAGCTGTCAGACAGAATTGCTAATAGGAGGTCCACAAAATTATCTTTCAAATTACAGAGGTAAAAATAGCTAATTTATCACCTTTCCACCACATGTCTATAAATGTGTTTTGAGAAAGAAAATTTTATTAAGCAATATTAAAAAGCATCTCATTGACAGACGGTGAAACTTTTTAGCAGTGAGGTGACAGAAGTTCACTCGCACTCGGAGAAGAAATCTTTAATTTGTCAGGTCCCCGAGAGGGCAAAGTGTCACATGGTAAAAGTATGATTAGTGCTATGGAGATGAAAATAACACTTATATAATGAATTGGATTACATCAAGGGCACAAGTTTTAAGAAAGAATAACAAGATCAGAATGAGTTTTATAAGGATTTTGAAAGCATTTGAAAGTGTATGGCGCAACATGTCCCCAGGTTAGATGTCCTCATTAGCCCCAAGTCAAAAGTCAGAACAAAAATGAAGGAAAGTATCATCAAAAAGTTCAAATTCAAAGTTTAAAGAGGGAACTAATCTTGTTTAAATGCTACATCTGTTGTTTGTTTGGGAGCGCTTCAATCAAACCCCCATAGCAGAGTGTGGACCATAGGGAAGAAATTTTCCCCTTCAGCAACACAACAGATACTTAGTGAAAGAACCTGACAAAGTGGGAGTTATGATGTTTACTGAATACTAATAATATCATCAAGACCAGAGTGAGACAGAAGAATAATTTTACTTATTTGTAAAACTCATTATTTTTGGCCTATTCAAATAATTCGCTTCATCCTAAGAATCTCCTAATGATTACCACTATTCAACTAAAACAGAAATAATTTATTTCCTAAACCTTAAGAGATTAAACTAATTGAATTACATTCTTCTAACGCCAAATAATGTTTAAACCATAAATAATGGAAGTCACAGGGGAAATCATGTAAGCTAATGGATAAACATTACAACTTCCTTCACTATTTTGGATGACTTATTCAAATGCTTTATGGGCTGCCAATAGTACAGTGTAAAAAACATTTCCCCGTAGGCTTCCGTACCAATCCACAAAGGTTTATGGAGAGAAAAGCGCTGACAGTGGTTGGGGGAGGACAGTGATTTGCATTGATTTGTCCAAAGAATTCATTTTATGTTAAACAAGCTGTCAATGCTACTGTGGCTTGATAAACACATAACCCAAAACCCAATTCCCACCAGTAATGTAGTTAAGAATATGAGGCTGCACTAGTGAAATTAACATCTAAAAGTTATGTTTAACATATACATATATGTACGTACTACATAATGATTCATTGGTAAAATAGTGAACACAAACTCCTGCCTAAATATGAGTCTCTTTAAAGGACCCATATTAGGCTATTTTCTGATCTGTTTTCTGATTCTGATTTTTATTTTCTGATTCTACCAATCTTTACTTAACAAACAGTAAAAGGTAGCTGTTAACCTGAAAACTACCACTAAATGAGATCACAAGGTGGAACAGAGCATTTTGAGCTTTGGAGATGTAGACAGACTAATAATAAAAGGTTACTCAAACACAACAAAACTCATGGTATGTTTTTCAGGAGGTACATTCTAATATGACTTAAAGCTCATACGAGTTTTGTATAATTTAGGACCTTTAAATGAGCAAATAAAAGTATAGTGCTACCTACAGACCATTTGTATGCATCACTTCCGTAACATTTTTCACCCCTTCTCTCCATTTATATCAGCGCGACCTCCATCCATCCGTTAAATCGATATCCACACAGCAGATTCTTCCTATCAAGATTACAGTATGAATATTCTTTGCACATTTATCATGGTGCAGAGATTTGGGCAGAAAGGCAACACACAAGCAAGCGGCTATGGTGGGCTCTGAGCTGGATATAGGTTGTAATTTATGGTTAAGTGAGGTCCATAAAGCATTTCCTTATATCAGAATGCGACACAGGGATATTTATCAGAGGTGGGTGCATGCAAACACATACACACATACACACATACACACATGCACACACACCCTTCTCCACTCTGCTGAAAAGGCATTCTATTAAAACAAGTAAAAGGTGCAGAGCTAGTCAGATTCCTGACTATGAAGTCAGAGAGCAAATAAATTATGAAAATAGGCAATGGCACATTCATGCCCCCTAAAACACAAAATACACACTTTTAAACTAGTCCATGGCCTTTTGGGAGTAATTTAGATGAACTGTGGATTTTAGGTTTAGAATATTTATGTTATTTATTTTTTTATTACAGATGCACTGATGCAGCGCTTCCAGTTCCTCTGTGTTTAAATAGATAATTTTGCATAATAGAAGCCCTTTAAAGCCTAAGTAACTCTTGTGAGCTTTAAGTCATGTTATAATGTTGTTACCTCATCAAAAACATATCTGAAGTTGTGTTTCATTTCATTCACACATGTTTGAGTAAACCTGGTTTATTAGTCTGTCTACATTTCCACAGCTCAAAATGCTCCCACCTTATGCTGTCATGAAGCAGTAGTTTTCAAGTTAATATCTGCCTTTTGTTCAGTAGAGATTGAAAATTCCTGGGCTGAAATGATTCAAATCATTCTAGTGAAGGTGTATGGTGTTTAAAAACACAGAGGAGCACATCATCATAAGGTGGAACAGAGTGTTTTCCATCTGAGAGAAGAGCTCTGCCTAAATATGCTTGGTTTGTGTGTTCAACATGTGCAAATGAAACACAACTCGAGGTATGTTTTTGATGAGGAAACAACATTATAACAGAGATCAGAAAATAGCGTAATATGGGCCCTTGAAGTACCTCTCGATAACTGATATTAACTACCGTAATACCACTTCAAAGACAGACAGATACAACACTGATACAAATGTCTTATGCAACTGATTTATCCTGCAAGTTTCTACAGACAAAAACAGGTCCCACCCTGTCCAGGAATCAAATGGAGTGAGTGCAGAAATGAGAAAATGTTGAGAAAATGGTTTGTGTTTTAGGAGAGTTAGAACGGTAATGCAAGTGAAGAAGTTTAAGTGTATGTTGAGGTGAACCAAGAAGATTTGCGCAAAAAGATGTAAAAGTTTTGCAGCACTTCAAGATACTAGAAAATGACCATGAGACAAAGACATCAAAAAGAAATAAAAAAAATCATTATAAAAAAAATAAATAAATAAAAAAAATAAAAAAAATGGTAAAAATAAAATGTGATGATGTGCATATTGTGTGTTTGATCCTGGCATTATCATGTTTCCCTGGTTATGCATAAGCATTTTATTTAACGTTGTAATACTGTAGGTAGGTTATAACACTAGAGACTCAAGAGAAAGAAGCAACAATGGAACCAGCACAATGCAAAGAACATAAAAATGGCTGCCTATGTTGTAATGTTTGTGTGTGTGTGTGTATGTGTGTGTGTGTGTCTAGCACATATACCCGCTATCGGTAAAGAGGAACTCGAGGTGAGTCATGTAGACCTCCCACAGAGGAACACTGTAACGCTTCGCCAGGGACAGCGCAATTTTGTACACGCCATCATCCAGGGTCCTGAAATACACAAGAGCAGAGAGAAACATAATGATCAGGTTGTATTTCAAAAAGCAGGCAGCATACTCCCACACACGTTCAACTATAAAATCCTCCATACACTATAATATGCGTCTACTGTTAATAATAAAGCATTGCTTTATGTGGTACCTCACTGTTTTTGTTATTTTTTTGTTTTGTTTATATTTAAAGCAACGCTGCAAAACTTTCTGGAGGTGGGCATCACCTGCATGTCTATAAAAATAAAAAGTTAAAACCATACTTTGGAACATTCTTGATGGAGACAGCCATACTCTAGAATATTATCCTCCAGGCCAAGTATGAGCCAGGTTTGTGGAGATGCAAACTGGCTCACAGTAAGGATGCATGTTTCTCTATGTTTATCAGTGAAATAAAAACACTTATATTTTAGTCTGATTTAAAAGTTATGCAGTAAACATTTTATATGTTATGACTACCATAGTCTGTAGTAAAAGTCATACTCAGTTAGGCCAAGGATGGTTTCTTTCTTGTAGGCTGCATCGGAGCTGAATCGTGGCACATCGACTCCGCGCCCCAGCCCCTGTAGGACCTGTGCCTGGGTGAAGTCCATCAGACGCTCGTTGTACATCTGCAGCTGCTCTATCAGCTTCTGCAACTCCTGTGGCCAGCCCGAGTACGAGGAGACGTGCTGTGTGACCAATCGGATCATCTCCTTAGGGTCGGCCTGTGAAGAGAGGGAAACCGTGGTTACTAAACATGTTAAGGAGTGGAGTATTACATGGATCACACCAGAGCTAGTGTCAAAAAAGCTGTTTATCTTGGAATGGACAAAAAATAAAATAAGCAAATCTTTAAAAATGCATCTTATTATGATTTCAATCGAGACATAGATTTAAATTATGCTTAACAACATTTTCAAAGCATTAAAGGTGCACTGTGTAACTTTTTGGTTGGGGGTCTGTCACCTGCTTGTTTCTATAGATATGTCACTGCTCTGCCTGGAATGTTCCACAGTATGACATTAAACAGCTATGTCTTACATTTATTCAATAGCAGGTGGTTTTAAAGTTCAAAAATAACTGGTATTTTAACACAGCCAAGGAGAGTGATGTCTTGTCCAAAAGCACATCAGCAGTATGAACTGGTCAGACCTGGATTCGAACCACTAACCTTCCAGTAACAGGACCTCTCTGCCAGATAAACCACAGTCCTCACAAGCTGTGGTTAAATGCTAAAGCCTATTACAATGCTACTGAGATCTGAAAAGGCTGTGTGTTTCAACTAAGAACGGAAACCAATTTGCTATTTGACCTGATGAACTTGATGAAAGCATATTGAACTTTACATTGTTTCCATAGTGACACTATAACAAAGCCATTTACAAAAGTGGCAACAATTTTCTATAATAAAGGGAACCTCGCCGGCCCAGATTCAGCCTCATGAAAAGAGCTTACACAGTGCCAAGAAAATGTAGGTAACAACAGCAGTTTGGCCTCTGGGGAGTAAAAGAGTGAGGTACATCAGTGATTGAGGGGTAAAGACAGCCCCCCTCTCATCGCATCTGCCCAATTAAACGCACCCCTAAAAGTGTATAATTTGGTATCTTGAATGCGTAGGCCCAGCAGTATCTTATGCTTTATTTGTAGTTCTTATTTACATATGAAAATTATAGCTGCCGGAAAGATTGAACCAGTATGTGAGTCACTGAATATACTGCTCCCAACATGCTTTGTGTTTCTAGATGTGGCAAAATGCAGATTCAAAAACAGGGCAACAAGGTTGTGAAAATTACAAGAAACTACAAACATGACATGACATGATCCTCAGATATGATGGGCATATTCTGAGTGATATAATTTGGTGTTTTGGTTATCAAGACAATTATCCAGAAAGCAGAATGATGCTCACATGAGTCTCTAATTTGGATTCTCAGTTTCAATGATCTAAATACTCATTACGCCATCCCAGCACCTACTGTATCAATAATCAGCGCTAATGCAGCCTCTGCAGCTCAAACAGTGAATTCAGGAGGTTCTGAGCTTTCACATGAGGCCAGTCCATATACTGAGAATGAGAGAAAACATGGTCTGTGTCCTCTATGTGCAGGTTAAGCCACATGCAGTTTTGCAACTTCATTGTCCTTTTAACCTATTAATGTTACCAGTTCAAGGTTTATTGGTTTATTTACATCACAACTTAGAGCTTCTTAGTTGTACTTGATGTGAAAGGTCTGTGAGCCCGCTGACATTATTTTCCTTTTATTTTTTAATTAGTGCGTTAATTATAAGACATCTCGTGTCATTAGAAGAAAGAGGAGCAGTGCTACAAACGGGAACTGGGCTTCAGGATTTGTCACATGACAGAACCACACAAAGTAGAAGTGCAAAGCCAGAAGAAGAAAGTGTGCCTGAACGCTGATGGACAGGCCCATGTTTGAAGAACTTTATTGAAATAAGGCTTTTATGATGAAATGCTGTTTGCACACTCACGCCGTCATTCATTTCCAGTACTTTGTCCTTTTGGCAGTTTGAATTATACCAATGTCATTTTTCAAACTTTTATCCTGTAATTCTTTCTCTAGATTACTTAAGAATATCAAAAATCCCTCATTTTAATTAACTTGCCAGTCCTAATTGTCTACAAACTGTAATCCCATTTTTTATTTTTTTTTTACAAGTAAGAAACATCTCACATGAAAACTTCTCTGTAAGATTCTCAAAGTGAATACAACAAACCCATTAGCGCTACTTAATCAAATACAACTAGACAAATCTGTTAGGAAAGTTAATTTTGATGTACACAGAGTTAAAAGACAGCCAGTTCTTTTCAATCCTGCTAAAACTATTTCAGCACAGTCCCACAGTTTACCCCAGCATGCAGTTTATGAGGCAGTATTGTACAAATAAACCCCTTTCAACCCCATGCGCACTTTAATTTTCACTCAAAATTTCGATGCCATTATATTTGAGTAGCAAGTCTGAGCTTATAAAAAGCTTTTGGCTGCTCCCCAAGCTGCATAGTTCAATACAATGTAATAACTCTTGGAGCTAGCCCATTTACTATTGTGATTAGCCCGAGTCTGCTTTAATCTGTTTTTCTGTGAAATTAACAGAAGTCAACTCTATGTGCTACAGTGCACAAGCGATAATGTAATGTTTCGTATCTTCTGGGAGCGGTGCATTTTTTATTATTTGGCTATCAAACTTGTTTCTTAACAAGTGCTAAATAAGTAAATAAAGCAAACGGACATTTTACCTACTACTATACATGTGTGTGGATAGTAGTAGAAATCAATTTAAAATGTCAAAGTCAGTTATCGTCTAAAGTCAGTAGCGCCCAACAATACCTTGCAGCCAGGTCAGCTAAAGAGGACTCTCCATTGCAACATATTGATAAGCTCAAATAAAAAGTATGCCTTGATTATATAATTGCTAGAAATACACAATTTAACAGTACTGTCTGGGTTAACTGATAAACTAACAAGTATTTAGTTTTATTGCATTGCTGGTATAGGTTACAGTGAAGATGACCTCACTCCCCAGTGTACGTCAGTAATGATGATAATGAGTTGTATTTAAGTCATGCCTCAACACTCATACAGTCAGCAGTTTCATTAGAGCCTATTCTTCAAAGGGCGGCTACAGTATTCCCACATAATTAGACAGGAATATGGAAAAAGCGACCAGTAATTTTAATGGAATAATCAGTTATGAACACCATGGGTTGCACTGTGGCTAACTCAGTTAAGAGAAGTGATGACAAGCAAAATCGCAGCCAACTGTTCTGCTCATCAAAGACTTCATAACAGAAAAACCAAATGGACTAACCTGAGTGCGGCAGTGCAATTGGAGTGCATATTTGTCTAATAGGGCCCCCCTTTTCTCCCGCTACAGCTCCCAGGGGTAAAATATAGACCACTAATGATTGTGGTACAAGGGTGCTATTTGTACAGTGTGGAAAGTGAAGTCGGAGGGGACGTAAGAACAGTTTGTCCCGAGATGGGGAAGTCAGTTTAACTCATTATTCCAGTCAATTCAACAGCGTGAAGTAAAGTGTATACAAGGTCAGTGAATGCAGCTCGAGTTATGGACTGAAAAACACAGTGAGGGTCGAGGACATGTCAATAAATGTCGCTGTCTTCAAATCACTTCAATGGTCTTTAGCTTCTTCTGCTGGCTGACAGCTTGACAATGGAACAACAACTATCTTCTCTGCTAGATGTGAAACTCAGTTGAATACTTGGATCTTCATAGCTTCAGTTGGCAGTAGGAGTTGGAAGGCATAGATAATTAAAAATAGTTTACCTTCTGTTGGCAGTAAATAATGATGAAAAATGAATAACAGCCTCAGATGTATTTTCTATTATGTTGTCTCCTTTCAGCCTTTAGACTCAAGACATATCAAGGTTAAAATGTATACAAGGTTAAAGGTGCACTATGTAACTTTTCTACTTTTCTTTGGCAATGAACTTCTATCTCCATGGAGACAACCAAGCACCAGCTGTGCAAACCTGGTCATTGTAAGAATGCATGTTTATAGATAAGCGGTGAAAACATTTGTAATTGAAAAAAAGCAAGATAGCTGGTGCCATACTGGGTAAAATTGTAGGCAAATCAATATCATCTCCATGGAAACAAACAGGTGATGGAACATAATGAATCTTTAATACAAATAAAAAAACAGTTTATTTTACCATTTGTGAATATAAAAATCTAATGGACAAAATATTTATCTCTGAACAAGATCCCCAATCCTGGTCGGCCATGAATACTTTAAGGCAAGGTAATGAAAATGTATTTATAGAGCATAATTCATGATGCAAGGTACCAAGTCCATACCAGTAGAGTGTAATATTCCAGTTTGATTGATACCGTGGTAAAAATAAGCTTTCAATATCTGGATTTATAATGGCATATTCTACAGTATTTTATGTAGCGTTGGTCTATAGAGCTACAAAATCATATCCTTAAGCCATATTTCTGAACGAATACTACGCCCATGCAATTGCAGATTTGTGAAATGTATGTGTGTGTATACAAGGCAAGTGTAAAATCAATAGGCAGAGAAAACTGTAGAAGATAAATGAATGAAAATCTCCATCTTTGCTCTGAGCTCCCCCAGTGGCTGCTCATTCAAACTCAATTATCCAAAAGGCACACAAAATCAAGGCAAAAAGTCGCACGTTACAACTGTGACAAGGCCAGGTAAACAGACAGCGGTATAAATATAGGCTTTTTGTGATATTATGTAAACACAGCCAAAGCAACAATTACCACAAAGAGTACCTCCATTTGAGCCGAGGTAATGAAAGCTTCTCTCCAGAGCGGGAGAGAGGAAGAGGCTCATTATGCCCAGAGGAGTAAGAGTCAGTGTTTGTGTCATGGATCCCACTACTGTTTCGTCACGCCTCTAATCGGACGGCTAAAACCCAACAAAGTCAAATGTATGTGCCCAATAACACAGATTGAAAATGTATGTACTGTGTATGAATTGTATATTGTGGGATAGTCTGTTTACTTCAAAAGTTCATTTAAAAAATGTGATTGTAAATTCTCTGTTAGTGAATCCTTTATTTGCATTATTTCACAAAATCCACGACAATATGTATACGTGTATATATGTACTGTATGTGTCAGTTAGTACAATGCTTTACCTCAGGCAGTGTAACTAATACTTTGGTGTAGACTTATGTGCTTTGTGTGTGCTTTTTACTTTTCCAGAGGGCAGAATCATGCTTTTGTAAATTGATTTCACATGAACATTGCATGTTTTATCTTTAAAAAATATATGCATTATTTGACAGTTGTGCAGAAAAGAAGAGGCCAGAGGTGTAAATGTGTGTGGTTTTTTTTTATTATTATTTTATAATTTTTTATGTACCAGAATATTTGTACCAGTTCCATTACTTTGTGATATTTGATGTCAGCATCACATCTCAAAGGCAGGACATCAGCTTTAGAGTAAATTTATACAAATTACAGATACACTACACCATATTACACTATTTTCTGATCTATATTATAATGTTGCTCCAGCTATGTTTTTGATGAGGTAACAACATTCTAACATGGCCAAGACTCAGTGTTGTCTAATATAGGCTCTTTAGATGAACTGACAAATAAAATGTGTATAATTACCACTGTGTTCATATACCCAGAATTGTCCAAAATACTAACCACAAAAGACTGTAACATCACTCTTTTCACTCATTTAATGGCTCTGCACCCCCAGGCCTTTCTCCATTCTTTATAAATGCATGTTAAATACTTAATGCTTCTCCGGTGCACTCCACTGACCAAAGAAGTGACCCTTGGAACTTAAATGGATCCCTAGACTGTATCCTCTCTCCTAATGCCACACCAATTAGACCAACCGGGATTAATAATACAGCATTTAAGTTTTTGACAGCTTCTTTATGTTAGAATAAGACTGAACACGTGAGGATGATATATGAGAACTGCAGCATCGTCTAGTAGTTTTTAGGGCTGAAATTGCTTACTGCCACTATTACTCCAGTGTACTGTATAAAAATGAGCTTAAATCTAACTAATAAATATGTTCCTGTTATGTCTGGAACCAACTATTGTTTTTAGAAATTTATTTTTTAAGATGACTTGTCTTAACATATTCAGCTCAAAGTGCACATTGTAGACAACACCTGGAGCATAAACATTCAAGAGAAGAGTGGAGTATGAATGGATAAACTAATACAAGAATCATATCTACTGAACATGTTTGTAGAGATCTAAACTACAGATACAACTGATATTTTGAAGCTGATGTCATCAACATTCCCTGCTCTCTCTGAAGCTCGGTTACTAATTAGACTTTAATCTGATCTTTAATTTAACGCAATCTGACCAGAAAGAGCTGCTTTAGTTGGAACTACAACAGGTGCTGTTATACAAAGATTTGTACTGTTAAACAAGTCTCTCACACAGAAAATTACAGGCACAAACTAGCTCCCATTAGCCAACAGTTTTTCTGTAAGTCACTCTCACACTTTTTGTTGCAAATCAAACCCCTAAATCAGGACCATGAGCGCTAGCATTGATCACAGGCACCTGAAAAGTTGTTTAAATCCATTTTGTATTTTTTCAGCCACTCTTAAAACTTTTTTGACAGTGTTTGATAGTGTTTGCCAATGTGTGCATTGTGTCTCCATGGTAACTGCTGGACATTCCATCAGAGATATACATGTAGAACACCCCCAGCATGACTTCATGCTGCAAAGTATCAATACGATTTTTTCTATAAAAAGACAGGATGTTTTGTTTTTTGCAGAAGACATTATATTATCAAAATAAATGCAGCCTTTGTAATTGTTATTGGGCCAAGTTAAATTACAATTTTGATTCGATTACAATATTGTGCAGCCCTACTTAAATTTCTTATACTTAAATACAAACTGCTAGAGCTATAAGAAGTTTAATGCTAACTTTCTATGCAAAGTAAATAAATTCTAAATCAGAGAAATTACCATCAATTCAACACCTCTAGCGGACCTGCAGAGATCTTGGATGTAATTTGCAACTGAATGACTTTAGCGGCTTGAGTGTTTGGTGTCTTATTGCTCGAGTTTGAAATTATGCGACAGTGAGATGAAGAAAAGGTGCAAGACTTATTGAGATGCCATGTTACTTGCTCTGCAAATGCAGAGCAAGAAACTCGTTCAGACAGCTTGACATAAAAATACAAAATATACACGCCAAAATATCCCACCCGCTGTTTCTTCGATAGCAACATCTAACGCTCTTGGCAAGCTACTACCCCGCTAACATAAACACAGACAAAACAATATGGTAACTAACAAACACGGCCAATTACGTGCTGTCGAAAAACATCTAAGACAAAAAAAACGCATCTTCAGACCTGACTTTGGAAGGCAAATGGGAGCAAGCACACAGGCTGTCATACTATCTAAAATTAAATATCAGACGTCGTACAATGTGTGAGCTTTAAGATAAGGGAGAATGAACGGGCAAAAGAGAGAAAAAGACATGTATACAGTATGCACAGTCAAGATAGTACTGCTCAAAAAGCCTCAGATTCCACAAGAGCAGTAAAAAGACTGTAAGAAAGTGGGGACTGATATAAGAGACGGTAATACTCCAGATCGTAAGATTCACTCATAAATAAATAAAGCCTTATTAGCAACTATCAGTGTATTTTTACTTTGTGTGAAGAAAAGTGGGAGAAAAGTTTCAAGTCAAAGAAGTGACATATAAGGTTGAGACAAAACATTATATAATATTGTGAAAGTTGTTTTGAAGATATGCATGTGTATTCTGCTTATGATAAAAATTATGTCAAAATGCTACAAAAAAGCTGATTAAAAATAACAATGGAACAAACTTGCAAACTTAATGCAACCTTTTATATGGAATAAAGTGATGTTTCTGCATTTTTGTGGTTAATAATCAAATCTGAATACATTTCGCAGTAAGAAACAATTACCAAATATCTGTTGGATTGGCAAAGTCTCCTCTGATCATTGTTATCAGGACACTAAAAGAGATAGAAAGGATTCATTTTTGTAAATATTTATGTAACACTGCAGTCAATAAAAAATGGATGAAATTATACTTCTGTTAAAGGGCCACTATTACGCTACTTTCTGATCTATGTTATGTTTCCTCATCAAAAACATACCATGAGTTGTGAGCCTTACTTCTTCTCTCAAACTAAAAACACTCTATTGTACCTTGTAATGTCAAGTAACACAGGAAGTGCTCCACTCTGTTTTTAAATTTCATAGACCTTCACTAGAATCATTTGGATAATTTCAACCCTTAAAATGAAGGGGTAAAAAAGAAAACTTGAAAACTACCACTTCATCACATCATAAGGTGGAAAAGAGCATTTTGAGCTTTGGAGATGTAGACCGACTAATAAAGAATAAATTTCATGTATAAGCACTCTTTAGATTGACAAAAAAAAAAAAAAAAAAGGCCAGCCGGTTCGAAATTCAGGCACAGGCACATCCTAGTTAGCATACAAATATAGCATTGATCAATATTATACTTTTTCAATTTCTCGATAATGTACCATCAACTTATAGGCTATAGTGACAAGCCATCTGCAATAACCAATGAGTATGACCATCTGTGGACATAAGAAACACTGACTTGAAGGACAGAAGAATCTTTCACATTACAACTCCATGTCACAACAACTAGAAAGGTTTTTTTTCTCATTTGTACTCTACTTTCAAGGCAATAGTTGTCTCTACTTAATCAGTAACAACTAAGCGAAGACACAACCTGGTACACAAGATAACAAGCTCTCAATCTGGACACAGGAAAAAGGGGACGAAGATGCCGACATAAAAAGGTAAAAGGAATTAGGCAATCATGAAAGTGCCAGAGAGGTGCGGAGGAGGAGAAGCCGGATATATTTTAAGTTAATGGACTTGAACTTCACTGGAGGCAGGAAGTTGTGGAGTGATTACTGGTATTAGGATGCGATGAGTATCTGTAAAGTGGGACTTGTGTGACTGAAGGAACAATGTTGTGCGTTTGTGTGTTTGTGTTTTTCTGCGTGTATTTGTGTGTTCGCTCCTGACCTTGTATGTCATCCGGGACACACTTATCCACTCCTTCTTTGCTCTCTTTCTTTAGCTTCAGCCATTTCTTGTATTTTCAAAATTTTTAGCTCCCCTCTGTCCACCTGGGCTAAAATCTCCTGAGAGCTACCGGTCCACTCAAAAGAAAGGTCACAACTATCTTTTCTCCATTCTGCGCCAATCAGCCTCTTACTGCCACGGCTCTCCTCCCTCTGCTACGGTTTTCTTTGTTTTCCCCAAAAAACGGGTGTCACACATTACATTTCAACATCTTAACAAAAAAAGACAATTTTGCTAAAATCGTGCAATAATAATTACAACAGTGCAGGCAAAGGGAAATAATTTACATATGCTTATAGTGCAAAGGCGCGTTGCTTCTCTTTAATTAAAGCAAGTAATTGGACAATAATTTTGATTTGTGAAAGGATAATTGCAGTAATTTCATCGTTGTTAGTTTCCCAGTTTTGTTCAATTATCATGACTGATTGTATCCTTATCGCTCCTTTTTAAATTGCACTGAAAGTCTTTTGTGTAACCACTTTGCTTGGAACAACTGTCTCCTCAGCAGCCCAGCGGCCATTGAAAAGAATGATTAAAATGTCCCAACTACATAATAATAGATACTTACTAGATGTCTCTTTTTGTATAGTATAATCAGAGCAGAATATACGCTATACTTCACTATAGAAAAGCTGCATGGGTGCCTACTTCAAAGTTCTTTCTAAACACAATGAATCCACAAAGGAATGAAGGATTGAGTGATGCTGCTCTATAGCTCATGCACAGTACCTAATAATTTTCTCTGCCTTAAACTTTTAAACTTTCTATAAGAACTTTTTAATTAAATGTTTGGATTCACATTAGCCACTGTGGTCTATAGTGGCATGCAGGAAATGCCTGCAGAAGTTCCAACAAAGAGGGAACTGACTAAAGTTTGAAAAGTAGTTTTTCAAACAGGGTTGTTCTATGTAACTTTATGGTTGGGGTCCGTCACCTGGTTGTTTCTATGGATAATGTCATTGCTCTAACTGGAATGTTCCACAGTATGGCATTAAACAGCTCTACCTTACATTTATTCAGTTACAGGTGGTTTTATAATCAAAAAATTTTATATATATATATATATATATATAGATATAGATATAGATAGATAGATAGATAGATAGATAGATAGATAGATAGATAGATAGATAGATATAGATATATATAAAATTCTAATAATAATTTTAATTATAATTATAATTATAATAGTACAATAATAATAATTTTGCCATTTTGCTTTGTAAGAGAGGCAAGTACAGGTCTGAGTAAAAATGTTGGTAAAGTCAGCTTTCTTCAGGTGTTTCTTCAATAAATCAGTAATGAACACACATTAGTCTTGTTCCACTCACATTTTCTTTTAACTGTGCGACCAAAAGGGGCCCTGGTTCAACATGCCTATTTGAACATGTCAAAAGCAATCCAACCACCTAATTTGGCTTGCTCTATTCCTGCAGGAGCCCCGTACGAGATTTAAACTACGGCTGACAGAACAGTTTACCGCTGTGTTGCCTAAACAAAATATGTTGCATCTCAGAAGGCAACAAACTTGTAAAGTGTCTTTTCAAAAACTTTGGTCTACAAAGTTTACATCTCCCTTGAAACACTGCTATTTCAGTGCTAGGTGTTCATAAACTGCTGGGTATAATACGAAAAACAAAATGTGGAAATGGTGCAGTAGAATTTATGATCTGGAAAAATGTGATAGTGGAATTTAATATAGCCAACCTTTAGCTTTGTTTCCTTTTATCAGCTTGGAGTATAGATATATTTTGGGCACAGGGCAGTCAATATCCCATAAGGAAGTAAAGCAAGTAATGAAAATACTTAAAATTGCTGCCGTACAACTTCTGGACTAGAACTAAATACTAAATACTGGAAAAAGTCCATCCAACAGAGAGAAGTTTAGATTAAGGTTATTTAAAACACGTTACCACTGGTTTAAACAATACCTTAAAGATGTTGTACATGATTTTCACAGTATTCAAAATGTGAGAAACAGAACTAGTTCAATGTAAGCAGTGTTCCAAAGTTAAAGCATGCTAACGTGCACTTCCTGATTATCAATAAACAATAAAACGCTTTCTAATCAGATGCAGACAGCACACACTTCTTTTGACCTCAAGAGGTGCTTATACAATATATCTGTACTGGGGCAAGACACATTTTACTCAAACACATGGGAAAAATCAGGTGCAGGGCCTTTAACCTTAACCTTTATAGACCTGAAACAGATAATATATAATTAACCTCAATATGCAATTATAATGTGACAGATCATTATTATATGGATTTTAAAATATCCCATGCATACTTTATCTGTACACTTTAAATATATATCACTTCTAATGTATTTTTCACTCACCTGATACAAAGTGTGATTCTTGTCCTTGAAACATGGTACAAGGCGCGTGTAAATCTGTAGGGAGTAGTAGTACGCGGCCAGCTGGAGTGACAAGGCCGAGTGACACTGCTTTTCAAAACACTTGTTGGCATCCAGGACCTGAAAGAGCACAGCCAATTAAACCTCCTCAAACCTACCTGTGCCCATTAACCAGAAGAACAGCTTGTTAGGAGGACCAGTCTAATAAAACCACAGGAGTTAACAGGCTCTCCTGGACCAATACCAGTTTAGTGCTCTCACATATGGGATCATAATACTTTCCTCCTTTGTACACAGACTTGCTTACAATCTGATTACTTGGCATATTTGCAGACATCTGTAGCGTAACAAAATATTTCATTGAAGTATACAGAAAATGCTGAAATAAAGAAGTTTGGTATTTTAATGGAATTTACAGTAGAGGAAGTATTTGATCCATTTCTAATGTATTTGATCCATCTCTGGTCTGTGGGAGTTCTGCTCCCACAGACACTCCTAACCAACTCGTCACCTGAATTAGACTCCTGTTTTAACTAGTCACCTGTATAAAAGACCCCTGTCCACAGAATCAGTCAATCAATCAGACTCCAAACTGTCAAACATGGGAAAGACCAAAGAGCTGTCAAAGGATGTCAAGGACAAGATTCTAGACCTGCACAAGGCTGAAATGGGCTACAAAACCATGAGCAAGAAGCTGGGTGTTAGGAGACAACTGTTGGTGCAATTGTTTGAAAATTTAAGAAATACAAAATGACACTCGACCTCGGTCTGGGGCTCCACACATCATCTCACCACGTGGGGTTTCAATGATGATGAGAACAGTGAGAAAGCACCCTAGAACTACACAGGAGGAGCTGGTCAATGATCTCAAGGCAGCTGGGACAACAGTCACTAAAAAAAGTATTGGTAACACTTTACACCGCAATGGATTAAAATCCTGCAGTGCTCACAAGGTCCCCCTGCTTAAGAAGGCACATGTGCAGGCCCGTCTGAAGTTTGCCAGTGAATACCTGAATGATTTAGAGAGTGACTGGGAGAAGGTGCTGTGGTCAGATGAGACCAGAATCGAGCTCTTTGGCATTAACTCAACTCGCCATGCTTGGAGGAAGAGAAATGCTGCCTATGACCCCAAGAACACCATCTCCACCGTCAGGCATGGAGGTGGAAACATTACGCTTTGAGAGTATTTTTCTGCCATGGGCACAGGACAACTTCACCACTTCAACGGGAGGATAAAGATGGGAGTTGATAACCTCCTTCCCTCTGTCAGGAAAAAACTGAAAATGGGTCATGGATGGGTCTTCCAACACGACAATGGCCCAAAACATACAGCCAAGGCAACAAAGGAGTGGCTCAAGAAGCACATTAAGGTCATGGAGTGGCCCAGCCAGTCTCCGGACCTTAAACCTATAGAAAACCTATGGAGGGAGCTGAAGCTCCGAGTTGCCAAGCGACAGCCACGAAACCTTAATGATTTAGAGATGATCTGTAAAGAAGAGTGGACCAAAATTCCTTCTGATATGTGCGCAAACCTGGTCATCAGCTAAAGAAACGTCTGACCTCTGTGCTTGCAATACAAGGGCTTTAAGTCTTTTTTGGCTAGAGGATTCAAATACTTATTTCACTTAATGAAATGCAAATCAATTTATATATTTTCTTTAAAGTTATTTTCTGGATTTTCTTTTTGATGTTCTATCTCTTGCTGTTAAAATAAACCTACCATTAAAATAATAGACTCATTCCTTTGTCAGTATACAAACTTACAAAATCAGCAAAGGATCAAATACTTATTTCCTCCATTGTAAATACCAAACTGCAACTTCCACCACTAATATGAATATTATAGTAAGGAAATTACTATGGCTAGTACTATGGACACTTCTATTATAATTAGATTTAAACTAATAACTAAAAGTTTGGAAACGGCTCTTTGTAGGTGCATCCAAAGGACATTTCAGTAGGTAAATTTGAACTTGTGTCAGGAAGCTTTGAAGTGGACTTCAATCAGGAGAGTCAGTGTGTAACATTAGATGATGAATCCCTTGTTCTGAATGGCGGGGATATTTTTGACAATGTCTTTTTGATTTGACACAGGTATGAAACTGTCCACCACAATAGCTCATCAAAAAGGTTAAGTGGCAATAGAGGTGCTGCATTTTCTGTGCCATGTTTCATACAATCACACTCACCATTGTTCTGAGCGAGTGAGCCTAAATATGTCTCCAAATAAAACCTTTCAGTGGTGGGTAGTGTCAGTTACATTTAATCAAACCCATTCCTTTTAAAACTGTACTGCTGAAATTATTACATACTTCTACTTATTACTTTACTTGAGTAATACATTTTACAGTACTCTTACTAAAGTACAGTTACTCACATTTTTTCACCATTTTTCACCTCTATGAACAAGTACAGGCAAGTATGAGTAGAGCAATGTGTAGAGTGCTTTATAGGTTTAGCTTTATAGGTGACTGTATTACTCTCAGAATTCTATGACAGTTCATCATCAAGTACAGTATGTGTGTGAATACCTGAGGCAAGGCCAGTAAGTAGGACAAAGCCAGCATCATGTCCCTGGGAAATGCATCGTTGGCCAGCTGCAGCAGAACTGGAGAGAGGGAAGGAAAGACTTTAACTAAGACACAAAGGATTAAAACACGACTTCCTCTTTTTGGACTCTGCATATATTGCATGAATACAGATGTCCTTACCTTTCAACAGTACAGACAAAAGTAGGTTAGAAAAGTAAAAGAGAGGGCAAGACAATGTCAAGAAGCGTCATTATAATTCCCCTATGGTTTGTCCATCTCAGTCAGCCATTATGAGCATATGGATTTGAGTGTTTATGCATTAAATGTCAGCTGTGTGTGTGCGTGCGTGTGCGTGTGTGTGTGTGTGTGTGTGCACGTATACGTAATA
Source organism: Taenioides sp. WSHXM2023 (assembly GCA_029959045.1). Classification (NCBI taxonomy): domain Eukaryota; kingdom Metazoa; phylum Chordata; class Actinopteri; order Gobiiformes; family Gobiidae; genus Taenioides; species Taenioides sp. WSHXM2023. The sequence continues at coordinate 13,433,436 of CM057103.1, read as the reverse complement.
GCTCTTGTGCACAGTTTTATTATTCTGAGGACAAGGCTACTTCTAATAAGAGCTCTTCTTACAGGTCCAGCTTCTATTTAAGTGCACTTCCAAGTCAAAGTCACACCACTGAATACATAATAAGTCTATAGATATAACAGCAGCAGGGACAGCCTTTCTATTACGCTTATACTATACACAAAAAGCTGTCTCGTCCTCGTCAATTTAAATTTGAATTCAGATAATGGGCGGATGTAAAGTGGCCTTGGATCATCATTTGAGGACAGAATTACAAATTAGAAAAAAAACCAAACATGATTTTATAGTATTACTTTGCTTGACTTTAAGTTAGTGAAAGTATCTGGCCAGCAATCAGAATCTATCTACATAGCATAAATTGATACAAACTGATTAGGTCACTTAATAGATTTATTTTTATTTATTTATTTATTTATTTATTTATTTATTTTTTTAACATGGTTTAGCTTTTCAGTGTATGAAATGAGAACTTCAGATTTGGAAATAACTTTACAGTTTCATTTCTATAATCTCAAAGGCCATAGTCTTTTGAAAAAGATACTGCTCTTTCCATTTTATGGACCCCCACAAAATCAGAGGATTTTGGAGCTACAACTTGAGAAGATTGTCTTGTCCAATTCAGTCTCATTGCTTCCTTACTCCTCATGGTTTAAATCCCGCCCACAGAGCAGAGAAAGCCGTAGAGAAGAGAAGCAGGTTATTTCCAAAAGACTTAACTGACAGTTGAGAAATCCAGGAGGCATGGAAAAAGAATTGAGACATGGCCAATTTTTGAAAAGACAGACAACTTTGCTGGCAGAACAATTTGTTACCATTTTGGTTGATAGCAAATTGTGTTAAAAGCATTTGAACATATTGTGCCCAGATGCTTTTTAATAATTTTGACAGTGTGGAAAAGGTTTCAAATGTAGTCATCTGGATACTGTTTTTGAAGATATTTCGACTCCCATCTAGAAGTCATTTTTAATCTGATGGTACTTGTCAGTGAAGCTAAGGTTTACACCGCACTGAGCTTTTAAACCTTAAACCTTTTCCTGGACCAATAAGGCATTACAGTAGTGTACTGTAAATGTAGATAAGTGAGAAAAAAAATAAATGTTACATTTTGTTGGGTAATAACTAGAAACAGGAGTATCGTTTGCCAAGAATCATGGTAAACAACTGCCTTACACTATAACAGACAGTATATTCTCTGTCAGGATGTATTTTCAAGAGTGAGTGCAATATTGAGAGGGTAGAGATTGATGGGGGCCATATGGAAACAACTAGATGAGACAATCCTAGACAGTTGTTTTTGTTTCATACTGCAATATCAAAGTGGTAAAAAGGATTAAGTAGGCAGGCTACACTCAAAAACTGTTCCTCACTCAAAATCAGATACAGGCCCTTTAATGTTATAGGATATAACTTAGCACATTTTATCCATCCATTTTCTCCCGCTTAATCCGGCTGGTTCGCGGGGGCAGCACGCTGCCCATTACTCTGTGCACCAGACCCAGACCCCTATGAACCCCTCTGCAGGTGGTGAGCCCACAGGAGGGAGGAATTCCTTGACGGTTGATTGTAAACTGTTCATAGGGGTGTTGCATGTTTTTGGTTGATGGGGGGAAACCGGAGTACCCGGAGGAAACCCATCCAGACACGGGGAGGAAACATGCAAACTCCACACAGAAAGGCCCGGGCCGAATCTGACTTTTCTTTAAACTTTTGCAGCAGCCATGTATTCTCTTATATCATACAACTTTATGTGTAAACAACTGCCATAAGTACAGTTAATCATCCAGTCCAAACACAGTGAGGAAACAGCGGGCAGAGCGTGCTGATGCTGCAGCCGACAGAATCACTTTGTTGTGCTGGACCCAGGGAGAACAAAAGGCTGTACGGGTGATGAGAGCCTGAGATTAAACAGAACAGACAGGGGAAAGTGGAGCGTGTGCACTGCAGAGAGGAGGTGGCCCACTGCAGGGAAGGACAAAACGCACTGAGCTAATGCATGTGTCTGCATGTTGGTAAATACATGATAAAGAGGCTACAGATGAAGAGTTCAAAGTAAGGGAAATTAAATAAGTTTAAATAAATAATTAAATAAGTTTGATTAAGTCTAAGTCTAAGTAAGGGGTAGTCAGTTATTAGAGAGTGACGCTAATGCTAAGTGCTACATGACTGACAAAACAGTCAAGTACACAGAACATTTTTATGTCTGCTAGTGAAGTGAAGTCGTATGTTTATTTAACACTGCGTAACTTTTTGGTGGAGGCCCCCCACCTGCTTGTCTTCATGGAAATGTTATTGTTTTGTCTAGAATGTCCCACAGTATGGCATTAAACTTGTCTATTTCAATGGAGACAAGCCCGCAATGCCTCCAGACCATGTTACTCATCAGATCTGTGGAGAGGCAAGCTCACTCACTGTAGAAGGCATGTTTTTCACTGTATTTTTGAGCAGTCAAACGCCTATAATTCAATAAATGCAAATTAGATAAGTTTAATACCATACTGTGGAACCTTTCAGGCAAAGCAATAATATCTCCAAGGAAAGAAGTTTGTGGCAGCATACATTAAATACATTAAATATAACACTGGATAATTGATATCATCCAGCCCCATTTATTTATTTATTTATTTTATTTAAAGCACAAGCACTCATAAGCTCAAAACTACATGATTTGGTAGATAAAAGTCAAAGTCAGTGTTTACATTGAATCGAACTAACAGACTGAAGTTAAATTAAGTGACTGCTGGAACTGTATACCTTTAATTGAGAGAGAATTCATACAACCATATCCAAAAGACATTTAGTCATTCATCAAAGTCTTATTTCAAGTTTTAATTTCATTGGGAAAACTGCTACTCTTGGCAAAGAACTGAATATGGGGATTCTTTGAGGTTTATCAGTCATCATCTTTGGTCAAGTGGGTATTTCAAATTATAGAGTGACTTATCAAGTGGTGTTTTAATGCAATTTTAAAATTGTCCCGTGTAAGCAATTAAAGTGGGTATCAATTAATTTTAAGTAATGTCGCATATTTCTTTTGAAACTTTTAAAGCACTCAGAAAGACAGATGACCAACTTCCCTACACTATTAATTGGACAGTTGATAGTTAAAAAAAACAAAAGAAAAGTTGCTGGAGTGATTTCTATAATTCGGTCTTTTCATATTCACAATATGGGGTTCAGTTTCATGACGCCACACTCCCTGTCACCAATTTTCCATCACTTCACAGTCTACGGAGGTGTACTAGTTTGAAAAAGCCATAAAAGGCGTCTTGAGCAGGGCCTACCTTTTCTCCCATCCCTGCACCCCGTGGGTTTCAATGAGCTACACCTCCGAATGAGCTGATTATACGGCTCTCTAAAGCTACTGATAGCATCAGGACAGGAATTACCAGAGGGGTAAACACACACAGAATAGATAACCCCCCAACTTAAAAGTGTGCCGTATTTCTGTTTGAAAACAGTAGAGCGATAAAAAGGAGGAGTGGGAACGCCGTCCACACATGCAATCATGATGTCAGGCCTGTGTCAGCTAAATTGGGCACATAGTTAGCAGCTAGCATGGGGAGACAGTGACTTATTGCTATTTCACCTGTGTAGCCAAGGTGAAAAATAACTTATTATGGTCCAGTTAGTATGTGACCAATACTAATGTTCCTAGTGCAATTTGTAGGCAGTATGTGGACTTTGGTTCCCTGGCCAGCTCAATGAGTCACTATCCTTGTGTCACCATTAATTATCTTTGCCTTATCAAAATAAATTAATACACAAATCAATATAATTACTTTCTAAAGACCTTGGCCAGGAGGTTTTTAACAACAGCCATTAAATGCGACTATAAATCAAAGGTGTTATCAGTATACATTTTCTCAACAGGCAGGTCTGAAAGGAAGGTCACTTTTCTGATGAAGGAGGGAGGGATGATGGGATGCAGTCACTGGCTTATAGCAGCACCATTGGTATTCCAAAGTGTGTGTCTTAAACACACCAAAAACACGGTTTATTTTTGTAACGCCATTGATTTTGGCAAGTTGTTGTGATCTATCACGCGGCGCAGCCTTGATGTTTTGACTTGATGCTATCTCTCTGGTATCTCCACGGTGATGTACCATTATTTACCGTTGCCATGGGATGCGTGAGCTCACATTAATTAATCAATATGAGGCTATTCTCCGCGCGATGTCCCCCAGATCACCGCATATGGCACGGCCTGGTGAGATGAATGGGGAGGCACAGAGGGCAGAAGCAGTGCTGATAGCAATTGGGAGCAAATACCGGAACATTACAGAGATTAGGGGTAAAGTTTTAATTAGATTCGACAAGTTTAAAAGATCAGCTGCATATATTATGTTGGGAGAACTCACTCACCTATTGCTGAGATGCAGCTGTAGTTACCTCATAATTACAGAATAAAGCCAAAATCTAAATCATAATCTTGACTCTCGTCTAGAATACGTTTTTTTCTTTCTTTTATTTTTTTATTTCTACCCCTTCCTCCAACCTGTGCATGCACACAAAAATAGAGGCAAGGAGTTAAAGTGCCTTGCCCAAGGACACAATGGAAGTATGCATAGCTGGTAAAGTGAATCAATCTGCCAACATTCAACTGAGCTACGAATGCCTTGATGGCCCAAATCATTGCGACCCTCTATCTGTCACATTTTCTTTTGTTGTTTCACTGCAATCTGAATCAATGGTAATATTATCTCATTAGTTTATGAACAGTATATTTAGTTTAAACAGTGACATTTGAATCCATTGTTAGTTAAAGCTGATGTGGCTGATATAGGTTTATTATCTGTTACTAAAGTATGTGTGTATTTTACCTTCTGTGGCAGGGAATTGAGTCTGCCCCTCTGTCTTGGCTTCAGCGAGTTTCCCTGTCTGTAACAAAACTTCAGCAAAATCTTCCTGCAACACGTCTTCATAACCTGAATAGACATCTTGAGTCTATAAGAAAAAAATCACAACAACAGTAAATATTATCCCAGCGCTGTAGAAACATCAACTTCCTGTCCATATTTCCACTATACATCAACCTGTCGTGTCAAATTTGTCTTTCAATCAAATTTGCTCTCTTCTCAAACAACCTGTTAAAGTGAAAAACAGAGGCATTGATCAGCTGGTTGGAAGATGGACGTGTAGAGTGGTTATTGGTAGATGGATGCTTTAGAGGGAGCCGAGAAGAGGATTTGGAGTGGCCCATTAAAATGTCATGAGGAAAGATGTATTGCTGCTCTTTGTTTCTCTGTGCGTCCACTCTTTTTGAGATACATACAATTTGTGTCTGGGAGTAAAAAGTCCAGTCACAGCCCAGGGCAAGCGCTTCATAGGCTAAAAGGTCAAATTCCTTTTCTTACATTTCTTCTGTATCCGCTAATGATCAGATTCCTTTGGTTTTGATATAATAGTGCTAATACAATTAGCCATCATTGTAATCAATCTTTATGCGATGTGGGTAACAATTTGCTCAATGTGAATCAAAGCAGGTATTAACAGTTTTAACTATACAGTTAACTATATATAGCACTATACAGAAGTTATGCATTATTATTATTATTATTATTATTAGTTCTGACCTGTATGGCTGGGGGCCTGCTTGTCTCCATGAAGGCAGATAAGGTTAATGATATTATGGCATACTGTGGAACATTCCAGACAATAACATATCAGAGGACACTAAGCAGGTGGCAGACCCTACACCAGGAAAGTTACATAGTGTATCTTTCTATCCATCTAAAACAAATGTAAAGCAATAAAGCATGCTAAACTTGCTACACCTATAGATAATACCAATCTGTAGATAATAAAAATACACAGCCTAATTCTAAATTCATACATAGTCTCCTCTTTAAAATAGAACATAAGCTGTCTCTTTGATGTATTCATTTCAAATCCTATCCATCCTGGTCTCATGCCTGTCTTGCCTCATCTGCCAGTCTGTCGATCACAAACGCAAACAAGGAGCAGCTCTGAGCGGGCTTCAATACGCTCTCACCTCGGCTTTGAACTCCTCCGTAACACCTACACGCTTACAGAATCCCACTATATCGTCTGCCTGCACCTGTCCACCTGTCTACTTTCAAACCTATAGAGGTGTCTTTCTCAAACAGTGAGACAATGGACTAATTACGGGTCGAATCAATCAATTAGTTAAGACATGGTTTTTAGATCTGTTTTAGACCTGGTTTAGATATGAGGTACTTTTTTTTCTGGAGGAGGGTCCACCACCAATGTGTCTCTGTGCGTGATGTTACACAGAATGGCATTAGACTAAGCTATCTTCATGAAGACAAGCAGGTGATGAAACAGACAAAGTTACAAGCCAGATCTGTGGAGAAGCAACTCCACTAACAGAATATATTTAAGCTATTTTTGAGCAATAAAAAAAATACATATTAAAATACATGCAAGATGTTTAATGCCATATTGTGTAACAATTCAGGCAAATCAGTAACATCTCAATTATATAGTGCCCCTTTAAGTATTGAGTAACATTAAGTTTGAGGCCCAGAGTGTCTTTCCACTAGCCTTGCCAGCAAGATGAAATCTTGCGAAATACAATTTTTTGAAAAACATGCAGAGGGAAGTGCTTTGTGCATTTGTGGATGGGTATGATGCCTGCCCTTTTCTCTCAGTTGGCTTTAACTAAAATTTTATTTTTCATCTTGGTCCACTGTTTTGACGCCACATCACGTCTTTGTTTCAACACTCCGATCATTGGTTCCGAACGCTTTCAGTGAGATTGATGTATAAAACTCTATTCAGAGGGCTATCACTCTGGTGAGAGCCAGGTCATCTTTCCATTGTCTGTACTTCCATAATTGGAATAACCTATGTTTATTTCAGAGTCAGCTCAAAACTGTATGTTTGTTTATTAAGTGTAGATGTAATTAACAGCAGCCTTTTTATCTATTTCTTAGTGCTTGTTTAATACAGAGTGTGCTTCTGTTACAGTATTTCTAAATAGCTTTTAGGCTTTTAACTACTTAGTCTAAAGTCAAATTTTATTCAGTCTCAACAGTGTTTTTTTAGTCATGGAAGGTAAGCATAATTAAATGCCTAAAGTCATGAACCTACTCAGGCAATTTTCACTGTAATTTGAAAAGGTGTCCTTGGGTAACTTGCAGAAATAAGGACCACAGCATAGTAAAAAGGAAGAGGAAATAATGAGGCCTGATACGAAGCCACTTACCGGGTCGACATAGGGATCATCAATAAGATCTTGATAAAAGGGGCTACAGCCTTGACGCTGCAGGTTGGAGTTCTCACACGCCCCTTCCCAACTAGTGGCTCCTGCTCCATGACCCTGAGGAGCCATCAAAACATCATTAAACTTTCACAACATGCCCACAGCCCTGTCATCTCCCTTTGTCTGTGCCCGCATCCAGGCGCCTGCTCCAAACCCCAGCACCACCAGGCCTTCCCTATCACAATCTCCGCCAAGACCCCAGACACCATCAATCTCCACCTTGGCGACCACCAACAACAGACGCCGCCGGCAATCTACGAGGTGTTAAAATATTCAACATGAACCAGGATTAATTATGCAAGGGATGGGCTCTTGATTGCTTGTTTTTAGATGAGCACTATAAAAGCCTGGAATGTATTAGAGATATAAGAGCATGTGTAAATGTGCTAAAATGTGTAGAGCTATAGTATGTATAGAGAGAGGAAACATGTACTCCTATGTTTAATGCCAGTAGCTTTAAAGTCTCTTATAAACCCTCTATATAATGGCCACATAATTTTGACATTACAACGCACAAGATGATACAACAACTAATTAAACCCCATAAGGTATTATTAGCTCCTTGACATTTACAAATGTAACAACAATAACTGTTTTTTTAGTTGACTTTTTCTATGGAACCCCTTGAGAGAGCTCCACGTTTGTCCAAGTGTTTGTCCAGGCTGTTAAAACTAGGGCTGGGAATCACCAGGTCCCTCATGATTCAATACAATACTCGATACATGGCTCATGACACGATATTATTGATATATCGCACATGATACACACATTTACATCTATTTTAATCATAACAACAGAGAATAGGTCAAGTGTATTGCATAAACAAGTCTTCTTTCAATAAATACACAACAAAATTGTAGCACTGTCACAAAAAAATGCTATAAGATACCCAAAAATACTCTTGGCAGCCCACAATAAAGATAATGTATCACCAAATTTAGTATCATGATATATCAATAGTTTTATATTTTTGCACACCACTAGTTAAAACTAGACCACAACCATGGGAGAACTACCAGTAAATGACTGCATTTATGTGGCATAAAAGTGTTTTAGGTTGCGTCACTGAAATGTGTAGTGTTAAGCTTACTTGCGGCCTCAGATAACTGATGGATTCCTTCCACCAGCGATGGTCACTTACAGCCGTGAGCACAGCCTTTGTGGTCAGCCCTGTTGTGGTTAGCACCTCCATGGTTTTTGCTGTGGTTCTGTGCAGTAAATCACCTGCTTTCACCACAGGAGATCCTAAGGCCGGGGGACTGACCTAGACCAGAACAAACAAAAACATAAGAGGCTTGTTACAGCTGAAATGTACAGCACTTTGAACATGTTTTAGTCAAGGAAGAAAAATGTTAAAGCCCCAGTACCCAATGTTATGTATTTGAGCAAACTTGACTTGCCCCAGTACAGCTATATTACATAAATGGTGCTTGAGGTCAAAATAAGTCCACTGTGTACTGTTTGCATTATGAACTCATTACAGTGAATAATTAGGATGCTTGAAATTCATGAGTGAGAAGTAGCCTTGGAACACTGCTAAACATTTTCACTTTTTTAAGACAGTAAATATCAGGTGCAGCACCTTTAAGTCAAGAGCCTAATTATGAAGATAAACAATTTTTTTTTTTCTGTTATAGACATCCAAGAAGGAAGACCATTTTTGTGTGTCCAATCTGGGCATGGAGCCTGTCATTGCAAGCTTTTCTGCTCACAATGTTACAAGTATTTTTGTACATTGATACGCTTTCTTTGTTTAAAAGCTTTTCATAAACCTGCCCTGACTTCTGTACTGTAGAATGTAAAAAAACAACTCATTTATATTCCATCATCTCTAAAAATCTGCTCCCAACAATTCAATTTTGGAAATAAGTGCAGTTCCCAAGACTTTTTGATCATTACATCTGTACTGCTACACCAAAAGGACAGTCATGTGGGAAAGGTATCTGTAGTTTGAACAGGGGCAGTCTCTTGTTGTGATTTTAATTAGGTACTCCAGAAGAAGCCCTTTAATAAGAGCAACTTTCTCTGTTGTTCAGTCGACTGCACTGTTTGTTTGTGCACAGCTTCGGGAATTACAATATGCACCATTTAAGCATTAAGCCTTTCAAGCACTGGTGAAAAGACATACAACACCGGATTTCTTTGCTAAAATGTCACTTTTAAATGTAAAATTCCAAATGGATGAATAATAAATAAATACACATTATTGATACTTTGCAGTGGCATCATGCTGGGGGTGTTCTACATGTATGTGTGTAGCATAATGTTTAGACGATACCATGGTAACACAACGCAAACATTGCAAAAAAACCAAAACAAAAAACAAAAAACACACACACACACATTTTCAGGAGCCTGATGTCTGACAGACTTGTTTAATAGCACAAAAAAACTCACCTGTTGTAGTTGCAACCAAATCCTTTGTCTGGTCAGATTGTGTTAAATTAAAACTCAGGTAAAACTCTAATTTGAGAAACAGATTTTCAGACAGAGCAATGCCTATAGTTAGCATCACACGCCTAGGGAATGTTGATGACATCTGCTGCAAAGTATGAATACAATAGGAGTTTACATTTGCAGCTCTAATAAGGATGTGCCTTAGTTTGCTGGTCTGTCTACCATTACAATCAGTTTGTTTATTTGTACTGGCTGTGGATGCAGACCATTAGAATTCAGAAGTCACATTTAAGGAATATTTTTCAAGGCCAACAAGCTCGAAATTCCAGTTGCCATAAGGGACGATTACTAAAATGAATCATTAGTTTCTCGTTTTCTGCTTTTACTTCTAATTTTACAACAAACCCTGGTAATCTGTAACATGTATATTTAATAATGGTAATTGTTCTGAATTACCTGTAAGATGACATGTAAATTATTCCTTCTTCCCAAAAGAAAACATGAAAGACTGATAGATGTGTGTTTTAGTTGTTTCCATGGTGATAAGAAAACTACATTGTGCCTTATCCGGGGAGCAGTGGGTTAGCGCCAAATCATTTAGTGTCTTTCATTAATTTTTGATGTGACAAGGGGCTGAGGGTCGAGCAATGAAAGCAACTCAAACACACACACACTTAAGATGTTTATGCACTCAAACAGATAAATACATGTCCGGAGCAGCATCCCCACGCGCTGAACATAATGGTGGACCTGTGGAGTCGTCAATAAAGCAATAAAATGACAAGAGACAGCTCCCAATAAGAGCTCATCCATACACAATGCAAAGTCATGAAACATTAACGCCCACTCAAGGAATCGTAAAGCTGGCAGTGCTGTGCAGGAAGAGGTGCTGTAAATAACCCCAAGGAGCTGAGAAACCTTAACGCCAGATATACCGCTCATTAAATATGGAGAATGGGAAAAATACGAGCACAAACAAATGAACCTCCAACAAAAGGAATAATACAGAGGAAAATAAGATTTAATGTGACACATACTTTGGCAGCGTCCGGCTCGTCACCTGGTGCACCGCTCTCAGGCTCCATTTGATAGTTAACTGCTTGATACAGCACCTGCAAAACACAAAAACACAACATAACACGTTTTGATGTGTTGGTTTATTTTTAACATGTCAAACAATATCAGGGGAACTGGTAAAAGCTGTTGCCAAAAGCCAAATGGGCAAAGATTGCAGCACTTTATGAAAACATAATTTTCTCCTTGTACAAAATGGCCGTTATTGTGTTTGCAGTATACCTCAGCTCCTTGTGTTGTGATAGCGTGAAATTGGACATAACAGTTGAGTCAGATTGGAATAACACTGCATTTACTCTTAAATAATGCACAAAAAAGAAAGAACATTTCTAAATGGTGTAAGAAAAAGAATACATACAACAGTCCAATATGCATATTTATGCGTCATGTCCAAAAATGAATACACTGATTAAAGCATAGCGCAATGCTAAATTAGTATCTGGACTGATAAAACCATATGATCATCACAACACACGTCACATAGTCCCAACAACATATGGAATAGAGCAGTGCACTCTGGAGCTCTCCAAAGTCCTGAATGCCCTGGTCTGGTTTACGTTAGGTACACAGCTATTATAAATGCATGAGATAATATCAACATAACTCAAATCAAACTTTTCAGAGTCCTCATGTTTCATAGTTACTTTTGAACCACACTGGTTTATTTTAGTGAGTGAGACTAAGTCTGATGCAGAGAAGAAATTGCCATCTCCCGCTTGTGCTGCATATGGGCGTCACCATGATAATATAACAGAACTAATTCTGCTTTGTTATATGCACTAGATGTGCTTCAAAGAAATGTGAGATTGATTGAGTGTATCACCCAGTGGCCATTATGATTTAACATGGACATTTTTGTGAGGTTTATAATTTGACTTCCTGGTTGGATATGTGCAGCAGATATGACATAGTAAGTCCATAACAAGAAACCACACATTAAACAAGGGCCAAATCTTTCAGATTCAGATTTCAGATCTTTTCAGATTTCACAAATAAATTATATGACAGCTCCTTTATTTTCTTAAATAATGTTTAAACTGTAAAATGTATTCCTTTCACACAAACTGCTCCTGCACTTTCCCCTGCACAAAAAAGATTTACATAACTACAGAAAGTAAAATGAGTTGATGCAGCAGGAAGACAGTGCCCTCCCTCTTACAATATAATACGAAGAGACCAAACTGCATACTGCATACCTGTGTTTGCAGATCACTGGAGGCAGCCAGCAGCGTGTGGATATGATCAGGAGGACAGTGCGTGAGGGAAAAGGCTAACAGCTCTTGCCGGGCTTGTAGGTCCCCATAATCCTCACACTGTCCAAGCTGACTACACACGTCCCAGGCCTGGCTATAACCTGCAACAACAACAACCACAACGGAGCTGTCAGACACTAGCTGGGTGCCACAATCACTTATTTCAGACTTAAATGTGACTTGGCAGAGAAAAAGATAAGAGCTTAATCCTGGGAGATGACATGTCTAACCTTCAGAACCTGGAGATATTAATAAATGTTTGTGAAAGTTGCTTCCCTTTTGAAGAAAATATAAGCCCAAAGCCTCGTAATAACGGCTCATATTGTTCCAGCTTCATCATCGTCAGAGTTGAGCGCCGCACCGACTTCATTGTTACAAACAGATTCAATTATTCCCACAGGCTGGCAGACGGAGCCAATGTGTAATCAGATAAGGACCAACGCTCTGACACCTTTAGTTTCAGTCTAGTCTGTTCTATTACTCAGCAGTGTATTTGGGATTATGTGAGGTACCCCACACTGTAAGATTTAAATAGGGTCAAAATAGTATCAGCTTCATGATCATATAAAAAGCTCTCCAGGAGAATTCTGGGGATATAGATGTAATAGTCAGAAAGTAAAGGGACAGTTTCTTTTAAAACAGCCATTTTCTGAGAGCAAGATGTTACAAAGCCCAGAGCAATCATAAAAAACCTATCCACCAAAAGCATAAAGATAAGAGTTACAGGCGCTGAACAAAGGCGCAAATTAGAGGATTCTAGATGGAAGAGGTGCCTTCACATAATTCTATTGCTTTGATCAAAACCAAATAGTTTTACATTTTTAAAGGCGGTAACAACATTGTAACATGGTTCAAATCAATTTTGTTTAATTATAAGACTCTTTGTGTAATATAGGATTCTTTGTATGAGTGTCACATGGAAATGACTTAATGGCATAAAACTAAGCTTGTGTGAAAAAAACTTTCATCTCATACCCTTAATTCATCCATTGAAAATATGAATCCTGCATTGCTATATATAGGGATCCTGTACTGAGTAAATTAAGAATGGGTAAACAATCACACTTAACAGGCAAATTGGTACACAAATTTGACACAATTTTACAATCAGTGGTTCAACACTTCTTAATCCTGTATATTATGTGGTCTACAGTAATTTTGCAAACCAGATTGAGAGATAATACTTACTATTTTTTAACAGAGCTTCTTCTGTGTGTGCTTGAATTTCGCTAAAATTTGCATTTTAACAATTGAGATTTCTAAAAGATATGAACATGATGTAACTTTGTGAAAAGCAGTAGACTAGTATTTTGTATGTGCTTTGTACCTGCAGATATCAGATCGCGGCAGTGGATGTAAGAAGCCTTAAAGTCTAGACTCTGAAGCGCCTGCTCTGCCAAAAGGGTCAAGACCTGGCCTCTCCTAGAGGCCTCATCATCCCCTGGACAAACATACAGAGGTAAGAGCAAAACAAGACACAGTTAGACAAAAAAAATAATATAAAATAATATCAGAAATACACAGATATCAGTCATTGTTGTAGAGCAGTAAAGATCATTTTAAGGGGATAATTTTTAAGGGCTAGTCAGCGAATATTATTTCATTTACTTAGGTAATTTATCATTTCTATTTCTATGTTTCAGATTTTTTTTAAATAATTCATTCAGTTAAAAGGTGAAAATATTCCAGTCAGAGGCTTTTTGATCTTGATAGAGAATATTTATAACAACAATGGAGCGCAGGGCTGCTTTTGTGGCTACCTGGTCACAAAAACTGAGCAGTTTTTGAAACTTGTTGTTTTTTGAGCTCAGTTTTTAAGATCATATCTTGGAATTTTGGCCAACTAAGAAGAGCAGCATGTGCAGTTCAAAGGACACAAGTAAGGGACTGTTGGATTTTGTGAAATGAAGTGTTTTTCCCGTATCCATGGAGACCGTGCAAGAGGCTAGCAAAGGAACTAGCTACGGACATTTGAGATGCTACAGGCTTTTTACACTATATGTGGCAGCAAATGTGGCAGAAGATGTTCCAGAAGAAGGAGTGGAATAAGAACGCTAGCTGAACGGAGTATGAACGCTACCTGAGAAGCTAGCTGTTGACTACATTTTGGTGACTAACACTACTTCATTTTGACATTATTGGTGATGAATGCCAAAGGGCAAATGTGAAGGTGTAGTATTTGGTATAGGTGGTTTAGTATTTACATATTTTCACATAATATTTAAAATTTAGGAAGACACCCTCTAGTCCAGTGGGTCCAAGCCCAAAGTGGGGTCTGGGGCCCCCGGGGGGCCCAAAAGGTTGTCCACACAACAAGCATAAAAGAAAATTGAGTTTGAAATTAACTTTACATAATTTATTTACTTCATTTACTAGTTTAAATCAGCATTAAGTCCATAGACATTATGATATGTACTGTTAACATGTACACTTGAGTAGAAAACATTACATACTACTGTTTTGAATTAAGTATGCTTGTTGTTGGGGGACCCTGTACAATCTTAAATAATAAATATATAATAGGGGGGCAGCGGTTCTGACTGCTCTAGATAATAATTATCGATTTTTAAAAACATTTCACTAGTCGATTAGTCACATTATTCAGATTAGCCATTGCAGCCCTACATTTACAATTCATGCTTGAGACTAACTTTTGATGTGGGTAAACAAAATGGTGGATCAAACAGAACGCCGTCAGAACATGGAACAAACGTGTACACTGAACATCAAAGAAGAAGATGACGGAACGCTATAAACTGTATTGTGTGTTCATGGCTGCAGGAAGCGGGGTGCTGGGGGTGCTGCAGCACCTCCTAGTGGTGAGAGGGAGATTTTTTTGTTCTTAAATTGTCAGAGACAACGTTCTTAAATTGTTCTTACATTGTTCTTAAATTGTAAGAGACTAAATGAAAGTGTATATGTCAATAAAATGTTGAATTTCAATCTATTTATTTATATTTAAAATGTATTTTAAAATAAACCTATAGGCTAAGAGGGTTAAAAATAAATAAATAAATAAATAAAAAAACTTTTTCACAGCGTATTAAAAATGACTTCCAGCGGCCGTGTGTGTGTGTGTGTGTGTTTGAATGCCACAGCGTTGGAGAGGTGTCTTGGTTAAATATTTTCAGGAGGTCTACAAAGGGTGGGACTTCATAACAGATGTGTGCATCATTGGACAAAATGCTTTGATCATCACTTTGAGTTAACATATTGGAAATTCAAATGACAGCATTACCTGCCCTTGATGGCCCAATCAAGATGAAAAAGGACAACCAGGAAGTATTACTATGCTAAAACCTAGTGCTAACATCAAAGATAAAATAATAATCATGGCTTCATTGCTATTTTGTAATAAATGATTGACCAAAAACTCAATTTCTCAACCTATTATTAAAGAACCAAGGCCTTAGGGGCAGGTGACATCAAATATTCAGCACATATTCCCAGAGCGGTGCGCCTTTCTAAAGCCTCCCCCCTACATATATTTATTTAAAAATGTGTTTATTCCGTCTCTCATCTCCCACTGTCTAGAGTCTCTGATGCCACACAAAGCACGGAGTCACCTGCTGGCTGGATGTGAGTAGCAGGAGAAGAAGGAGAGATGCCACAGGGGCAGTTAGCGGGTTTCCTCTCAACAATGAGAAAAGGAAAGGTACAATTTAGGAGACCGAGGCAAGAGGTGGTGTGGGCCAGATGGAAATGGCACATGTGATACAGTGACATTTGCTCTAAAAAGCAACAGTGTAATGCTGTATCAAGTGTTTATGCAGTGGATTCCTGTTTATTTTTAGCACAAGAATAGCACAGTGGTCAAATAGTAAGTATCAATTTTTGTGTGTGAATCTAAGATAAGCCTTTTTAAGTTTTTCAACAAGTAAAAAAGCAACAACTAAATTAACAGAGAACAAAATTAAACAAATAACATTTTAAAATCTCAATGTATCGGACTTTTTAGAAAACGGTAACATTTGACTGACTATTAAATGTTTGTTTTTGTGTAATTTTGTGCGTGTAATAAATGTGGAGAGAGTGTGGATTGTGTTATTTTTTTTGTGTATAATTTCCAAACTGAAAAAATAAAAAAAGAAACTGTTAACATGCTTTGACACATTTTGTAAATTTGTGTATAGATTGAACTCGTATAAAAATGTCATGTTACAAATCAAAGATGATAGTAAGAAATTCTCATGACTAAAAAGTGTCCATCTAGTAAATATACATATAAGAATGAAACCCCAATAGAGATTTTAAATAACTAGCCTGGGAGGAGTTTCAGACTGAAGAGAATAACATTTGCTGCTGCTTCTGTGTATGTGTGCGTTTAAGTATAGATTTTTGCTCGTAGCTTTAACAGCTCTCATGAAGATAAATTTCCCTCCTGAGTGCGACGCGCGTCACTTGATAATCTCTGGTTCAATTGTGCGTCTTGTGTGGGCGGCCCCTCTCTCTTCATCTCCAGGGCTTTGTCACCACACTGCCACCGGACAAGAATCAGCCTCATCTGATGTTAATCTCAAAGACATTTTCTAAAGGGACAAAATGTTGGTTGTGAGGAGAGACAAGAGTGTGCTTAGTGGAGTGTTAATACCTGCCACTCGGAGGAGACTGGCCAGATTGAGCAGAGTAGCAGACTGCTTGTAAGCCTTGGAGCACTGGGCGATGCACTCTTTTATGAGAGACAGACGATCAGAACTCAGACGCACTGGGAGGAGACAAAAGAGGGATTAAGTTAGAGAAAGCCATGTCACATTGTACCACTGTTTTCTACAAATGTATACGAAATAGTTGGGCCATTTCTTTTTGGGAAATACCAGGGTTGTTAAAATAAATACATACACAGGCTATATTTTGACCTTTCCTAAATAGTTTTAGAATGGCCATGAACTTGATCCTAAATTGTACAAGACCATATGATAATTATATAGCATTATATAACAGAAGAGAAAACGATATTTTGTGTTGAAAATTGCATTAAACCGTATTAAAACTTAAATAAAAAAATAAATTAATTATCACAATGGTATCACAATTGCTACAAAGTATTGTGCCTTAAAATTTTAGTTTTATGAAGCCGTTGGAGAGGGAAGCTTAAGTCACTAATGTGCATTTTTCATACCGAGAACATGTAGTGAGAGCCCAATAAACAGTTTGTACCCAAGGCCTAGAACTGTATACTACCCTCCTG
Organism: Taenioides sp. WSHXM2023; assembly: GCA_029959045.1. Taxonomy (NCBI): domain Eukaryota; kingdom Metazoa; phylum Chordata; class Actinopteri; order Gobiiformes; family Gobiidae; genus Taenioides; species Taenioides sp. WSHXM2023. The sequence continues at coordinate 13,416,260 of CM057103.1, read as the reverse complement.
CAACACATGTGTACTAACTCAAACTCTGCCCATGTGACAATACCAATGGTACTGTGACAGTCAATGGTTAATGGCCCTTGTGTCTTTGGGAACTTCACTCATTAATTTTCTCTAGACTGGTCCCGTTAGTTGTTGCAGATTGCTAAAGCCTATCAAGGGCACACCATCCTGCACCATGGGTAGTTAGTCACAGTTCCAACAAGCCACAACAAGCTTGGACAGGCACATTCACAAGTGCAAAAAAACACTGAATTATTCACTTACATCTAAGGATTTTAGAACTACCCACAACAACACTGAGACATACTAAAAGATAGCATTGCAGGCCATTCAGTCAGTGTGAACTACTCTTTAAATTATTCTACATAAACAGCACTTCTATCAGCTAATCTGTAGCATCAGCATATGTCTCTGTGGTACATTAAACAAGAGAAATGGGTTCAAAATGTTCCTGATGCCACAACAGTAGCAGAATGCCAGAAAGACTGTCTGGCGCTGATGCACTGTTCTTGGCAGAGTTGCCTTTTGACTGGCTCAGTTTTGTCCCAACATCCCATCAGAGAAAACCCATTTGTATTGTTTAATTTATATAAGTACCACTTGATGCATTAATAATAAGCTAAGGCCGTTTCATTTTAGTCAACATAACTTTGAGTATTGACTTTTCTTGATATATTATCTGTCCAAAGTGAGTTTGTCAGGTTGATGAGGAATAATGGCAGAAATACTTTTTCTTCAATACTCAAAACTAAGGGGAAACAATTTCAGTACAGTTGCTTACAAAGATCTTTATCATTTATCTGGCAAAACTAACCTTAAGCCATGTTAATACAAACAAAAACATCTTTTACACAACCTGTTTTAGAAAAACTAAAAACAAAATTTGTTTCCATTTTACCTCCCTGAAACAGGCAGGATTGGCGTGCTTTGTGCATCTACAGCACCCCGCGCTTTCCAAACAGTTCCTTTGAGGGTCTTAACTGCTTGGCATCACTTTGGGCAAGGCCTACAGGGAATTCTGGGAAAAGGTGGTGCATGTGAAATAGTGCCTAAGGCTCAGTGGAGTGTTGTGGGAGATGGATTACCTTTCTGCTTCATACCTGTGGCTGTTTATCTGTTAGGCATATGCATGGTACAAGCATTATACTAGAAATAAGACTCACAGTCCAGTGTAGTATATATGTCCCTGTGATAATACAAAGAAATGTTCCAAGGGCTCATAGGCAATAACAGAACCTCAAATAAACCTTAAAAGTGCGCTATGTAACATTTCTGGTGAAATGCTACCTGCTACCTGCTCCAACATCTCCATGAAGATGTTGATTTTCCTAGGATATACCACATGGCAAGTCTCACTGGGGACAAGCAGGCAATGCCCCCAGACCAAGTGACAGGTAAGCTCTAGGGAGAGGAGACCCCGCTCACAGTAAGAATGCATGTTTTTCAAGGCTATAAAACCACCTCCAAGTGTAATGCCACAATGTGTAACCTTCCAAGCAAAGCAATGGCATCTCCTTAGCAACAAGCAAGAACCTACCAATAGAAAAGTTACATAGTGCACCTTTAAATAAGCTGTACTATGAGCAACATAATGATGAAGATTGGGATTTGAACATTTAACATCACATTTATAGTTTTAGTGCAGATTCTGTTTTGGTTGTATTCTCTAGCACTAGCAGCATTTATCCTTTACTACAATTAAGCACATCTATTTCAAACCAGTAAAATTATTAGTAAGGAAGTAGTTACAAGCCAAATATTAAAAAAAAAAAAAAAAGTAACAAGGCTATTGATTCAAACTCAGCAGGCCTACTCATGGCTTGTTTGTGAGGCAGTAGCAAAAGCGGTGGAGGAAGCAATGTGACCCGAGCACACAATGAGGGAAAAAAAAAAAAAAAAACATGGTGTACAGCTCAGCTCATTTTGACGAGGGCAAAAGGGGGAACAGAACAGGTCCTGGGGGGGCACAAACACCTGGGGTTAAAGGTAAGTTGATAAGAGGCTAGGCCGGTTTATTCTGGCTTCACAATTTCCTCAAAGGGAGACAAATCATACAGAGGTGCAGCGGTTGTGCACTGATATAGAGCCAAGAAAGCATAGGGTGAATACTGATGAGTCAGGCTTATAAACACAAATTCAAAAGCGTTACACACACAGTTTAAAAGCATTATACATTCTTCAGTAGTAATTAAGCCATCACACAGATGTTGTTTGCTCAGCTTTTCATTCATAAACATTCATATGTTTGTATAAAGTAAAGTAAAAGAGGGCTGACACTTTGAGAAATGCAGCGAACGCTGGCAGCTCAAGTGCTTAAGGAAATAAAATTTTCCTTCAAATGACTCTTATTGCAAATGACAAATTAACAACAGATTATGAAGTATTGTGATGTAGTATGAGAAACTCCTCCTCATCACAGTGTATTGTTGTGGTTGTGTAGTAGTACCTTGAAGGGGCAGGACGTTGACACTGAAGTCCTGGAGCTGGCCGAGGGCGCTGATGAGGTCCAGCTCCTCTTGGACGGCCTGGGGACAGTCTGTGATCAGCTGCAGACAGGCCCTGTGAGAAAGGTATGCTCACATGAAGCTACAAACTGCAGGTAGTATTGTTTTATCAACTGTTGGTAGAAATGGCAAATGAACTTCCTCTGGTACCATCTGTAAATATTGCTAGTTATTCAATGTTCAAACATACATAATGTATTAAAGGTACACTGTGTTGTTTTCAGGTGCAGGCTCCAACACTTGTTTGTCTCAATGGAGATGTTATTGTATTTAATTGAAATACATTGAAAACATGCATTTTTACTGTGAGCAGGTTTGCCTCTCCATAGATCTGACCTATAAATTGACCTAGTGGCGTCATTTGCTTGTCTCCATGAAGATAAGTCTAATGCCATGCTGTGAAACATTCCAGACAAAGCAATAACATTTCCATGGAGACAAACAGCTGGCTAACCTCCACAAGAAAGTTACATTGGGCACTTTTAAGGAATGGTACTTGTTATAAATCCTAGTAATTGTATTTCACACTTGCATTGCATACATACAAACTAACCATTAACAACTCACTAAATACAGGAAATTATATTGATTAAGAAAGCCAGATTATTTGGTTAACTAGAAACTACTCCTTTAAGTTAGCCCGAGTTTCAGTGCGTCATTTCAGGGTAAAATGGATTTATTTACAAAGTCTAGACTTGTTCGATGGATCTGCTACAGGACTGTTTCTTTTAGCTGAAATCCACACTCATTACTCTAATAGGATTATGTGTTGGCGTCCCCTGCTCAGAATGTAACTCACATTTGCTTGGATTTTCAGTATGCAATTAGAACAGTGAGACAGAAAATGGAAGCGGAATTATTAATTTACAAATAGCACAAATACCAACAGCTTAGAGGGGATTTTTAGACGTCCTTGGATCTCTTTGAGAATAGAGACAGAATTTGAAGAACTGTGTGTAATCTCAGTCACCAAAAACCTTAAAGGAAAGCTCTCTGAAAAGGGCATGCTGGGAAAAATTGAACTCCAGCAGTTTGTTGCTTTGAGTAGAGTTATGGTGTTCTTGCCAGGAACAAGAGGTTTGTCCTGCTGAAATGAGACTCGAGGAGAATGAGAGAGCAAAGTATGCTGATTATGTACTTAAGTAGTGTCTGCAGGTCTCTATCAGAGCAATAGAAAAATAACAAGAGCTTGTGAACAATTTGCACTGTAGAGACTGTTACATGGACAGTTGAATAGGACCTCAAATTATTTTTGTGATTAAATGTGACATCTATCATCAATTCAGCTTGAGAAGATTGAATTTGCGACAGTAAGAGCTAATAATGTAATAATGCAAATTCCACTTTAAAGAAGAAAAGTTTTGTTTTTGCCGAATCAGTTGTTCAAGTGGGATCCATAATAAAAGAACGTTAAACTCAACAAAGAGTTGAGAAAGAAAACATTTTCTAAAATGCTGTTTTAATTATTAGCAAATAACAAAAGTGGCAAGTCTCATAATTACCTCCGCCAAGGAGGTTATGTTTTCGCGAGTTTGTCTGTTTGTTTGTTTGTTAGTTAACAAGATAACTCAAAAAGTTATGGACGGATCTTGATGAAATTTTCAGGAAATGTTCCTAATGGTAAATCCAACAGATGATTAGATTTTGGTGATGATCCAGAAGAAATCCTGGATTCTGGATCACTTTGAAAACTGAGCTGGTTGGCGGAGGTCTGCGCTCTCTGAGTGCTTTTCTAGTTACCTATGCAAAAACTAAAGTCTATCTTTTTGTATGACCTGCTAACCCCTGAAATGCAACGAGTTCTTAATTTAGTTCATATTTCCATCTTTATGAAATGCTCCTAGATGCCTTGAATATGTGCACTATGAACAAAATCCCCCATTAAATATAATTCAACCATAAATCTAATTGCAATAACAATGCTGGTCAGAAATATTGCAATTGTAAATATATAGAAGCCCTAAATACTTCAACAACTAGGTGTATCTACTAACTATTATTTTGGGCATGAAGTGGGGCAACCCTGGAGTGAGACTAAAACATATAGGGCCCGATCTTGCCTCCAATCAGCACTAGCGCTGGTGTTAATGAGGGGCGTGAAAACTGCCAAAAGTATTCACTCACCCTTCCAAATCATCGAAATCAGGTGTTCCAGTCACTTCCTTGGCCACAGATGTATAAAATCAAGCACCTGGGCCTGCAAACTGTTTCTACAAACATTTGTGAAAGAATGGGTCGTTCTCAGGAGCTCAGTCAATTCCAGCATGGTACTGTGATAAGATGTCACTTGTGCAACAAGTCCACTCGTGAAATTTCCTCACTCCTAAATATTCCACAGTCAACTGTAAGTGCTACTATAACAAAGTGGAAGTGATTGGGAACAACAGCAACTCAGTGCACAGAAGTTGCCAACTTTCTGCAGAGTAAATCACTACAGATCTCCAAACTTCATGTGGCTTTCAGATTAGCTGAAAAACAGTGCCTAGAGAACTTGAACAGCTGCATCCAAGCCATACATCACCAAGTGCAGTGGTGTAAAGCACACCACCACTGGACTCTAGAACAGTGGAGATGCGTTCTCTGGAGTGACTGGCAATCTGATGGACAAGTCTGGGTTTGGCGGTTGCCAGGAGAACGGTATTTGTCTGACTGCATTGTGCCAAGTGTAAAGTTTGGTGGAGGGGGGATTATGGTGTGGGGTTGTTTTTCAGGGGCTGGGCTTGGCCCCTTAGTTCCAGTGAAAGGAACTCTGAATGCTTCAGCATACCAAGAGATTTTGGACAATTCCAAGCTGCCAGCTTTGTGGGAAGAGTTTGGAGATGGCCAAAGCAAGGTCCAAAACATGAATGAGAGAGTTTGGTGTGGATGAACTTGACTGGCCTGCACAGACTCCTGACCTCAACCCGACAGAACACCTTTGGGATGAATTAGAGCAGAGACTAAGAGCCAGGCCTTCTCGTCCAACATCAGTGTTCTGCGCTTCTGGAAGAGTGGTCAAAAATTCCCATAAACACACTCCTAAACTTTGTGGACAGCCTTCGCAGAAGAGTTGAAGCTGTTATAGCTGCAAAGGGTGGACTGACATCATATTAAGAATGGGAAGTCACTTAAGTTCATATACGAGTCAAGGTAGGTGAGTGAATACTTTTGGCAATATAGTGTATATGATGATGGCATCTGAATCAATCTGTGACCGCTGTAGCATTTAAAAGCACTGCCAGTGTGGCTAATGTCTGCAATCTTTGCCTCATTACCAGGCAGCAAACTGGGATGTGGGGAAATATTATATGTGGATACAATAAAACAGCTCCGGAGCCCCACGATGCAAGTACGCACCAGTAGACACACCAGGAATATAGAATTTTGGATGGGTTGCGACAGAACTGGCTATAGAGCAGTGCTGAGCCAATACAGGAAGAGGGTGAAGGGATGTGCTCTGCTGCGGGAACACATCCGGACGGTGCATGAACATCCTGCACGGCACGCGAACATGTTATGAATGTTAAGTATTTATCATCCTAATATACTGTAAATAAAAAGTCTTGAGCATGTTACATGTTGTTTTTCTGTGGACTAGTTTGATATTTATTTTTACGATTCTGGCAATTCACTGAACGCGCTACACCACACCCTCAGTCTGCTCCACTCCACCCGATATTCAGGCACGCCCCACACTTGCGCTAGAGCCAAGATCGGGGGCTAAAATGGGCCCATAGAGTGGACTAAACATGCAATTCCTCCAAATTTCACAGCTGGATTGATTTCTTTTTGTCATTTAATGGTTGTAATGCATGCCTTTGTTGTGAATAATAGTAGTTGGAATTCCCATGTTATTTTCGGCATCTCTTTTATCATGGTGCCTACTCCTGTGTGATACCACTGACCCTCCCATCCATTCAGGCTGCCATCACGTGCTGCTGTCCTAATATGTGTGTAGCCTTTAGCACACGCTCCATTAGTATGTGTGTCTGTGGGACAGCTATTTTCGTCTAGAGGACACTACGCCATGCTTTATGTAGACTATTAATTTCACAGCGAAAGGCACACGTCCAGACTTTCTGTCACCCACAGCTCCAAAAACCCACACAGCACTGTAGAGTCTCAAAGGATTATACCATCCACGTCTATGGAGAGGGCAAGTCCATGTTAGTTACTATAAATGAATGACGACCCAATTACTGCCCCAATCTCCCACTAGGAACAGACGGGGAGGTTACACAGCCACTGGCGCCCCTCGGAGATCGGAAATAGCCATAGCTCTGCACGTATAAAACATGCCTCCTGTTATGTGCTCAGGGAAATGAAACACAAACAGATATTATTACGCCTTTAGCTCAGTCATGCAAGCAATAAAAGCACACATCCTCCCACACTGTAATGTGGTGAACTAAATGTAAAATAGTCATCAAAAAACTGAAATGATAGGATATTTAATGTGTTGACTCTCTATAGAGCAATGACAATAAAGAGACTTAACTGCACAGGACTCAAACTGGCGCAATGTTTCAGAGGTAATTGCTTCATTAGCTTAAAAATAAAAACTATTCAACAACATGTTCATATACTGCTCACGTGTAGCAGTTAATGGTATAATCCTACACTGCAGTAATAAAAATGACTCCCAAATGATTCTTTATGATATTTTATATCAAGAACATAAAATTTATGAATCACTGAACAATTTAAATGAACAAACCCACACTGTCAAAACTACTTTTAATGTTCTTTCTAAACCTTTTGGTAAATTTTAGAGGAGTACTTTTATTCCCACCTGGCAAGGTGCATGCAGGGGTCAGTTAGAGTTGTTGATGAGTTGAAGTATTCTCGGGCTGCAGCCAACACCAGTTCCACACTGCTGTCATAGGGCACTTTGATGGTGTGGCCTTTACCCCGGAAAGACAAACTCACAGGAACATCCTGGTTCACCTGCAGCCGCAGTAGATCAGAGAGAGTGAGAGTGAGAGTGAGAGTGAGAGTGAGAGTGAGAGTGAGAGAGAGAGAGAGAGAGAGAGAGAGAGAGAGAGAGAGAGAGAGAGAGGGAGAGAGAGAGAGAGAGAGAGAGGATTCATTATAGAAGCTTTGGAGGCTTTGAGAGAGCCAGAGGAGGCCCTCTCTGAAGACCAGTCTTATTTAATATACCTTAGAGCAGTGCATGAGCTGTCCTGCCAGGCGCACGTTCTCCACCAGGCTGGAGCACAGCAGGGACTCCACAAAAACCTGCAGCAACATACACTAAATATTTAACACAAAGAAGTATCTATGCACAAAGTTTGAAAAGGCTTCATTTAAAAATCAGGTTTTTGTTTTTTCACATGCTCAAGGTTGGTCCAATTCAAACTCTAACCACTGCCTACTGCCATATTGTCCTTGAGTAAGGCCATCCACCTCGCCTATGCAAGGGTGTTCAAGTGACTGTGACTGATGTCTCTGATGGCAATACAAAAGACTAATACTATGCAAATACTGCGTCATCACTATAAGCATATAACTGATATAGTGGAAGCAAAAAAAAAAAAATCACGAGTGAGGTGACATTAGTAAAAATAGTCTGATGAGGTTCAGAAATTTTTTACTATTAGAGCACTGTAAAAAGTTGTAACAGTTCCTCAGTTCAACAATTATTTATTGAAAGCAGTATTTACTATTTGCTAATAAAGTAAATTTGGTCCAAATCCAAGTCTGGCAGACTGTTTTTATTTTTCTGCCTTGACTGCCTCAAATATTTCCCTGCTGTGTGAATGCCTTTGCCTAGTGAATAGATGCTTTATTTTGTTTTCGTTCCAGTAAAATGGGATTATGGCCAAGGTCTTATTTGTTGTGTTGAAATACCTGATGGCAAGTCTCTGGCTTCAGACAGCTGTAGACGTTTTGCTGCATGTCAAGTAGGTCTTGCAATAGTCCCCTCCACACAGTCTCACTCACGGGAGGTTTTCTGGATCAAATGAGCCTCATTCGTGAGTTTAAATAAGACCTTAATTAGCACAGATGAGCTTTATATCTGTTTACATACTTGCGTCCAGTGTGCCGACACAACTTGACCATTAGCTGATACGCTTCTTCTTTACTGGTCTGGCTGTTTCGCACAAATGAGATGGGCTTCTGCAGACCATGTTTTTCCAGGACCTCTGCCACACTTTTAAAAAAAGAGAGGCATTTAGAGTCATAACCAAAGCACTAATTTTGTAATGGAGTACAGTACATATTTTAAACATCCTTCTGCTTATTCTTTCCACTTTCTTATCCAAGGCATTATAGAAAGTTAATCCTACCAACAAGGAAGTTTAGTCTGCTACACTCCTGAAAACTGACAGTAAGATCTACTACTTCTATTATTCCTCACATTGTCTCATCTTTCATTATGTAGCCAGCCAATCTTCTTAGTACTGTGTTTATCAGATAAGTCCTTGGTGTGTTACATTTTATATTTTTATTAAAAAATAAATAAATAAATAAGGGCCCATAGTGAAGACCCACTCATTCTAACAAACTCTGGCAAAATTTGAGAACAAAATACTCCAAGATGTTTTTGTGCTGTACAAACTGCAATGGTACAGAACTACATGATAAACGACATGGCAGAGCAGCAGCCGCTCTTTTGTAAGCTAGCTTGTGTGTAGGTGCATGCATAAATGTGTGCTGTCTCTCATGACTGAGTAAGAGGAGGTCTGTGTACGCGCTTCTGTGGGATTAGCATGGCAACCCCAGTCTCAACAGGGTCGTGCCGCTACAGATGTTCTCTCTCTGCTGCAACTCATTACCATAGTAAACAGGTGCCTAAGAGCTGAGCGCGCAAGAGACGGCCGAGAGACAGCCAGCCCGATCTCAGCCAGGACTATTTGTCTGTGCGTAAATGCATGGATAGGGAATGCCTCTATGTTCCCTTCACACGGTAATGTGAAAATAGCATGGAGGAAACAGCCCCTATTCACAGGAAAGGCTCTTTGCATTTAAAGACGTGTGACTTGGGGCGACTCACAATTTTTCAGCACAGAACATTAGAAAGCATGTTACCAGTTCCCAAGGGGGTGTTTGCATGTGTTTTAGATGTATAAATGCAAAGTTATAGGCTGCAAGAGTTATAGTGGTACATTATGTCCTGGTTTAATGTTGTATGCAACACTGAGTATACATTATCATTATGTTTAATAACTCCTTTTATTTATTTATTTTTTCATTTTTTCCTTTTCCTTGTGATTAAAATTCACTTGCTATGTTCTAAGTGTAATTTATTACACTTAGAATTAGTTATTTTTAAGTAATTTTTAGCATTCAGAAAAGTGGCCCAAATACCCTGTCATTTAGGAAGACATAAGATTAATTCTATCTAAAATGTGAAAACCCTCATAGAATATCTCACAAAAATGTCATCTATTTTGCAAATGCATTTTTTGTACTTGTTGCTAAATCTACTGAAAAAACAGGTGGTCAGAACACTTTCCATAATTGAACGAGATTTTGACAGGTAGATTTACATGTTGAATTGACATGTCCTTGTGATGAACAGAAAAGCGTAAGAGCTGGCCAAGTTGTGCATTCCTATGACCTTATCTCCTTTTCTTATAAAACTATAGCTCCACCTTTCCTCATACCTCTGTAAAGCATTGCTGGAGGCTATATGACTATCTAGTAACACCCAGGGGTCTTAGGATATTGAGTTGCTTTAGCGTGTTTCTACGGCACATCAATGTCTCTTCTTTTCCTCAGTGTTTTCCATCAGGACACTAATGGGGGAGGGAAGTAATAAGCATCACCACAAACTCTTCCCAGCAGTGCAGCACTAATCACTGAACTGAAGGGAGCTTCTGAGCAATTTAACAAGACAACAGCCACAGCCGAGACATATGGGTGAAGGATGAGGCGGAGTCAGTTTTCAATGGGGCTGTGAGAATGATTAAAGCTATGAAGCGGATTAAGTTATAATCATCTTGCTAATGTATTTTCTAATATGCATTTGATTTGATGATTAATTGAACACTAATGTCTTGGTGCATGTTGTTCCCAAGTGCGGCAGAGGAATTACACATTGGGAGGGATAAACCAGGAGGTACCTGAGGTGTTTCTCCAGTTTGTCCACCTGGTCGTGAAGGGAGGGGGTGATGTCCGTCTTTGGCCTGGAATATGTAAGCAGAATAATCTTGTGATAACAGGCTTTGACATATGAGTAACACAATTCGCCACATATGCATACTCAGTGTATATGTTTTCATACAGAAGATAAGCATAGGTAACATAATATATTATATACTATCTTATTTTAAGTACAGTAATACATTTACCAGGTCATTGTTGTAAATTATTTTACTTATTTGACTTATCTGGATAAAAAAAAAAAAAAAGTTTACTATAATACAGCTATTCTCATCTCACATGTTACTGCAGAAGATTAAGAATTTCTACTATGTTCTTTATGAGATAAAACCCTTATTGTCAAACGTGAGATTTTTGGTTGATTGACTACCCCGATATGAACTCATCTTTATTGTCAGATTCCCTACAGCAAAGGCTACAGAGTATACACTAGCCAATTTGAAGGATTAGCTTTGGCAACTCAAAGTGAGTGATGGTTCATTTTTAAGGAATAAATGAAATAGTTTGTATTCTAAAAAAGTGGTAGAGAACTTCATGTAGTAGAACTTTTATTCATCTGGAGAACATATCAAAGATGTCATATGAAGCAAACAGTGTGATGTGTTTCTGACAGTTCTTTTGACAGACTGACTGACATCTGGATGGTGCAAGACGCAGCTCAGTCCTGCTCCTACACATGTGCCCAACCAGTACTGAGTGTATATATGCTAGTAGCTCTATGCTCCTGCCCTGTGCTCTCACTAAAAATAAAATCCTGTGATTCTGTGCCTTCAGGCAAAGGATTCTGGGTCGTACCAGAGTGTCCCCCAATGGAGCACTGACCCTGATGAAACTGCTTCCTCTCTTTTTGTGTGTGTGAGAAAGAGCCTGCCTCTCAATCAATTCCTCTGCACCTCTCACTTAATATGCACTGGCGCTTTTCTACCCCATCTTTTTTAATACCAAATTCTTCCTCATTCTCTCCCTCCACACAGCATAATCCTTTGCCTGTTTTTGTATTCCCCCACTCTGTAAGGGTGGATACACATGGCATTATTCTGAGCAGATTTGGACCTAATTAAGCCATCTTGGAAAAAAGGAGTTGAAACTACAGTTATGGTTTCTTTCCCAGCTCTGAAAATGTAATACGTTTGGCTTTGGGGTGGCAACTTTGGAGCTGAGTAAGTCAGAGAGATCACTCCTGGGAGGAAAGTGAAAGTTTGAAGGCAGTGCACACACGCAGCAGCAGAGCCCCGTGGAACAGCTAATCCAAATGGCAAAGACGAGGAAGCCCAAAGTGTAATGTGAGAAGACAGCTGAAATGGAGAAACGCAGTGATTTGGAAAGAAACATTATAGTTGCTTCATGAACAGAGTTAAACCATTATAATCAATAGGTAATATATCTGTGCAGAGTTGACACATCCAATACAATACATTTTTATCTGCATCCACAAGAATCTACTATTTAAAAAAAAGGGTAACTTGTCAAATTCATGTAATCATACTTACCGCAAAAACAGTGTTTAGTAATTTAGCTTTTTTTTTTTTTTTACATATTTTTCTAAGCATACAGTAACCAGCAATCAATTACGATGTACATATATATAAATATCATATATAGTAGTATAGAGTAAAGCATTTTATCCTTTTAAAATCCCGTAAAAGATTGTGTTAAGGGACTTCCATCTAAAACAGATTATTTTTCTAATGGATTTAAGGCAGAGGAGTGGAAGTAGCTTATAGTTTCTTGGAGCCAAGTTAAGCATGAAGTAGGAGGAGCAGAGGAATACAGGTGACCATTCAAAGGACTAAACGGGGCAAGTAAGGTAACAGTGGAGTGAAAATATCTTCATTCTCTCTTGCTCACTGCAGTAATGGTCTTGCATCAGTCCGTGTGTGCATTGTTGTTTTAGACTACATGATTATACAGCATATAATGGTGAATGACTTTCAATTAAATTTTGAGTTTTTTTCTTTTCCGTTTTCTTTCCCTTGTGTGGCTTTTTTATTTCATGTAAAGATGGATCAAAGGGAGAACGTAACATTCCAGTTCATGGTACACCAAGCTTTGAAACAACAAAAACTGACATTTGTTGAAATGACACTATTAGGTGTTTGTACATTCTCAGTGGATGCCTGTACATCAGACTGGAAGATTGTGGCCATACCGGCTTGTCAAAGCCTGATCCCATCATATCTCAGAAGCTCAGCAGGGCCGGGCCTGGTTAGTACTTGGATGGGAGACACTGGGAAAATCAGATGCCACTGTGGGGCGTCAGTGGCAAAAACTGTCGTTGTGTCCTTAGGAAAGGCACTTCACCCACATTGCCTAGTATGAAAGTGGTGTGTGTGTGAGTGATGGTGGTGGTCAGAGGGGCCGATGGCGCAGATTGGCAGCCATCAGTCTGCCCCAGGGCAGCTGTGGCTACAATAGTAGCTTACCACCACCAAGTGTTGAGTGAATGAATAATGATCTGTAAAGCATCTTTGAGTGTCCAGAAAAGCGCTACATAAAACTGATGCATTATTATTTATTATTATTAAGATTCACTACTTTTTTTCTTTTCAATATTATGATGAGTTTTGTATGCAGCATCTATTAATGTATTTATACTTGTTTTTATTAACTTTATTTGTACAGAACTTTGGTCAGTTTGGAATTTTTCAAGGGCTCAGTAAAAATTGGAGGATAAAATGGATTGGAATGAATCTGGATCTGACATTTTACCAAATAAATGTTTTCTGCATGATGTGTTGCCATGACCATTTCTCTGAACTAAAACTCCAAAATATGCCTGAAAACTTTTGAAAGTCCACAGGCTGTGAAGGAAAGTATTGCTCCAGTATTGTGAGTCTCACCCGTAGCCTCTCTGTGGCAGACACTCAAGGATGTCGTAGCACAGGCTGAGCTGGTCGTCCCTCTCACAGCTGTAGATGCTCTCTAGCGTCACCTGCATCAGCTGGTCGGGGTCTGCTATGATCTTCTGTTGACACTGGAGGAGCACAGAGGTCAAACAGAAGGCTGAGGTCTCCAGGCGTGACTTATTCATAGTCATTTTCTGGAACACGCACACTGTCTGGGACTACAGCTTTTACTTGTCTGCCCTTTGACATGCTATATGTTTTGTAATAGCCAGCAGCTCTGTCCTTGGCTGTCCCCCCATGAGGTCATAAACAAAACATTTACGACACCAGAGCAAAGCAATAGGCCCTGGCAAAAAGAAAATGGCCTGACATACTACCTTTTCATAAGGCTGTCTATTCATTCAGGTAGTGTCTGGGATACGTACGTCAGGCTTGGAGTGCTGGAAGATGATAAGGGGCAGGGTGAGGTCGTGCTGGGACAAGCTGACCAGATATTCTCTGAGCAGAGACTTGGAAGCACCCTCCGTCTCACCCTCACAGCGGTGAAGAAATGGGACCATCCACTGGAAACAGTCCTTCACATATCGCTCCGGACTCGACTAAAAGAAAAAAATAACAATCTTTTCAGCATTACATCCTGGTTTGGAGCATTTCCTGTATTTTGATCATATTTGAGGACTGAATATATTACTTTTATGACAAAAGACTGGGCTGTGAATCAAATTTAAATCAAATTGAGAGAGATTCATTTTTAATTGATCAGCTTCACCTATTTTAATTGAAAGGTCAAAACAGCCAATCCTCTGTCAGTAAAAGCATGTGATTTGTGATCATTTGAGGAAGAAATTGGGTTGTTTTGTGTTAAATGGCAACCATTAAAAGTAATGTTTATGTTCTTGAAATCAATTTTGAGAGCCATTTTATTTGTACAAGGAATATGAGATACAAATATTGCCCAACCATATAGTGATCAGCTGGAATATGTATATAAAATCTCTACTATGGAAATATACCTTCATATCTAATGTACTTGTAATAAAAACTTCAGGGACTTGACAAAGTTCACCATTTTTTGCTTTATAGTCCTTTCAGAATAATTACAGTAGTCTTCACATTACTTCAAACCATATACTTAAATCTTGCTGAACAATAATAGCAGCACTAGGTGGGCTGTACTGCAAGTTCACCCAGGGCCATTGCACCATTGAGTCACAGTTCTCATTTAAGTAAACATTCAGTTTTAAGATTCTTAATGCAAACTTTTCCACCCACACAGACAGTGGCTTTTTACCTTGCCATAATATGTTGGTGATTATGAAAGCGATTGGAGGCAGGTGAAGAGTTTGGTAAACACACTCAAATACGTAGACATACACAGACAGAGCCCGGCGTAAGGTGGAACTAAACACTAAATCAGCTGAAACCCTGTATATGGTGTTTTATTAGTATTGTCTACCATTTCTAGTCCTTCTTGGCAACTTTTGTGCAAACTAGGTACATTTGCAGCTTTGTGGTCAAAAGCAGTGAAAAAGTGTGTGTGCTGCCTACAGTGGCCATTGCTATTTCAAATGCTATGTGACATCACACAGAACTGACCTGATCACAGCCAGGTGTTTCTGATTTAAGCACCTGGCTGCAGAGGGGGAGTTTACAGTGTAGATAGATACACGTCACACCAATCACACTGTTCCTTATACCCCCTCTCCTCACTTTTTTTAATATGACATGAGGGTCTGTCAAGTATCTCGTTTGACACACAAGGTAAGATAATCAGAAACATGTAGAGGCCAATAAACTGATGTTATACACCTGTCTAACCATGTGTGACATCTCTGATAAGGGAGTGCATGTGACCATCTGTACAGTTCTAATCATACAGTATTTGAATAACGCTTCAGAAAGTCTCGTGTGATAATTACTGTTCAGTCTGGCTGGTGCGCAGGGCTGAAGACTCAACTAATGTAATCACACACTCACGTTCTTCATGAGCAGACGGAGCTTGTCGATGTCACTGAGCTGCTGCAGGTCTTTAAGTGTCAAACTTAATTCACACGATGTCTCATACACCAGCGTCTCCATGGTGACCAGGTCATCACATAGGCTCTCCAACCCCGGGATCTCACGCTCTTTTCCCAGCCGCACCAGAGACAGAGCGCAGTCCACCTGACAGAACAGAAGTGCATGAAATATAGTCCAAGGGAAATGTCAAGTGTTGTGTAAATACTGAGAAATACCTATTTGAATGTATCATATTAGGACTGGGCAATATAGATACAAAAATCAATCATTCTCTCCCACATATTGATCGGTCCTGATTTTCAATACAGTTTTATTTTCTCTTTTCAAAAACAAGATAAAAACGGTTTTCTGTATCGATTTCATGAGCATAAACAAAACAGTCTTACTTCAAATTTATACCTTCACAATCAGAGCTCTATGCCCCAAAGCATAAGTTTTTGCAGACATAGGATTAGCAGTAAATATTCAGATTAAAATTACACAAGCAAATCCTTAAGATTATACATGACTGAATCTTGATCTCAATGAAAATGTGATAAATCGCCCCGCCCTAATTAATATCTTACATTTTTTCTTGTTAGAGATGTAGGGATGGAGGACAACTTGTGTTATTTAAGGAATAGTCTATAACCTGCACAGCCATACCAAGGACACCTTCAGTTCTGTCCTTGCGGACATCTCTGTGGACAATGTGCTGAGTTTACACTGTTTCAGGGTCCTACACTAATGGCCAATACACCTTTCTGACATCCAGGACATCCGGCATCTTCTTTACAGTTCTAGGACAACATACATTTCCATAACAACTACTTTTGGGCAGACACAGATTACATATTGAATAGTGGCAGTTGCAAACTGACATTGCATCTTTACCTAGCAGCAATGTTACTGAAGGGGAGGGAGAAGATATTATTATTATTGACTACTACTATTGATTACTATTTACTGTGGAATAGGACTTTCAAAATATAATGGCACTTAAAGCTACACAATATGGTTATAACCACTACACTTTAGTCTTAATAAAGCATGAAAAAGACAAAGACTCAATTTAAAATGAGCAAACAGGTTATTAATAACGTAGTTTATTAGTTTATTAAGGATGATTAGTAATATTAATTAACGGCTTAGTAGTAGGGTTAGGGTATTAATTAAGCAGTTATTGAGCCTGAATCATTCTTAATAAATTATTTGATCATTATTCATTATATCTTTCTTCATGCTTTATTAAGGCTAATTAGGTGTAGTGATTGTAACTTGAGATTATTAAAGTCATTGCAAAGCTAATACCATTTGTCAGTCATTACGAATATCTAATCATTAGTCTTTGTGACATAAAACATGTGAGATTTGGGCTGCTTCCAACTCTGATCAAAAGATTTCCATCCAGAAGAGCAAGTGATCAATATCCAACCACCTATACACTGGCAACACGTCTGGCCAATCGATGCCCTGCCACCTGTGGATGCCAGCCGATCAATAAAGAAGCTACAGCTCCCTATAGTGATGATTGCTTTCTCCTCACCTTTTAGACAAGGGGAAGGCCCAGTGGCAGGGTTGTTAGCATAGCGTGTGCCATTGACACACGCATACATTCACTAGGGCTGCAACCTTGTCATGCTTTGCTTACTTAAAACGTTTGCAATTGAATAAATTGTAGTGCACTCCACAAACAAAGAAGAGAAAAACCTACAGATTTACCTTGAGTCAGAGGCTGTGCAATTAGATACAAGAGAGCAGAATCTATTGATCTGCCTGTAAGTAAGGGCTCCCGCTAATGCACCTAAACCAGAGGTATTCAGCTCCTGCGCTAAAGTTTTAAAAAAGGAGTAAAGGCAAGGAAATGTCAAAATAACATACAAAAATGAGAAGAGGGAAAATTATAAAGCACCAAAACCTATTAATGTGATGTTTTTTAGAGCAACAGCACAACATGGGTGAATGGGACGCTTCAATTAGACGTGTGTTGTAACAAGTTCATGATGAAAAGAGGATTTAATTAAAATGCTATCAGCGTAGTTCTGGGATATTTTATTTTATTTATTTTTTTTTTTTGCTACGCTCTATAGCTGATTGTCTCCAAAAATGAGCACTGGACCCTAAAATGCTTCGGCTTCACTCACTTGAAATGGAGAAATGAATCGGAAAAGCTTTGAGTTCACTTCAGTTAGCCTTTTTCCACTAAGACAAAACGAAAGAGGTGACAACCTTGATCCATCACTGTGAAAAGCCACTATAAAACGCTCGGATGAAGTGGGAGGAGAGAGTGGGCAGCCTGTGTTACATCCCATTACTTCGCTAAACAAGTGCAATCAACTCCTATTTTTCAGTTACAGTGACAGAAGCGGTGGTTACTCTTCATTACAAGACCATATGGTAAGTGTGATAATCAGAGCTGTGGATAGGATCAAAGTGACCTTGACTGATGGGGACTGGCAACATCTCCTCTGCGCCACCAATCCAGTTTGTCACTTGTTTACGCTCCACTCATCCAAAAAGAAGCACAAAGGCAATTATTTTCTGTCCGGACAGACTGCAAGCTAATTCTTTCCAGCATCTGTCTCCTCGTAAAAAATGGGAAAACGTAATTGAGACATTAATTCTGGTTGTCATGTTTTTTATGGTTTACCTTGGTCAAACAAAGTGATGAAAGTGAAATAGTATAGGAGAGAAGTTACATAAGCTTTTGTGACAAGATGTGTTGTGACTAGAGCTGATACTAAGCAATTTACAATTATTTTTAAAAAAATGTTAATACAGTTTTTCTCCTAATTAATAGTAAAAGTACAGCATGTTACTATATGCATATACAGTAGAAAGTTAATCAAATTTCACTTTATAGTCAAAACCAGGACTAAATAACAGATACAGTACAGACTAAAAGAGAAAATTATTGGAGTCATATTAACTTCTAACATTTTAATTAAATGCTTAATTAAAACTTAAATGAAGGGTTATTTAAACGTGCATTGTGCAGCTTTTCTGGTGGCGAGTCCGTCACCTGCTTGTTTCTATGGATATGGCATCGCTTTGCCTAGAATCTTCCATAGTATATGCAGTATATTAAACATCTTTGCCTTACATTTATTAAATTACAGGTGGTCTTACAGCTCAAAAATGCCTAGAAAAACAGGCATTCTGACTGTGAGCGGGGTTGCCTCTCCACAGATCTGACCTGTAACTTGGCCTGGTTTAGTCTCCATGAATATAGAAATGTTTAATGCCATACTGTGAAACATTCCATACAAAGCAATAACATTTCCAAGGAGAAAAGCATTTGACGGACCCTCCACCAGAAAAGTTACACAATTACACCATTATGGTACACAATACATGTTTACATATACACAGATTTTGAAAAGCTTTAACAGATATGAATATTGCATTTCACAGGAAGGTAAAGAAAAGAAAAAACCCTACTTTATATTCCAGTATTCACCTGTCTGGAGTTGAATTCGATGTCTTTGGCACGGGTCTGGTACCAGTCGGTCAGAAGCTGGATGGACGGTGCAGCAGATCGAAACCTCAGCAGCTCAGGGGACTCCTCATACAAGAAGTCGTCATCGTCAAACAAGTGCTGATCTAAAACAGCTCTTTGGGGGCAAACAAAGACAGAAGGTATGGTTAAGGTATAGTTTACTGTCCCCATAGGAAAATCTGTTCACTGCATTTAACACATCCTTCAGTAAAGCTAGGGCAGCATGTCAGGTGCAGTGGCCAAGGTACTATGGTATGTTAAAGAGCCAAGGAAGTTACACATATGAAAAATGGTTAAAAGATAATACATAGGTTAGTTACTGATCATACAAAAATGGCATTTACATCAAGTACTGCTTTCATTTGTTCCAACATCTGAAACTCAACTTCTTTGTACAGAAGAAGTTTGTAGTTTTTAGAATAACTACAAACTAAATTGCTGAAAAGATACAATATATATCCAGTTTATACACTTCTGGCAGTGGCATTGTTCCAGTAGCAACAAACTGGGAAAAATAACCTGTCTCACTAAAAGGTACTTCTGTTAATATAATAAATGTGCAAAATAAAACTGTAAATGAAGCTGAATTTCCAAGAGACTACGAGCAAATGGCAACAATTGGCATCCAAGCAAGATTTCATTGTTGCTATGCTTCTGTGAGCCAGGTTGTGTTCCCAACATTGTCTGCAGCATAAAACTGCAGCGCTCTGGCCAACACTCCACAACATGTGTCGACTAGTTAATTGTGAAATAAAGTCCAGATTGTATTTGTTGTCATTTCCTATCTTTTGGAGAGTTTACCATCTCTTTTAAAAACATGCTAGCTAAACTGTTACTACCTGCACTCCTCGGCTTCACACCAGTCCATCTCTCTGTGTCTCTGTTCGTCCCAGGGGATCATCACCAATTCACCATTGTCATCCATTCTGAAGGAAAAAACATGTATTTGGCAAGTTGAAATTACTTTTTGTTATGTTTTATACAGCTGAATGTGAAGGTGTAAAGGTGCACTGTGTAACATTTCTAGTAGAGGGTCCGCCCCCTGTTTGTCTCCATGGTAATGTTATTGCTTTGGCTCGAATGTTCCACAGTATAGATTAAACCTATCATAATCATAATCTATCATAAGAGATAGGCCCAGGTTACAGCACTACATTACATTATAATTCAGATCTGCAGAGAGTCACCCCATTCACAGAAGGGAATATTGTATGTTTGTGCAATAGAAACATTTGTAATGAATAAATGCTAGATGTATATGTTCATACCATGGAATATTCGAGGTAAAGCAATAGCATCTCCATGGGGACAAGTAGGCAGCAGACCCTCCACCAGAAAAGTTGTGCAGTGCACCTTTAAGAGCTCAACTAAAAGTCAGTGGGCGTATGTGCTAAAACAAATGTTAAACAAGCATTTCCATAATAAGTCTCATTCTAAAACATACATTTTTAATTCCCTCATTATTATTGTAAAATAGTAGTAATTATGCCGATGCTTAGAAAGGTCGATTTAGTATTAAATGTTAAGCTTTTTTGTTGTTTTGCCTTAATGCTTTACAGATCTTATATCTTCACAATATCTTGAGTTCTTGGCAGCAACTTTCCAGCTTGATTTCTACTGCAAAAGGCAAACAAATTCAACCTGAGTTCATATAAAACACTAAAGATATTTTTTACTAGCTTCATAACACCTTCCCACTCTCCTACAGTATAACAGCATCTTATAAATCAGTGCAACGCCATAAACCACGTCCCAACTCAGAGCTGAGCGAGCAACATATGTGAAATGGAACTGGATTGTAATAAGAAAAAAGGTGTAAAAGAAAAGCACAACAATAAATAAGTCATAGAGCCTTGTGAGAGTGTGTTAATAGAAAAAAGATGATAGTTTTACAAGTTGGTACTAGCTTGGCGTCATCCAGACCTCCTTAACTTTGACAGGTATATAAGTTGATAAATAGGAAACACAAAAGAAAAATTAAGAGTAACCTCGAGTGTCAGGACTGTCAAGACTTGTCAAATTCCACCGCACAAATGGACAGCACCAAAACAAAATGTCTGATCTTTAATTTTAAAGATTAATGCATGTTCCCTTTTTATCTATTTATTTGGAGACAGCAAAATATGAACCGGGGCTGTAAAAACTCAAGGAGATACCGCGAGTAACAAATCACCTATATATTTTATTGTAGTTGGAGGCCAAGTGCGCACTCCAAGATAGCAGACTGGGGTTATTTTTACGCCACTATAAATTGTATCCAATCACAATATACATAACTGTCCAAGTTGTTCATGTGATTTATGTTGTTGTGTAAAACCAAAAAGGATTTTTAGCAACTCTCCAAAGCAAGTCCATCCTTTAAAAGCGGGACTTCAATGGGGCAATGACAAGGACTAAGAGGAGCCGTTGGTTTATTTAGGATATGACAAATATGAAAGTCTTTAACATCAATATCACAGGTTTTGCCTAACTGCAGTGGTCATATTTCATTGTAAGTTGGTATACTGCAGAATGTGTCCAGAAAATAATGAGAAGAAAGTTAATTTGGCAATGAACTACTTTTAGTTGACAAATTATCTTGGCTCTGGATGCTACGAAACTTCAAAAATCCCAACAAAGAATGTTATATAGCCTGTAGCACAAATGTTGAAATAATATAAATATGCATTTCTCTATAAGAGCAAATAGTTAACTCCATGGAGATGTTATTGTTTTGTCTGCAATATCCCAGTATGGCATTAAACAAATCCATCTTGCATTTATTCAATAACATGGGTTGCTATTGACCTAAAAACATGCATTTTTACTATGGGTGGGCTTGCCTCTCCACAGATCTGGCATGTAACTTGGCCCTATGGTGTGCCGTGTTGTCTCCGTAAAGATAAATAATCATAATGCCATACCGTGGAACATTCTAGGCAATATCTGCATGGACAGAAGCAGATGACTGACCCTCCACCAGAAAAGTTACACAGTGCACCTTTAAGATTTTTCCCCTAAATTCCGATTACAATTCATCATCTGCACATTTTTAGAAATCAGATTTTTTTGAGTGATGTTAAGTCTGCCATTTCCAGAAACACATATCCATTTTATTGGTGTATTTTTCACATATTGAACCATTTAAATATAGTGTGTGACATAGTTATCTTCTCTCACCTACTCCATTGGGCAAAGTGGCACTTATTTGTCACATTAGTTTTACTTCCCCTGGTCTAATCCTTTTAAACTTTCAATAACCGCCTCATACCATGCATCTGTAAGCTGCCGGGGAGAAAGTATTGATCAATATTAAAAGGAAAAGTTTTCTGGGTGCATTCAGGTGAGATCACGGCGTATTTTCCAACAGATGGCGTTGGAGGGAGCGTGTGGCAGCCATGGTCAGAGGAGCGGGGGAAATAGGAAAGTGCCCCACAGCAGAAGCAGCTCAGTGATGGATGCTCACTGCAGCGCCGCAGTCGCCTGACCTCCATACAAACTCAAGACACGGCTAATAAAAGGCAGTGCTGATGGAGAGCGAGAGGGATAGGTGGGCGCCATCATAATTATTTCTATACTCTATTTATGCTCCTGACTTCAGGGGTCTGGTACTGTATGTCCCAGTGATTTTTGTACATGTGACAGCAGATTTGAGTACATGAAAGGGAGAAAGGAGAGCAAAGAAAGATTAAATGGAGTAGAAAAGGAGGAAAGTGGGCTCCTCAGTACTTTATATACACGTTTATTATCTACTATAAAACATACCTTAGTCAACTTGTGTTATTTTAAAGGACCCATATTACGCTATTTTCTGATCTATGTTATAATGTTGTTTCCTCATCACAAACATATTTGGAGTAGTGTTTTGTTCCATTCACACATGCTTAACACAGCTTATGAGGTAATACAGGAAGTCTTCCACTGTGTTTTTAAACTCCGTACACCTTCACTAGAATCATTTGGATGCTTTCACCCTTTGAATTGCCATACTGAACTAAAAGGTAAAAGGTATCTGTTAACTTCATGACATTTGCATGAGATTGGGAGATGTAGACAGACTAATAACATGGCTTTAAGGTCACAAGAGTCAATTTTGCAGTATATGGGACCTATGTAGCTATATGTAGCAAAACCATCTGACTATAAATTCTTTGTGTTAACACTGGATTCATTTTTTAATCATTAAAGCGGGGGTATTCCACTTGCTAACACATTACATATTTAGATCACTACGTTACCTTGTATTGTTTTGAAAATGCTATAATCACTGAAAACAACACATTAACCTTTTTAATAAGTCACTCCCCCTTCAGAGCACTATCACATCACACTCGTCATGCATGCTGCTAATTAAACTACTACACATTGCATCAGGTTTGCGACGTTGCAATGTATAGTTTTGTGTGTAGAATCCCTCAGTCGTCCAGGTAGAATCCATGGCAAAAGGAGAAATTCAATTTGTCAACTGGACAGAGTTTATTTGGTCGAATATATTTCGCAGCTCATCCAAGCTGCTTCTTCAGTTCCGGTCAGATGCTGGTGGACACTGCTTTAAATCTAGCTGAAGGGAGGAGCTCCTCTAGCTGAATTTGATGTTCGGATCTACAGAATTGATATGTGCAGTAACATAACGATACCAGTATGTGGGTGGAGTGCCTGGATATGAGGCCAGGGCACTCTGTTCAAATTGGAGAAACAAAACAGCCACTTTTCAAACGAATGTATCAACACAGACAGGAAAGCCAGAGTGGGCCGCAATCTGCCGTACATCTCCACCTAAAAGGCCACTCCTTTGAGGACAGTGAGGTCCAGATCTTGGCCAGAGAAAAGAACTGGTTTGAGAGGGGAGTTAAAGAGGCTATTTTTGTCAAGAAATAGCATCCTTCCTTGAACAGAAATGGAGGTCTCAGACATCATTTGTCTCCCATTTATAACTCTAAACTCAAGCCTAAATCAAAACAGAGAAAACATTGGGGCTAGCCAGGACATGTCCAGAGGTGTGAAAACACCCATCATGGCCCCGAATGCTTATGCTAACTACACCCCACTCCCACTCTATATTGAATAGACCCGCCTAACTAACAGAAACTGTAAACAAATAGGTGTGGTAGTCTCAGAGTAATTTCATTGTAGTTAGCTCCTCCTTTCAGCTAGATTTAAAGCAGTGTCCACCAGCGTCTGACCAGAACTGAAGAAGCAGCTTGGATGAGCTGCAAAACATATTCGACTAATTGTAACTAATTGAAATATTCCTATGGCATTGGATTTCTGAATAAAAACAAATCGGTAATGCTTGTAATAGTAAGATTTATGAACATATCCAAGAGAGACATTTAAATAAGTCTAAAGATGAACGCTTTTACACTATTGCCAATGTAGCACTCAAAATAACATGCTTTTGCTATAGAATAGGCTTTTAATAATATATTGAACAATATTAATAATAAAATCTAATTAAATTTAACTTCTCTGATCAATAATTACAGAGCCCTTACTAACCCTAACCTTTAGTGCCTTTACACTTGTTGAAACTTGAAGTCATTATAGCGCTGTACGTGTGTCCGCCTCTGTCACATTACGCTTTGCTCTTTTCCAGGTTTTCCCAAAAGCTCTGACATTTGGAGCCCGGAGTGCACCCAGAGTTGGTCCTCACTTTCTCAATAATTTTCAAGGCAAACATGAAAGTTGTCTCAAGGTAGTTTTTACAAAGGCAGGAAGAAAGAAAGAGCAAAAGATATTTCACTTTTCTGTTTTTTATATAGCTGACTAAATATAGTTTCAGTTACTCCATACAATTATTTTTTGATGAATAAATAATTTTCCCTTTAACCAGTGAAGTTTATAAATGTCAAAAGCATATCTCAGCAAATACAGTTACTAGTTGGTGGGTCTGACCAACTTGGCAAAAGACAGTTGTGCTAATCTCTCTGCCTCTGTGCTTTTAGTTTTTTTAGTATTTTTATTTTTATTTTTTTTATCGAATACCTTCTGTCAAGTTTGAGAATAAATAAAATAATAATAAAAATAATGATTGGGTGAGCAACACAAACAGAAAACTACTGAACTTTTATAATACACCAAGAGGTACCAGTATTTACAACAATAAAAGAGAACTTCCCTGCGGCAACATACACATATATCAAAATAATATGGCCGTCACATATTTCAGTGTGGTCGGACTAGTGGGGGTGAAAATAACAACGTCAAGAGCACATGAGACTCACGTGGCTTCAGGCAGCAGGATGGTGTATTCATGTGGAGAAGTTGTTTCAGGAAAGTTACAGAGGACAGTGAGGCGATGCTGGAGAAGCTCTGCTCCATGATACGTGAAGAGAATATCCAGGGCCTGCACATTACTTTCCTGTGGCAACGTGGGAATACGAATCAGTGCTTTGAGGTGCTACCAAATCTTATCAACTTTCAACTAACAGATTCTGAAAGTTTAAAGGGCCTATATTACATTATTTTCTGATCAATGTTATAATATTGTTTCCTCATCAAAAACATACCTGGAGTTTTGTTTTGTTTCATTTACACATGCATAACACACAAACCCTGGACATTTAGGCTAAGTTCTTCTCTCAAACTGAAAACACTGTGTTTTTAAACAAGAGTTGATTTTGAGTAATATAGGACCTTTAAACTGCACATAATGATACAAGATCGTGTTTTACATAAAGAGCCACTTTATAGGAAACCTCCAGGGTTTTTTTTTCTTAAAATGTAAGACATTTAAAATAACTTCTCAAAGTCAGTAATAATTTAATTTCATTCAATTTGCATAAATGATCTCCATTTTGGCAAATCTCTTGCTGCAGCAGAATTTTAACCTTAGCTCTGAACTAAAAATGAATCAATTTGTTCTTGCTCTATCCTTGACCTCTCTTGAATATTTCATTACAAAATACAAACATATTTTTTAATTCTTAAGGCTGGTTAGTTTTAACTTTATCATCTTATTAATATGTTTGGTGCCACGAATATTTAATGTAAGCTATCATCAGCAGTTAAAAGGATTCACTGAGATTGTCAACTACAAACGTAGAAAGCTTTAATGTTGGGGCTTCCTTGCATTACAAAGACTACAGCTCAAAGATGCTGGTCAAGGTAAAGACAGTTTACCTGAGCGTAGTCCCTTGCAGACATCACAATATTTTGACTTCTGAACTTCTTGAAGAACTCTGCATCATATTTCTGCTCGGCTGCGTGGGGCCCACCAAGAATCTCCTAAAATGGAACAAGAAAGTGTTGAGTTCATGAAGGGAAATTTGTTAAAGGAGCAGAGTAATCCTTTCTAGGAAAATACCGCGACTGTTCAGAAAGTCAAACTAAAAGATGAGTGGAAAGAGGTGAGGTTAGCTGTAACTGCAACTGTAGGAAGAGGAGGCAAGTCAACAGAAGTGCTATTTAACTATCGAAGGTGCAATGTGTGCTAAAGTCTGAATGATGTTTTAGTCTTCTGCCTTAGAGGGATTTATCTGGGGGGGGGGGGGGGGGAACCTTTAACATTTTCTTTTTTTTTCCCCAAGTGTGTGTCTGGGCATCTTTATGTGTTTGGGTAGACTGAGTGCTGGACTATGTTTCTCCCTGATAGATGAGGCTTTGAATGGGCCATATGCAGACATGGTTAGGCCCAAAGTCGGGATGATAAAAACCTTAATATCATATTCATAGACAGCTGGAGAAAATGGATTGGTGCGAGAGGAGACTTGACGAGAGCTGCAGTTACCATGACAATGTCCGAATAAAGAAAGGGAACGTCATTCTGCACGCGTGTGAATATCTAGCAGCTTTTCAAAATCTCATCTTTCCAGTCGGGCGAAGGGGAGACGTAAGGTCCTCTGCTGTCAGTGATTTATTATGGATGGCTGTTGTTAACATGGAGGGAATCTGAAATGTGGTGGTAAAAGTTTCACTTGAAGCGTGAATCAATCAGTTCTGCAGTGGCCCTGATGCAATAGGGCCCATTAAACAAAAACACTCATCTGTCTCTCGAGCGGCTCATGACCAAACCATTACTTTCTTCATTTATATAGCACTTTCTCCTTAATAAATCCTACCATTGTTTAATATTTCAGAGCAGATCAGTGATGTTAAGAGAGTGTCGCTAGGAAAAAAAAGAGGAAATTGTCTTTGGGAGCTTTGAGGCGATTAAATATTAAAGGCGAGTGAATTACGTGGCAAATGGAATAAACAACAATAACTTAATGGCATTTAAATTACATTCTCTGTTATAATGCTCACACTGAAGGAGCTTTCATAAAGATGTATTAATACTTCTTTTTTTTTTTTTCATAGACTGGAAACAAACACTTCTGTTAATGCCAGTGCAATACGTTCTTTCTTAAAGTGCAAGCAATCCCCATAGTTTTGACTACTGTTTGCTAATATGTTTTATTTATTTAGTATTTAGACTTAAAACAATGTAAATGTTGAAAAGATTAATCGTAAATGCTGATCAAATGGTGTCATAATGTTATACCTGGTCTATTCAGATAACTGTTGTTTCACTATAAATAAGAGACTGGAGTCCAAATACTACACTTAAAGGTGTATTGTGTAACTTTTCTGGTGGAGGGTCTGCCACATGCTTGTTTCTATTGATATGTCATTGCACTGCCTGTAATGTTTCATAGTATGGCATTAAATAGCTCTACCTTATATTTATTCATTTACAAGGGGTTTTATAGCTCAAAATACCTAGGCATTCTGACAGGTGAGTAGGGTTGCCTCTTCACAGATCTGACCTGTAACTTGGTCTGGTTTGATTTCCATGAAGATAGAAAGGTTTAATACCATACTGTGAAACATTCTAGACAAATCAATACCACATAATGGAGAAAAGCATTTGACGGACCCTCCACCAGAAAAGTTACATAATGCACCTTTAAGTGCAAGGTTTTAGATTTCACATCTTATTCTTCATGTATTTTTAATTACTTTTTCATTTTGCTTTGACTGAGGGTAGTTACCTCGTATGTGGCGAGTCGATCTAGGTAGCAGAGTAATTTCAAACGGCTACGGCACAGCTCCTTCTGCTCCAAGGTCAGCCTAGCACAAAGAGAAGAAAACACGTGACTTATTCTGAAAGCAAAATTGGACTTTTGTCAATACACTGCACGATTACATAGCACAGCTCTAAATTAACTGCAAACTGACTTCCTCCAGATGCCCCTGGGGACCGACCATATATAACAATACCTGGGCCAGGGGACAACAATGCACACAGCAGCCTCCTAATCATTTTCTATGGACCACAAATCAAGACCTTATGACCACACGGGCCCTTCAGGTGTTACGTATGCGACGCAGGCTGTCAATGAGCTGAGCAACCACCCTCCGGAATTCAAACCATTTTCAAAGTCATTTCATCATGGTTGTAAATAAAGTGCAATACACAGCTACGGCCAACAGTTCAATTCATCATGGTTTTTAATATGGTCCCTGTACAATTTAGTCATCTATTTATTTCTAATAAAGTTACATGATATATACACTTATATGATTTTTTTATTGATTACTAGAGTTGAATAATGTTTTCTTACAGTAATATTCCACATTCAGGTCAAATAACACGTGCCTTCAACAAGCATAAACAATAAATATTCAAGGTTTTCAGTCACTCTTCCTGGTTATGTGCACCATTTTGAGGCCATTTAAAAGATAGAATATTAATGCTATGACAACAGTCCTCATTTTTATCACTTTTAAATTCATGGACAGTAGCTTCAGTAGTAGTAATAAGATCATGATAAAATAAAGGTATTGAAAGTTTTTTCATTTTTACTTCTGCTTCAATGGGTAATGTTTGGACAATTTAATTTTGGTAAAGAAACCATTCTAACCATTTCAGTGCCAAAACATGAGCTGGAGATGAAGTACCAAGTACTCCTGCAAACAGGTCCAAGATCAACCACAGCGTGGCATCTGGGGAGATGACCCTTGACTCCTGTCTCAATCCCTAATCCCTCATTACAGAGCGCACTATCAGCAGGCCTTATCGGGGCTTCACTACACAGACTAACCACAGATTAACACTGGCTCAACATACTCACAGGCACATCAAAGAGCACTGGCTTAGCACTGGCACTGGTGGTAATTATTGCTTTGCTGTGCCTCTTCAGAGTCAAGGAAGAGCAATGGGTTTGGAGTAGAGAGGGGGCAGGGGAGAGGAGGAGATAAGAGGAGATGCTACGTGAGCGTTTTCTTGCCTTACCCTGTCCACTTGGGGCTTGTGTGACGGCTTAATTATCAAGTTTTAATGTAAACAAAATGGTTGGCAAAAATATCAGAAAGAAAGAACTGAAGCTGGTCTTATGGCATTTTAAGCATTGAAATCTATTGTGTTCAGTGTTTTGATTACTATAAATTATGTAACATTTCTTCAAACGTTTTTCAGGCATCTCACTGGACCTACATTGTTAAAATATGTATAGTCCTCATATTGTACATATTTTTATGCGTTTGCCATTTTTACTACTAATGTAGCAGTACAATTCCATACAATAACTATTATTCAGTCTTCTTGAAACTCAACTCTGCTTAAATGAATATGCAGTACAAAATTACATGGACCTGGTTGGCAAAATCACCTTCACAGCCTCAGTTGAGTGGTTATGTGCATTTTCTTGGATGCATTTTTGCACCTTTTATCTTAGGCCATCTGCAGTTAATTTAGTCAGCACAGATTATCTAGGTATTGCCATATGATCAAAGGAGTCACAAGAGAGCTACAGGTTACCAGGTTTAATACACTACACAAGATAATTTGAAACTTACTGATGTGTAAAGGTTCATTCTACAACATTCAAAAATATACTTTTGTGTACCTTTGATAGCAAGAAGTCAATGACTGCTTCATCCAAAATCATCATTCAATTCAAAACATCAATCTAAATGGTAATTTATAGGTTGACAGCCACTTGATAAAACAACAACCTTCAGGTGACACAATGTACGGTGGTGCAATATTCTCTTCCAGCCCATGTCCTCTATACTATTAAGCAGCAAATCTTGTAGCTGAATTCCTCTGAGGTGCAGCATAAACAGTGTGCAGTCTTTCACATACAAATGACCCTTTAGACAAACACAGCGGAGGGCAGAGGAGGTCCAAGCTTATATAAAGGTTTACACAATGGATACTGACCTATGGGGAAATTTGGTGAAGGAAATCGTGAAGGGTGTAGACAAAAGAAGAAAGTGTTTCACATAATGCACTGCTGCTACTACTGCTGGTGTATGCATGTCAAAATACATGGCTGATTTGAAAATAATGAATGTAGATTGAAGAGAGTATAGTGAAATTAGTGTTAATTAGTGTGTAAAAAAAAAACTGCAAAACTGGACCACTTAAACAGAATCACACCTCATAAATATTATAGACTACACCAAAAGGGAGATTGTTGAAAGAAGGGTCATTGATTGATACTGATTTTACTGCCACAATTGCAATAAAAGAAAAAAAACATATTTAGATAGTAGAATGTAATTTTTAACATAAATAATACCAAACTAAGTAGTTTCTTTAATGTTATCATGTGATTTTATAGTGGTTCTCATATCATTTCAGGCCATTCAAAAACTATTCAGGAAAGGTCAAAATTTCGCCTGTTTGTTATTTTTTTCAGTATCAATACTTGCTCAAACGCTTACCTAGTTCGGATACTAGTTTTAGTATTGATCAGTTTCTTTTTATACTACTACTACTACTTACTAATATTACCATAAAACACTGATCTGAGTACTTTGTCCACCTCTACATCAGGAACTGATAGGTATAGCTTTATTCTTGTTTTGTTATTCAGGGTTTATGTACTGCAATATTACGAGTCTTGTACGTTTGAAAACCAGCCACACTTTTAATTGTCCTTGGCTCTTTTGGAATGACACTTTGTTATGCACACACAGATATACAACAGCTTTAAAATAAAACTGTCTGAATGCGGCCAAAAGTGTGAAAGCTCAAGACAAACAGCCCTGAACTGCATTCTGACAGTTAAAACATCAAAAACTACTGCTCGGAGATAGCATTTAGTGTAACAAGTGTTTTATGTGGGGCTACACACTGCCTATAAGGAAACATTGGCTACTGACATATGAGAGAAGCGTATTAACATTTCCTTTTTGGACCCTGAAATCAAAAGAATGGATTTGACTTCACAAAATGATCAGACAACAAAAAGAAAAGTACAATAATTCGGACTCCTTATTCAAGTCAGAATGAAAATGTTCACTCAAGAAACCCACATTTCGGGACTCATCAATTTTTGTATTGCGATTACAACAGCTAATACTGGTCTTTATTTTGTTAACTACAAATCCCATCATTCTAGTACAGTTATTACTACAACTACTATATTAAGTACTCTAACGCCTACTACTATTATTGCATTCCTACCAAGGGTAAATAGAATGAAGTTTTATCTACTTGATATTATGTGTAAGATTAAGTAAATGAATATATTTTGAGTCATATCAGTGGTTACACAGAGACTTGTTTGAAGGACAGTGGCCAGCGCATCAGTATTGAAAGATAACAGCAGATATGACAGAAGTAAGTCTCACCCTTGGAGCATGTAAAAGGACAAAAGTGGTGATGATGAAGGCAGTTCGTAGTTCACTCCAGCTCTTATCTACACACAGTGACGGAGGAGCAGGAGTGATCGATACCAAAGCGCTTCAGTAATGGTGGCGCAGTTAAAAAGAAATTAAGAGAATTATTATCTGTCGCGAGGCTCGTCTGCGCAGCCTCAAGGCGACTCGGTTAGATCCATCAGAGGGGGCTGGTGCACCCACGCATTTGCAGCACACGTTCTGAGGCACGTGTACTGTACAAATGGCCATCTATAGGACAGAGACAAATGGTAATATTAAAAGAAGATGATTCTCATGATTTAAAGTAATGGTTTCCTTCAGGTTGGTAAAATATGGCTTCTTTCAGGTCTTTTTAATTATCCTTGATCCGTGCTTCATCTGCAAAAGGCACCCGATGTGCAATAAAGCTAAACAAGCTCCTTTAGAACCAAAAGTTAAATTAAGGAATTAAAAGACTGATGAGATACTGTCAATAAGACACTATATTTAAAAGTTCATGGTTTGGAAGGCCCTGAAGGCCGATTATAGCTAAAAGTATTCTTCTAGTGTCTTTTGTTAATTTGCATCCCCTACAGTTGAGATTCCCAATTCAATCCCAGGGTCATTGAAATGCATTCGAAGTACCTCAAATTGTCCATGCACATGTGCCTGAGTGGGAGTGCGTGTATGAGAGGTGATTAGTGATCACTAAAGGCTTTTTCATTAGTCTCTCCCTGGGCACTCCACAACAAAGGCATAAATTACCTTCAGCAGATTACCCACTAATCTGCAGCACTGTGCTCCCCTGTTCTCTCTCCCATGTGCTCATTAATGTCTCTGCCTTTATGATCCCCTCCAAAGGGCTGCGACCTAATCAAACAATCAGTGTGAAACCTACCCGCTCTTGGCCTCCATTTCAGTCCTATCTATAAGTTAAATAATGCCATAGCAATTTTTGTAACAGTAGCAGCCTGGTTCATCATTACAGTTCTCAGTGGGGAAATGAGCACTATATTTAGGCTCTCCAAAGAGTAAGTAACAGTCTGCAGAGAAGCCAAATCAAATGGGTAAGCAACAGGGAAACCTCAGTGAGATTTTTCCGCCTACTTAACAACTGCTCCACAAGTCAGAAGGAAGAGCTGCAGATGCCTTAAATATATTAATGTTTTATGCATGCAGCTCATTTTTAAAGTAAGGAGAAGAAACTCCGGTAAAGAAACAATTTAACCAGGGTCATGGAGCTGAAGGATGGTCTTTGTAGGCACTTTCACTCACAATCTTCACTACAATCTTTTCTTTTGTTCAGGTTTAGCAGTCATTTTGCCTGTTCTGACCCTTCTGTTCACACTATAGGCAGAGAGACAGTGTGCTGTGTTACCTGCTGAAATCCACCCTGTCCAGTAGCTCTTGTCTTTTCTTGTTTTCTCGTTCTCTTTTGATATGCAGTTCCTCATCCTCAGACAATAAATCATCATAAGGAAGGTCATCGAGGTCAACATCACCTGGCATGATAAACCTACAACACAAAACACACAGATTAAAAAAAAAAAAAAAAAAAACTACAAAAACAGTCACATGTAAAATTAAGATTACAACAATTTTTGCACTATGATACATTTTTAGTGGAGGGTCCAATACATGCCTCTCTCTATGGAGACCACATTACTTCGAATGTTTCACAGTATGGTATTAAACCTCCATGGACATTTTTCTCCATTACATTTTTGTACAATTACAGTTCACATATATTTAAGTACACAGTTTGGACAAGGTCTGAAAAACTAATCAAAAATCAAAGTTGTAATTTAGAACTTTTACAAGTATTTAGTTCTGAATGTTTGGAAAAGCATGTGATTTCCAGTATTCGTTTAGCAGTTCTTTTTTTAGCATGCTGTCAAATGTCAATACTCCAGGATATATTCAAAATATGCACCGTGAACTTTATTTTGTGAAATGTATAAAAATAAAAATCCAACCACAATTATAAAACTTTTTTTTCCAAACTTCCAAACCTATAACTATGCCTGTAGTTCTCCTCACCTGCCTTCGTCTTCCCTGTTCCCAATGGCCACCAGCGCTTCCAGGTCGGTCCCTTTGAGGCCGTACATGAGCAGCTCTTTGGCCGCATCCACATTTTCTGGGACTCTCTCCACACACTCATGCAGCACCCAGGATCTCTTTCGGATTTTACTCTGGGGGCGACGCGAATGGGATCGAGTTCAGTCGGAATGATGGGGATAAAATGAGATAGAGAATTAGGAGGAGGAGAGTGTGGAAATTCGCAACAAATTGGTAAAAACGATGCGTGAAATAAGAGTAAGGGGGACTGCAACACCCACTCGGCTTTACTCTATTTCTGCAGCTACTATACGCTGATAAACACCTTGACTTTAATAGCATTTTTCTATCTATATCTATACGCTCTCCTCTTATTATATTCCTTTAATTTCCTGCCATACATTTCTCAATTTTGGCTCAATCTCTTACCAGATAATCTTGAATGGAGGCAATGCTCACGGTACTCTTTCTCCACTGTCTCTGGTAGACAAGGTCAGAGTCCAGATTGTATGCATGGGCCAGAGATAGGGCCTCGCCATATTCTTCATTGTCTATCTGTGGGTAAATACAGGGAGGAGTTAGAAAAGTATTACAAATATAAGATTTATATATGATATTGGTGAGTATTGAAGCACTGAATTTTAATGCTTTGGTTAAAGATTTCCTGTAGTTTGAACATTTTTATCATTCAAATTACCACTATGCCTACTTTCTCTGATCTAAATCAATTAGGAGCAAAAATTTAAATCTAGGTTTACTTGACGTGTCTATGGTTAACTGTCCTGTATAATGGTTGAAGATAGATTAGGGTGATATGGCTAAGCAGCTCTATGCTTAAACTCAGACTCCTCATATTATAATACTATTATATTATATTATACTATTATTTAATCTGTAATCAGTGTTTTTTTATTAGTAGCGGCAGTAAGTTTACCTGTGATCCAGAATACACACTTCAATACTTGAAGAAGATGTGAGTCTGGTCACCATTGAATCTCCCATTATCAAATGGCCGTGTTTGACAGGTGGATTAGCCAATCAGGGACATGCATGGTCCACCATATTGGAATAAATATCACAGGGGACTGAAAAACACTGCAGATTTCTGCAGAATTATAAGCAAAGCACTAAACTCTTTTACTCTGAGGTGAGATAAATTTCATCATAGGCATCACAGGTCACCAGTGAGCTCCGTCGTTTCACATGTCCCTGAAAAAAACAAATCTAATTGTACGAGCACGTTTCATTCTGGCTTTCCAGGCAAGCAATAAGTAATATTTATACCCCAAAATTGTGTTACATACAATGATACAAATACAGATTGCTTATGCCACCAGCATAAAACCTGTGGGAAGCATTGTTCCACTGTCAACAGTTTATCTCTGTAGATTTGGCTGATACAACTGCAGCAGCAGGTTAGGTCATAACCTCTAAAAACAAAATGATAAAATAAGGGGGCCAAGCTCAGCAAGTAACATGGAATTTGACTATTCTAGAAGATAAGCAAGATCAAAGTAGGTCTTTTTTTTCATTCCAGCTTTGTGTTAGTTGTAATGAAGTCATCAGCCTCGAGCCCTGAATGATTCACATTGATTTGGCAAAGGTTTTGACTCTCCATTTATCCCGTTTGAGACAAGCACAGGAAGTATGGGCTCCCGTTGCTTGTATTTGTACTGAAAGATCAAAGTCAAAGAATTTTAATGTGTAATAATTAAGCAATTAAACCAATTTAATACAGTGTGTGTTTTTCAGCGGTTGTGGATGCAACTGACATCAGTTTCATCCAAAACAGAGACAATTTGTGCACAAGTAAGGAACTCTATTTAGACCATTTGGCTCTTGTTAACATTATGGTAACATATCTCATATATGCTGCCCGTGCCAAACCAGGAAGTATAAACTTAATCAAAACTACAAAACTAGAAAAAAAAAAAAAAAAGATTTTTAGTAAAATCTTAAACATAAGCATGTTAATGTATTATATTTTAGAGAAATTAGTAATCTTAACGTTCAAGAAATGTCACCAACACAGCCATTTGTAAAGTATAGTGATTTAAATAGAATAAATTCTATATTCAAGAAAGAATATCTTCAAAATTAAATTATTTTGTGTATTTTTGCAGAATACCAAACTGTCCATGTTTCTTCATTGTGCTGCACTAGAAGCTCTATATAACAGCATGTGTACAGCATTGGCAGGGACACTCTTTCAGATTACACATGTTACATTTCAAGAAGAAAACAACAGGAAAGGAACGCACTTGGAAAAGCACAATGGCTACCCCAAGTGCTACAAAAAGATAATACTGATGTATGACTGGGTATCACTCGACTGTTAGAACTGATGGCGATGACTAATGGCGCCTAATGATGATGACAATGATGAAGAAGTCTGGAGATGATGGGCCATAAAAATGACTGATGAACCGTGCTCAAACTTGGGACCATGGAGCGGCAATAGCTCCCTCAGTGCTTTATGACTGAGCATGTTGTTGTCTTTGCTGCAATTTGTACGCAGGCAAGCAGGGACAGACATATTTCTAATACAGCAATTAGCATTTCAGAAGAACTCCTGGGATGGAGAAATAGCCTTAAAGCAGCCTGAACATCTTGCTTGGTTTAATTTTCGACACCACTGCACTTCTGGAGTCAAGCCAACGCAACAATAGAGCACTTTAAGAAGCTGGCATAGGATTTATTCACTCAGAAAAAACATTATACAAATCAGACTGTAATGCAGTCAGTGACCATGTGGCTTCATATAACTTCCGAAAACGATTGCGAAATTAAGTAGCAACATATGTATACTGTAGACTAAATGCAATATACATCGTAACTTCAAAGTGTATAAGCATTTAAAATGGTCTTCTAATTAGAAACAGAATAGCACATATTGAATATATATAACTTCACATCAGCATTCCAATGTTTTTAATGCTGAGCAGACTAAGTGTTCAAATCAATCTGGCATCTCAGCGTGACAGTTTCTGAAGTTTCTCTGCAGTATTGGCCTTGTGTTTAACTAGCTTATTTTATGACTTTATTTCAAGTACCTCAAGTACCAAAAAGAGTGTTTTGCATTAGCTGACAGTGGCACACCAGCCTCCTACCTTCCTCTGGTACAGTTCCTCTGGTGTGGTTGACCTTAGGCTAACCAGGCGGTAGTTCTTGATTACGGTGCGTGGGCGTTTGCGTGGCGGTGCGAAGCGCTCCATCTCGGTCACATAATACAGGCCCTGTTTAATGTAGCCAAAGTAGCGCGCCTTGGCCGAGCTCTCGTCGTCTGAGTCAGAGTCTCCTCCATCGTCAGCGTCCTCATCTTCACTGGACACAGCGCTCAGGCTGCTCTCCAGGCGCCCACGCTTCTGTGCCAGCTTCACTTCACACTACAGGACAGCAGGGCAGAGAGAAGGGGACATCAGAACTGTACTGAGGTTTGGGCAATAAAACGTACAAAAAATATATGTAAAACGACCGTCTGTAAAAAGGCAAACAAGTAAAGACAATCAACAATAAACTGTAACTGGATACGAATTATGGATGGAGATTCTTGTGCAAAAACAATGGAAAACTACACCCTCAACATGTACAGAAGCTAATACATGTAAAAAGACGAAATCCACATGAGATGGGAATTATACTGCAACCATATGACTTTAATCATAAACCACATCATTATGTACACAAAATCCATCTGTCTCTTTGGTCACACCACTCGGCACAGTCTTTGTCCAGAATTAAATGTAATCTAATGCTGTGATTGAACCTGCCAGAGAGAAGAGATGAGTACAAGACGCTGAACAGAATACTGATCTGTGGTCGGCTTCTGCTGGTAAGCTGTTTATTTAACACACTCCTGCTGCAACCACAGCCAGTCCCAACACAAGATCAAGGTCACACTGCCAAACTTCGAACAAAACAAAGTTCAAACTTCCCTACTCTTCTCTTGCGTGTAAGGTAGGATTGGATAGGACCTATAGAGCAAAAAAAAAAACCTGGCTATTTTTCAAAAGTGAACTGCAGTGTTAGACTGGGGCTCATATTTTGTGTTGACGCCTCTTTAGGTGTAAGATTGCGGCAGACAAATGTTGGTCCTTCCAGCGAAGCACTGCACCAGAACAGAGGTTATGAAACATTTAGCACCTGTAAAACATTCAGCACCTTTATCAATCAGGCAGCTTCCATAACACCTCACATGCCTCTCAAAACAACACATAAGCTCCTGGTCTAACACAATGTTATTATTGCACACAAACGCACCCCCCTGTCATTGTGCAGCTGATGAAACCTTTCCTGAAAGTTGGCATCTGGCTGCTTAAGAATGCTCTTCTCTCTTTGCAATCAGATAACATGAAAAATAAAGAAATGAAGTCTGGAAAGAAAGCAGAGGATGATTTGATATCAGAGTTTCTCACTGGGGAGACAACTCGGGAGCAGACATTTCATCATCACAGGCTTTTGTTGAACATTGCCATTCACACATACGCTTTTCACAGCCACGAACAAGCCCGGAGTCAAGAAAACCATGAATGCACTGTGCTGCTGGTGAAATTAAAAACACTTGGCTGAATAAAATCATGATTATTGTATTTGTAATAGAACATATTCAGTGAGCTAGTAGTAAAAAGAACTATCACAAAAGCACTCAAATTCAATTGACTGTGACAAAACAGCTTTGTACACAAAATCATTTATATTCGAAAATGCAGAAGAAAACACAACCTCGGGAAGTTGAACAATAGTGCGCTAGTACTGAAGCAATAGGAGATAATCTAGGGCAAAAAATGCTTCCAAGAAACTCCCATATGATTTGCCCTCTAAAAGCTGCAGTGGCACAGCAAAGATATTTTTAAAGTTTTACCTCAAGACTGAGAAAGCCCCCACCGTACGCAGTGGTAAGTCTGGGTGAGGGTTCGAACCACTCGCAGGATTTCCCCAGGAGGTTTCGGAGGGTCCTGACCGAGGAAACTGTGACTGAACCAGAGCAGCGGGCCAGAATCATAACATTATCACTCCACCAGCTCACGTCCACCAGCGGGTAGTACTGCTCTTTATCTGAAACACAACCAAGGCATGTGATCAAGCGGCAGCAGAAGTGACAGAATATGACATTTTAATTCAAATATGTCACAGCCATCTTGTTTACTTTGCACCATTTGGTCTAATTTGTCTGACGCTTTGGTTTGGAGCATTTCGCTGACTTGCTGTCCCACTCCATCAGCACATGTTTGCACGTGAGGACATATGAATTTATCACATGTCGTGCTCAAGATAACACTCACACCGGTTATTTAATACGCAACTTGTCATAGCTGTCATTGGAAGTGGTCCAAAACTGTCAGAAAATGGATAGTATCACTGCAGACGACAACAGCATAGACGCATAAAGAAACTGCGGACACAGGGGAGGGAGGCGTAATGTTTTCATGCTTGTACATCCAAATATCTGTATAATTCAGTGTGCCAGACATGTCAGAGATGCTTATATTGTATCTAGTGTGCAACGACAGCAACAAAGTCGACTCACCCAACCCACTAAGCCCAACTACCTTTTATTTTCTTCCTTCTCTCCAGCGATGTCTTCCACTCTGGGTTGATCTCCTCAAATCCTGGCTGCAGGATGATGGAAGGATGGAGGGATTGGAAAAAGAATGATTTATTTAAAAGGGGAAACATTAATCTGCTAACCATGTTAATATGTCACTCATAATATCACAATTGTTGTTTTGGAGATTAGATGAACACATCGTCTATGACATGAAATGACCTCAAAAAGAGACATCACAAACAAGGATATAAAGGGATCATTTTTACCTTTGTTAGACACATTGTAAAAATATCAGTTCAAAACAGTGCTGAAGGAGAACACAGAGCCAAAATGTAGCATGAACAAATGTACTTTCTTACTAAGAGATAGTTCATTGTCCAGACCAGAACTTAAGGGCCCATATTAGGCTATTTTCTGATCTATGTTATAATGTTGTTTCCTCATCACAAACATACCCTGAGTTGTGTCTTGTTTCATTCACATATGTGTTTAACACACAAACCCTGCGTATTTAGGCTGAGTTCTTCTCTTAAACTGAAAACACTCTGTTCCACCTTGTGATGTCATGTGGTAATACAGGAAGTGCTCCACTGTGTTAACTCCATACACCTTCTCTAAAATGATTTGTGTTATTTCAGGCCAAGAGCATTTTGAGCTTTGGAGATGTAGACAGACTAATAATACAAGATGACTCGAACATGTGTGAATGAAAGAAAAAAAACAATCCAAGTATGTTTTTTAATGAGGTAACAGCATTAAAACATGGCTTAAAGCGCACAAGAGTCAATTTTGTGTAATAGACCTTTAACTAAATTAGTCAAGAATCTACTATAGAAACACAGCATGAACAACTATACTGCAGTGCGCCCAGGTTCTCTCAGCAAAAGTAGAATAAGCCAAGCATAAAAGACAAATAGCTGGGAGGTGTTTTGTACCTGTTGTTCCTGGCTCCATGTGGTCCTCTGTCGGAGAGAGGGGATGTCCCAGAGAGAGAGGCTACCGGAGAAGTGGATGACCGCCAGCAGGGTGCCATCAGGGCTGAGGCTCATGCGGAAAACACCGTCCTATACACAAAAATAGATACATTATGTTTAAAAGTGCTGTTCTTTAAAAGTACCAGTGCAATGAGAAGAGCAGGTTGTACCATTTCATCCCCTTGTCTGGAGAACAGTCTAAAACTTGGCATCCGGAAGAATCCTCGTTTTGGATTCTGTCAAAAAGGCAGCAAGCAATAATATATCATGAAGGAAGTCAGGGGATCTATCTCACAAACAGATATTGTCTGCTACAGAGATTTTGTAGTTCAGAGTTTGTTCAATGTATCATCTATTCACAAACTATACACAAAGTCCCCTCAAAATGGCAAAGTAATATTACATTAGGAAACATATAGAAATGTTGAATCTGATCATTTATGGATAGAGTATCAAGAAATACAACTTGAGTACTTTATTAACTGGCTGGACAATATATCTCATTTATGAGTTAGATACATTTCCAAAGAATGAACCACAAAACTTTGAAAAACTGTTACTTCAACCTTACTCAAAACTTAATATACTTTTGTTGACATTTTTTCAGTCAATAGCATGTTCTGATGTCAGCTTTGCCATTGTTTACTGACTGCCTATCTCTGCATTATGGTGTGTGCTTCTTACAGTGTTGACGTCGTCCTCATAGCTCGTGACTTGTTTGTAATGTGGAGATCCAGACAGAGCCCTCCAGGCCGTGATCCCACAGCGCGAGGCTTTAGACGGACTCTCATCTCCTGCCTCACAGCCCCCGACCAGCAGCAACCTCAAACACACAAAATCATTATCATTTGGTGGGATTTGCATTAGAAAATCAGCGAATAGAGAAAGTGATTGTGGGGTCATCTCCAAGTCTAGGTTCACATAAGGCTAACAGAGAGCATTTATATTATAGAAGTACTATTCAGAAGAAGTGGATTAAAATGTTACTTATCAGTTGACGGAGTTTATACCTGGAATTAATGGTAAAGCCCAGTTAAGACGCAGACAATACCACAGTGTGACCGCAGAGGCCCATAGGTCTGGTTTTGCAATGAAACAGAACTAAACTGCAAGTGTGATCTGCTGCTTAGGGAAGGCGAGGATGAGGCAGGGCTTTCTGGCTCAACACTGCCCCCTGCTGCATAAAATTATACTGAGGAAATTGCAAAGTCAGACTTCAATATATGAAACTACAAAAGACTTAGAAGACTTAGATTTGGAAACCCTTTTTCATGTAATGGGATGAGGAATCATTAAAGTAATCCTACCCCAAAAGAGAGTTATTTTTTTAAAGGAGAAAGGTGCACTACGTGGAATCTAAGGAGGGGGATGGATGCCCTGGCAACAAGTCCTTAAGGAGTTTTGAGACAACCTGTTTCTTATTACTTTAAGGAAGGAATTGTTACTAAATAGTAGGCCTGTCACGATAATTCATATATCGACTTATTGTTCAGTATATATGAAAGCTGGAACAATATTTATCGTACAGTATGTACCATTTCTCAATAGTGAGGAGATTTTTATCGTTTTTATATAATAAAGTAGGATTAGCTGTAGATGGTTGAATAAATGACTTCCATAATTATTGGTTCACGCTGCTATTTATTTGTTACAGCTCAGGTCTTTTAATGATACTGTCTATTTAAAAAATAGGTTCACTTGTATTATCCTGCTTTGTGTCAGTGGTATAGTAGTTTCAATACTATTGTTTATCGTAATATTTCTCTGTAGCGATATATCATACTTCAAATAGTTTTATTGTGAAAGGTCTACTACATAGTTCTTGTTATTAGATTGTGTAAGGCTGTATAACATAAACAATGCAGCTTACAATGAATAATGACCATCCATTTGCTTTAGACTTTCAGAGGAAGGATAACAAACTATTTTGAGAATATGTCCTTGGTTGTTTACAGGGCTACTATATGTGATAAACACTGACTAAAATGCATTCATTGTCACCTTCCTAATACACAATTTCAGCCATGCTATGATATGAATGGTGTAAATGTTCATATTGTTACCTCTTAATGAATTAATAGTATGGCGTAGTGATGCTTGACTGTAGTCTATTCATGTGATTCAGAGTTTTCAGAGACTTTTTTTTACACAACAACAAATCAAATAATGGATTGTTATTATTGGCATCAACAAAAGGAACAGGAACAATTTAACAGAAAATATTTCATCTTTTGAATCGTCCAGTCCTTAAATTGTTGCCTAGCTGAAAACCATGAATAGTTTTGTGAGTTAGTTATAATAAAAATGATATCATGATCACAGCAAAAGCCACTGACATTCACTTATGCTCATGCGACAAAAGAAGCACACACAGAAAGGGATGTTAATAAATGTTAATACATAATAATTATATAATGATAGCTCTTTTTTTGTAATAATGACAATAAAATGATCAAAACATCTAAGTGCACATCTGGGACCACTTCTGACTAAGTGCTACCCCATATGTGTGCAGGCTAATTGTGAATAACACTTGCTTCTTGCCTGAGACACTGCTTTAATAAGCGTTAATGTGCTACTTTTTAATGCTCAATCTTATGTCCCAGGCCTCCATTTTCTTGCCCATCTTCTGTTCTCTCTGTTGCTGACCTACTTTTCACACGGGGATCATTAATGTTTCATCTCATCCATCAATTTGGCAAACACTTGACAAAACCTGCCAAAAGCTATTACACTGCCAAACCAGAGCAGCACCACAGGCCAGAGCGGGGTTTGTTTAGCGTGTCAGGAGTAGAGCCGTGAAAACACCAGGGTCACAGGTGCAAGTTTAGACATAATTAATCAACCCCTTAGGAAATTACGCAGCGAGGGCCAAGGACACCCCGAGCTGTGATAGGGAAATCCAGCGCATTTGCATTAAAGTGATTTATTCCTGCCCCATGGCCTCTCTCTCCATCAAAGAGCATCTTACCCATGTTCAGTGGTTAGAAAAAAGTGTTAATTTGTTATCTAAAGTCATAACTCTCCGTAACACAGCGATCAATATTAAAGGGTCCATATTAGGCTATTTTCTGATATGTTATAATGTTGTTTCCTCATCTCAAACATACCCGGAGCTGTGTTTTGTCTCATTCACACATCTTTAACATCTTTAAACCCTGCATATTTAGGCTGAGTTCTTCTCTCAAATGGAAAACTCTGTTCCACCTTGTGATGTCATGTTGTGATAAAGGAAGTTCTCCACTGGGTTTTTAAACTCCATACACCTTCACTAGATGATTTGGATGATTTTAGCCCTGGAATTGCCAGTCTCTACTGAACTAAAGGTAAAATGTAGCTGTTAACATAAAAGCTACCACTACATGACATCACAATGTGGAGCAGAGCATTGTGAGCGTTGGAAACGTAAACAAACTAGGAGGGTTACTCAAACATATGTGAATGAAACAAAACACAACTCCCTGTATGTTTTTAATGAAGTAACATGGCTTAAAGCTCACAAGAGTCAGTTTTGTGTAATATAGTACCTTTAAACATTTTCACAAGCTTATTAACAAGTTTGAATGGGTGTGAAAACTCCGAAACAAATTTACATATTTAGGCAGTTCACAACATCAGATTGCACTGTTTGTAATTGGTAACAGCTTCAAAGATAAAGCTGTAGACTGTTTTTTGTGCCAACATATCATTGTAAATTGTTACATTTATATAGTCCTTATCTACCTCTGTCCACAGACACTTGAATTGCTTTATACCAAGGGACCTACAGATAAGTACAGACATAATACAGTACATTCACAGAGAGAGTTCAGATATTAAGATTAGGGAAGGTCCCGTATGGATTTTTTGAGCCAATACAAATATCCGATATCTGGCTTGCTACTGCTAACCAATATTTGTTGATACTATATTTAGCTTTTAAAATCCATCCATAGCAAGGCCCACAAATGTATCTTAGTTAAAGTGAAGATCACCAATGTACATTTTCCTTTTGTAAAAACAAAATGTATGTGACATAAAATCATTTCTTACATTTGTAAACCTACAATCATATTTTGGGTCTATTTGCTTTTCTATTTTTACTCGTTAGTCTGTTCAAAAAGACCGATCTGATGAATGACACATGAGCACAAAGAGACTAGGGCAGCGCCAAAAAATATTGGCAATGAATATCAGTACACAATTTCGGGAAAAAAAAACATATTTTGTAGGGATGCACTGATCCAGCTTTTTCGGTTCCGATACCGATGTC
Source organism: Taenioides sp. WSHXM2023 (assembly GCA_029959045.1). Taxonomy (NCBI): domain Eukaryota; kingdom Metazoa; phylum Chordata; class Actinopteri; order Gobiiformes; family Gobiidae; genus Taenioides; species Taenioides sp. WSHXM2023. Next base: position 13,371,941 of record CM057103.1, on the reverse strand, counting down.
GGTACCAGAACAGATATACTTTGGCTTTAAGTATCTGCCGATACCCGATATTAACCGACATCAGTATAGGGAAAATGACACTTACTGTATTTCCTTTAACACATTTAACTTATTACACAAGAGATTGTGTTATATAAATGTAATTTATCCTTCAAGTAACTTCTGAACAGCTTCCTATGAATAAAAGTTCAAGTATTATGAGACGTGCTAAGCCAAATTAGCCTGTAAATAATCTTATTCCATCCAATTAAACAGGATTTTGGCGTAACCAATATCATGAAACCAATGCCCCATCCAGCAAAATTGCCAGTATTGGCACAAATATTCAATACCATTATCGGTATTGGTGCATTCCTAATATTTTTCATGTAGAAAGTGAATGCACTTAATATGACTGAAGATAAGATAAGATAAGATAATCCTTTATTTGTCCCATTTGTCACAACGCAAGTTTCAGAAACAGTAGGAAAATAAAGACAATGTTACAAAATAAATTAGAAAACTTTAAATAAATACATGAAATATTCTTGTCAAATAAACTTACCGGTGTCCAGGGTGGTAGACAGCAGAGGTTATGCCTTGAGAGTAGTGACCAGAGAAACTGAAGCTGTGATTCTCCTGAAAGTTCTGATTTGTTCCAACACTGGGCAAAGAAGAAGGCAGCAGTTAAGATGACAGGATCAACCAAATTAAACCTCAGCGCTCATATACAGAGGTTTAACAATGACACATACTCATTTTAGGGGAAGATAATGACATGGAAATTTAAATTCAAAATGTAATTAAATGTGACATGGTAAAATATGCAATCAAATTCAAGTGGACTGCCTAAATTAGACTGGTATTACAGGAGATGTCATATAATTGGTTTGGATATCTTGTATAGGCAGGGTGTGCTTTGCTATGTCAAATGTAATATGAACACTGCAATAATGTGGGTGACAGCAGTAAGTGTGACTATACTGCATTAATAAAAATTGGTTACTGTATGAAATGAAGAAAGTAAAAAAGACACATTATTATATAATTTTTGTGTTGTTATTTTTTTAATCATTTTTTTCTGTTGACTGTAGAACAAACTACCCTATCTCGTATCAAGATTCCTCACACATGCACAATCTCATTGCGTATGATCAAAGTGTCAAGAAGGAAGTAAGGCTTAATGCGACAATCACACCAGAGAAAATATGTGTAAAACCGCCCTTTCAAAAAAAGATGGATTAAAACATGGGTCCTCATGGGTACCAACCAATCTACAAGTGTTAATTAAAAAGTTTGATAGCGTAAAGAACAACTATTGATCTGCGACATTCACATGAGAAAAACAGCAACATGACAAAAGTATCAGCTAGTCCCCATCTTTAGTGGAAACCATGGCGTTTGAAATGTCTAGCTAAAGATTATGTTAAACTAAATACTGTGACATCTTGCAACATGTAATTGGCTTCATTACAGTGACTTAAACATAAAATATATTCTTGTCAAAAATGTGCATTTGTGATTAGATTACATGCAAAAATGCTAGCTAATGTGAAAAACATTCTGTATGTCTAACTTACACGTGCACAGTGCAGCACAAAGTAATACAATTTTTAGGTGATTTTAAGCTTTTCAGAGATTAGATAAATAAACACCTCTGTTATAATAAGTATAAGTTGAATTTGGCATTAACAGATAATAACTGGAGGTTTTAGGTACAGGAACACAATATGGGTGGCTAAGGTTAGCACATAATAGGTACATTAGAGTGACATGACCAAATGGGTGAACATACCTACATGACAGAGTAGCCCAAAATGTAAGTATTGCAATCTCATTTACAGTGCACATTTTAAACCGTCCGGGCGCATTAACATTTTCAGATATTAAATGGTAAACTACTACAATAATTCTGTACATTTCAGAACATGTTTGTTGATGTCTAAACTACAGGGTTAGTTTTGTTCAAAATAAGTAAGACAGGAGAGTTTGTTGTTAGGACATTTTAATATCTAAATAATTGCTGTTTTTGAGTATTTGTCATTTGCACCAAACCAAATTGCGTTTTTTGATGCTATTGTGATTTATTATGCAGCTCTAGTTCCTGAAACATTTCCCAAGGTAGTCTGTTGATAAATCTTACCTCACCAGGTAGCTCTTAAGACCACCTCCGTATGTGATCACTAGCAGTTCAGCGGACCACTGAGCACTGCCCGTGTACTCTAAAAAAATCAGGCCTGCCACAGCACAGCTCACATCTCCAGGAAAGCTCACCTCCTGAACGTGGAAAGAAAGACAATTCAGGTATAATGTCTGACTGATGTAGCTGCTAAGAAGAGCTATGAAAATATGTATTATTATCTATCAGTTTTTGATTTGTACAAGGGCAAACAACAGGGATGAATCAGAGTGACTGCAAAAGACAGCGGAATAAGAAAACAGTGCCACAAGAAGGCAAGGGATAAAGATGAGAGACTACAGGAGACATTGGGGTGGATTTAAGTAGCGTTTTAAACGACACTTTACTTTTTCTGTCACATTTTGTTGTTTTTTTACTACCAGGAATAGCTGTGAGTCGACGGATTGTGCACTTAGCGGTGACAAACAAGAAAATGAGTGCATGTGTGGTACTGTAGACGCTGTACAAAGTAGAATACAGCTTTAAAGCCAAGCAGATCAGAGGAGGCGCAAAGACAAGAAGAAGCGAGGCAAGGGCGGGGGGTGACAGGCTGGATGAAGGGGAGATGATAGACACCATAGAAACATGATCATAACAGTTTCAAGCAGGGCAGTGGAGAGGGGAGGAGGATAAAGGAGGGTGGATTTGACCCAAAGTGGCAGACTGAGGAGAAAGGTCTAAGGAGGATGAGAGCAGCGAGTGAAAAATTAAACAGGGGTTGATGGCAGTGAAAAAAGAGAAGAATGGATGACATGTGCGAAGAGAGGAGTTAAAGGGATAAGAAGCAGGCCAGGGTCCAGATAGTGACTGGCAGGTTGCATTCAGAAGAACACTGGAGCAGCAGTGGTGTCAGTCATGAAGTTGACAAGATGGATGTGAACTATCCAAAAGTGGGCTACAGAAATTTTGAACGTAACAAAAATGTAATCAATTTCACAAAATTCGTCACTTCTTTTCACTTGATATAAACACATGCATTTTGTGCTTTATTAGCGGTTATGGGTAGCTGGAGCTTTGCAACCATCACCTTCGGGATTTGCCCTGTGCATTAATTTATTGACTTAAAGGGGGTGTGGTAAAAGCACTCAAAACTACTTATCTCTATGATCTGACCATGTATCTGATCCCAACTGCACTTGCAATACCACCAGCAGCAAAAAGATCTATTTATTCAGAAAAGTACTAGTAAATTGCATAACTGTGCTTAAAAGGGTAGAATAAACTCACCATGAACTCCCCAACTCTGCTCTCTGACTCTCTGCTTTCTATCTGCTGTTGTCTGTGGATACAGTTCCTTTATAGTGCTAATAAATATACTGTAAAAAGAAAATAACTGCCTGATGAGCGAGCCACACCCAACGCTTTCTCTGACCGGTTACTCCATCTGTAAGCCCTCCTCATCCAAAGTACGGGAATTGACTGAAGTGAAGAGTAACTTGTACAGAATATAGAATGTATAGAATATAGAGGAAAATACCCCATTTGTATTGTGTATTGACATGACACGGTAACAAAACTTTGCTCATTTATTATAAAGAATTTTTATTAAATTAATTTGACTGTCCTTCTACTAGACATGTATGAATGGTACTTGCAGAAACATGAGCAAGACATGCAGTCCTCTGTAAGTATTTCTAGTAATTTTGAGAGCAAGGACGAAATTACAAGATGCCAGATTTTGAAAATTGCTACCTAAAAAAAAGATAATACCGTTATTTAATCTCTAATAGTAAAAATGATCTGTTGTTTATGTTGTATGTTGTACACAGAAGCACACAAATCAAGCAGGGTAGATAGCGGACAGATATTTGGACATTTCCAAATGAATAAAAATGCATAGTTTTCAAATGTGATGCAGACTGGGAGAGAGAGCAGTTACCGGGGGAATGACAAACAGCTCACTGCCCATAAGATCGAATAGCCGCACGGTGCCTGTGCTGTCAGCGTAGGCCAGCAGGGTGCAGTCATAGCTCCAGGCCACGCGGCGCCACTGTGGGCTTGGGTCCTTGGGCACTGTTTAAATAAGAAAAACAAACATAAGGCTTACACATTTGCATTTTAAATACACAAGCAAGTCTGGGATTTGGTATTTAACCATACATGTGAAGAAAATGCAGGTTATGTTGGACTATGCAGCATTCAAATTAGGGGTAGCCGATATCTGCCAAAATAAATATCACGATTTTCCTGGAGCCAGATCATGATTTTTATTATATCACAATTCATGTAAACTTAGTGTCTTTATATTGTATTTGAAGACGTAACTAAAGTAATTTGGTTCTTCTGAAAGTTCACATTTCAGTGCAATTTATTTAATCCTCTTGTCTCCCTTAGAGCACTGCTGAGACTGAGGAGGAGGTGTGGTGGAGTGTCGACATTTGAGCATAAAGCTGCATTCAAGAGATAATGAATTAATCACAATGTGGCAATTGAATCAAAATAGCATATGGTCACAGGAATTATGATTTGATTTTTGTCACCATATTGTCCAGGTGTTGAACCTTTAATTGGATGTAAAAAGGCTGATCAAAATGAAATATCAGATTCTCAATTTCACACAGATGAAGTGTAACACAGAGCCGTAGTTAGCCATCCGGGCACGCTACGCACAGATGCGTTGATGTGTCCCACCCCGGGGTGGTGGAGATCGAGGACCAAGTGGTGGGGGAGCACCAGCACACCGCCGAATGCTACGCCAGGAGTTTTGCGAGGATTCACGTGGTGCCCCTACAAGCACTTGGTAATGTAATGTGCTTAATGGGAGCTACGATACTGATGTAACAGATAAAAGTTTTTGTCATGTTTTCTGTGTCATTTTGATGTAATTGCAGCACTGTCTGAACTTCCTCTTCTTCTATCAGCACATGGCATGTTTGGAAGTCTGTTGGTAATACTGATAATTTGATTATTAAATTGTTGTCAGTTATTTCTTCTTTTGATTTTCTGTCCTGAAGGCTTTATTTGACAGGATTGCTGTAACGTGAAATGGGGAAATGGGGAGGGAGAGGGTGGAGAGGGGAGCAAAAATCCACTATCCTGAAGTGATAAAACTGCTACACAACTGAAAATGTTTCATTATTTCAATCATCAATAAATTGTGATTAAACTATTAACTTGTTTCAGCCTTAAATCTGATGCTGCATTTTATTTATGTTATGACACTGCAAAACTGAAACCTTGCAAACTATGAAATGTAGCTTACTTTTGAGAATGTCAGCTTTCCAATTCCAATTTCTTTTTACAGAACAGATACAGAAATGTAATTCAATACTGAACTTTTGATGCACATTGCATTAGAGTTCTTGCCAGTACACAGCCCTTTTAGTCCAGATGAGAAAACTTTGTGAATAATCTCTGGAGCCATGATGATGAATACTGATGGGGAAAAGAAACAGATCTGATGCCATAGATCAACAAAGCATGTCTAAGGCCCTCATCCAATTCATCTATAAGTAAAGCTGCTGTAATGCATCACAATGATTGTCCTTCAAAGAGGAGCACAAGCACATGGACTCTGAAGGAGCAGGAAAGGGGGAGTGAGTGCACCAGGCCAGAGGAAAAGGAGCAGAGATCATAAATCCAGCTTTTATTGAAGTATAGGCTACTGTTTTAGCCCTGTGCTGGCGCAGCAGTACTGCGACTGTAACCATATCGTAGTGATGAAGCACACGGCCGCATGCTGCCACTTTCCCAAGGATTCCCTGACAATACTTCTCTCACACGCAAGAACCCACTTTAACTGACAGTTTTTTCTTTTCATAAATCATAACATGATAAATGAGGCAGGCCTTTAAAACATGCAAAACATATTCATTGTGTTGGAACAAAGAACAAACCAAACTAAATATTTAAGTCACTGCTGCATTCACACAGCAGGGTACATAATACGCCACCACGGGCGCTGTGTCTACCAAGCAATAAAGTTATGAAAAGGAAGTTATGTTTTTGTTGATATCACATAACAGTGTTTATTGGCGTTTATTGTATTGGATTTCTTGGCTGCCAAATGCTGCCGCAACCCCTAGTGGGCCATACGGCGCACGAAACGGAGGCGTTGGATATTGTATGACTGGAATTTTAAATGAAGAACAAAGCGATGATGTGGGAGGCGAGTCAGACAAAGAAAAGAGAAACAGGGGAAAGGGAGGATGCTGGAATGATGAATCCGGGCACCCGCTGAGAGGAATAATAGCTCACCAAATGTTAAAAGTCTTAAGTATTAGAGTGCACCTCAGGAAGTGTGAGATTTAATACACCTATGAGAGCGTGAGCTGTGGAAAATCACTGAGAAACGTGCAACCATTTTGACTGCTATAGGTCCTTTTTATTATGGTTTAAATAGTATTGGATTCACAGTAAAGTATGTAAGACTTCTCACCATCCTAGGGCTGGGCGTTATTGATATGTTACAATTTTCAATCAAAGGAAGTGTATGTAGCCTGCGCTCAATTACTGTTTTTAAAAAAGTATTACAATCACAACTGAACTTACTGCCAGTGCCTTGTAGTGCATATAGTTGGCACAAGTTTTTCTCATTCTCAGTATAGGGACAGCATATACTGCAGCAGCAAAGGTGCTTAGCAATGACTGGCAGTATTTGCTGTGGTGTAGGTAGTGACCATTCAGACCAGAGAGCCCTTTTTTATGTATTTTCATCAGATTTTGAATTTTAAATACCGCTGAATTTCTCACTTTAAATTTTTTAACTCTGAAAAAACATGTTTTTATTCTGAATTTTAGTTGCTGAAATTTTAAGTATACTTTTTAAAAAAAATTAAATTCAAAGTGAGAAATTCAGTGGTATGTAAAATTCAAAATCTAATGGAATAAATTATCCTCCATACTTTTTCAACTGGATTTCAGCACTGAAACTGGCAACTCAAACAAGAGACTCATGTGAGACTCATTCTGCTTTCTGACTGGATAATCTAATCTCTTTGAGAAACAAAACACCAAATTATAACAAACAACTTGGCTATCATGCCCAATATTTTTGTAATTAGGAATAAATCTGTTTGTACAGTTATCAGTAAACGCTATATTTGATTTGAACACGTCATAACCGGGGGTCCATTAGGTCATGCCATGAACATAAACAAGACAGATTTTTAATCTGTACTATTTGACACAAATATAGTATATATCGTATTGCTCTATAGTCTGAAATCAGCCCCAAACCACATGTTTTTACAGACAGAGTGATGGCGAGAGACATTTCAATAAAAATGGCCCAACAATATTATTGACAATTAGAAATGGCCAAATCTTGATTGAAATTTGATTAACTGCATCACTCTACACCATTCTATTCTAGCTTGACATAAAATAAGGCTACAGGAAAATGTTTCTGAATACTACAACCTGTCCTAACTTATGAATGTGAAATATTGTGCCTCCATTTAGGTGGCACTGCCCTCAAGCTGAAGTATTAATGGTAATGCATATTTGCTTCTTTCTACAGTATTTCAGTAGTGAATCACTTATTCTGTTCCCTTTTCACTGTGTCCTCTAGGCTGCCCAGAATGTATAGCATCCTGTTTGTTGCTTTGCCACTGAGAGGGTTCCATTTCCACATAGATGGCTTTTGAGGGGGAGCTAGAAAATTGGTCTCTTGTGTTTGTTTTTATCCTAGTATTGAAAGACATGTTTGGGAGAAATATAGCCGACAACCTGATGAGAACCTGCTATCTAAAGGCTCTGGGATGCATTTATCAGGGTTCAACACTTATGAATTATGTACAGAGGAGGAAGCATCTGCGGCGGAAGAGAAATAAAATATATAAAAGACAGGTGCAGAGACAGAAAAACACTGGGTAAAATGCGCATATCCATCTCACACTAAAGCAAGAGCCATTAACAGCAGGATCACAGGAAATCCATTAGGACAAATCTCTGTGAAATGAAGTAAAATGAAAATGAAAACGCAGAAATGAAATAGAATGAATAGGAAATAAGAGACAAGAGGCTGAGGTTTACATGGGGTTGTAGGCTACTGTTATCCGCAATATGTATAGGCCATTAGAAACAAAGGCTCACAAAGGCAGCCATAGAACAAATACATAATAATATATAATAATAAAGCAACCATGAAGGAGCTATAAGAGGAAGTTACATTTGAAACACATATGAAATGATTAGGGTTGCCAAAAGCATTGAAAATCATATACTAATTAATACTAAAACTAGAATCAAGACTAGCTACTGATAAAAAGTCACATTCACAGGACACAAATGAACCTTCACTGAATAGCTTTAGAATGATCAGCATCAAAACAAGTATAAGACCACTAGTATAGACCCACGTTACGCCATTTTATTATAGTACGGAGCATTGAGTCTATTCCTTAGTATAGAGTTTGAAATTTTAGTATTGTGGCACTAAAAATTATAGCTTTCTTCTGTTGATTACATTTCATCTCACCCAGAAATATATCATTGCAACAGGTTTCATCAGACAGTAAATATGGTCATTCATTCATTTTTGTTCTTTGTACTTTTTAACCTTATTATGTTTAAAAATTGTTAAATGGAGAAAAACAAATGTACCAAGATTGTGCCAGATCTGTCTGATCAAATTCCCAATTTCAGAGCACATTTGCACAAACTTACATCTATTTTTACTCTGTGATCATTAAAACTAACTTGCTGTGTGTTTCATCAATGCAGTCTATTTAACTAATGTTCAGAACAAGACCATTAAACGTACATTCAACTATTCCTTTGATCAAACATAGCAGGGCTGTTGGTCTAATTCAATACATAGTGGAAGATGAGTGGGAGAAGGGCTATTATCTGAGCTGCAACAGGTCTTTTGGGGAATGTTTCACCTGATAGCACACAAATAAAGCACACACTGACGTGATCAATTGCATTCAATCAATAAATATAGTCAATTGAAATAGAAACCAATCATTTCATGCTCATTCAATTTGCACATATGGCTCAGTAATACAGCAATAAAAGTCAAACTGTGATCTGCTCCGATATGCTATTTTAGTTAAATTGTCATGTAGTGATTTACTTATTTTTGTCTAATAAAGCGCAAATACAGACACCTTTTCTCACCAACTCCTGCTAGTCAGTAGCGATGCTCTAAGTGATAAGTGGATTTAACCAATCAAAGTAAAGTGTGAACATTCAGAAGAAGTAGATTACTGTATTAACCTCTTGAAGGCAATATAAATATCCTAAGATAAATAACCCAAGAGTCATCCAATAAAAATCAAGATTGTATATTGGCCACCACTGTTTGTACAACCAAAAACACAATCCTGAACATCATGAACCCAAGTGAACATTTTGTGGCCTGCTCTGCCCGACAGGAAGACACAAAATGAGTGCAAGTGTAGTGACAGATAAAAGGGGAGAGGTTACTTACCCTGGCACTTGCCAATGACCGAGCCAAAGTCATCCCTCACAGACCTGTGGAGGACACCGTGAGTGATGGTGAACAACAGCAGCCTTATTGGAGCCAGTACAGAGCGGGCAGTTACAGCCACTGTCAGTGTGCCAAAGTGGCCCCATGCATCAGGCAGCCTTGGAAGTAGACTGTGCTTAGACAGACACTTACTGATCTCTGAGGAAAAGGCCTTGAGCTGTCTGAACACCCACTCACTTCAGCTAATACCATCAAGGCAGACTCTAAAGCTCTCCACTGTTAAACAACACAGCAGCGAAAGAACAACAACATCCCTCAATAATAATATGAGGCAGAGCCAGAGTTGTTTTTTACACATTGACAGATACACTTTAGATTACATGGCTAACACTGCTCTTATGTTTCACAACATGTGGGTTTATATAAAATAATTTCAATTACAGAAAGTGTGTAAGTGAAGTAAGTTTTCTGAAATGAGGCCATGTGTTGTTGTTAACCTCTGGAGAGCCTGGGAGCTGGGTTATAATGGTATATCAACTTAATTTTCAGTGATTTTCATTTTTAATTTGCTCAGTTTAAAGCGTTGCACAGGGGCTAGCACACATGCTGAGCTCTGAGTTCAGAGTAAGGGAAAATGAATGTGTTTCTACAAGTAGTACCAACATGTTTTTGGTCATTGATATGGGAAACCCACAGTGAGTTGGTTGTCAAGCAAAGTCTACAACTATTGAGGGCAGAATGGCTTTCACACAAGGTTAGAGTTCACTAATTACCTTATCTCCACACACTGGTCCTGCACCACTGCCAGCAGTTTACCATTACTGGAGAGAGAGAGAGAGAGAGAGAGAGAGAGATAGAAAACGGTGAGAAATCCTGACAAGAATGGGTGATAATTTAAGGGAAAGAAAGGGAAAATGGGAACAATGACAATGATTGCTTTACACAGTGCAAAGGTTGTTAAGTGGGAAAGAACAAAGAAACCAATTTAAGTTGAGATATGAAATGAAAGGTCAAGATTATTTCAAAAAACCTAACATGCTCACCTTGATAAAACCAGGTGCCAATTGATTTGCTTGTTGGATAATCGAACAAGCCCGGGAGGTAGAAAAGAGCTGGTGGGGCTACAGTTCACAAAGCAGAGTTACATATATTTTAGCAATTGCCAGCTCTTGGTTAAATGTATGAATAAAAAACTCAACATTGTAAGTTTATGCTTCTGTCCTGATCTAAAGAAGGTAGAACTTTGAGGCTAGCAGACTAATGATTGGAGGAAACTTGATGTTGAATTTTTTACAAGGTCTGCCAGCCACCTGCTGAGAGTATAAGTAGAGCCTGAATCTGAAGTATTATACACACCCAAAGACAATATTTAATAAAAAGGCAGTAATGACTTAACCTGACTGAAGTCAGTGACTTAACATTTGGATACCACTGTGCACTACATCTGCTTAAAATTATAATTCCGTACTAATCAAATCCTTAATACTATATTTGTCAAGTATAAGAATAAATGAATAATTCATTTTTTAAATTATTACTATTCAACTCACAGACTTTATTTATATATTAGAGTAGAATATTAGGTATACACATAAACCAATTATGTGCAATATACTAGTAAATATTACAAATAATGCCATACATACCTGTACCACAAATAGTGTAGAATCAACCGAAATGGTCCTGTAAAATATAATTGTCAAACCAATAATTCTATACAGTCAGGTTAGATCTAACACTTGACTAGTCTCAAAATGAACACACTGTTCCATTAGCACAGGCTTGTTGAGAAATGAATGGTGTGAAGCTGCCCCCTTTTGGCATTTACTGGTCATGAACAGAAGTTAAAACGTACCTGTCACTGCTTTTGCAATAAAAGAGCTGCTGTATTCTCTATTGCCTCGTTGCTGTAAATTATAAATAATCAGATGAGCACAACTTCACTCTTACAATCATTCCATGCAATAAAACTTCCAGTTGACTATGTTGCTAATGCTAAATATTTCCACTGCATGACTCGAGGCTACAGTTGGATTTAAATCTTAGTTTGTATGATAAACAATTACTGCATATAAATAATACTTTTTAGCCATCCGACTGTGAGCTACGTGGCTTTGAGCACTCGACCCCGTGCAACTAATGCTAGATAACTTCTAGCGCTCGTTTTTTCTAGCATTTCTTTAAGGTCGCTTGTATAAAGGAGCTGGATGTTCGCTAAAATAAGTGACCTGACCTACCTGTGTGTCCGTTTCAGGTGGCCATTCTGTGATAACCAGTAAATCATATAAAATGTTTTCTTCATCGCTTTCAATCAAACTATCTTCAGCCATATTCACTTATGCCAGCTGTCAAATGTCTACGGCAGGGGGCAAGGGACAAACCAAATTAGTAAACAAGTGTGTGTCTGTGAAATCTGTGTTAACACACAACTACTGCTCTTTTCTGATTATGACTTATTATAATAGTAATATATATTAATATATATAACTGATATAAAAATAGAAATTAGAAACAATCCCCCGGAACCAATATTTGTAGTTTGTGGATCAGTTCTGTAAATGTGTAACACCAAGCTACACGCGTTACATCCGGTTTAGCGGCACTTGTGTCAAGAATTATGGCAGCGTTTTCGGGTAAGATTTTTACATTTTAGCTATGGCCACTTTGATTTTATTACCTTATTCATATAGATCTAGTGTAGAAACCTCATAATATATTCTGCTCTCAACAGAAATGGGAGTTATGCCTGAAATTGCGCAGGCCGTGGAGGAGATGGATTGGCTGTAAGTGATTTTATATAAATCTGTGTGTATCTATTTTGCATTACAAATGATGTAACGACTTTCAATGCATATAGCATTGTAATTATTTTTGCTTTCTTTCCTAGACTGCCTACTGACATTCAGGCAGAATCTATTCCCCTTATTCTTGGTGGAGGAGATGTTCTAATGGTAGGTTGGAAAAATATGTTGACTTTCCTAAAGACACATCAGTTGAAGTGATTTTGATCATACATTGTATTTCTAGGCAGCTGAAACTGGCAGTGGCAAAACAGGGGTATGTCTTACATAGTATTCAACCAAAAGATATTAAAAAATGGTTGGTGATCTTAATAAATTGTTTTCCAGGCCTTCAGTATCCCTGTTATCCAGATTGTGTATGAAACCTTGAAAGATCAGCAAGAAGGAAAGAAGGGGCGAGCTGCCATAAAGACTGGAGGAGCCAGTAAGAACATACATTTAAACTGAAATGGATGGTGTTATAAATCATTGTATGAGCATATGTTTGTTTTCAGTCTTCAACAATTGGCAAATGAATCCTTATGACCGTAGCCCCGCCTTTGGTAAGTTGATTACATTTTTTTTTTTTTTTTTTTTCTTCTTGTGTCATTCATTTGTGTGCATGTTTCTTTTCTCTCTCTCAGCTATTGGGCCAGATGGACTTTGTTGCCAGAGTAGGGAGTTCAAAGAATGGCATGGCTGTCGCTCAACCAAGGGTGTTACAAAAGGTCTGTACTGATGATCAAAATTATTCTGGTAGAATCAAATTATTATTTTGTAATGTTCCCACTTCCCAGGAAAGTATTACTATGAGGTGGCTTGCCATGATCAAGGGCTGTGTCGTGTGGGTTGGTCCACTAGTCAGGCAGCTTTGGACTTGGGTATGTTTCTAATTTTTATCTTTAATGTTTGCTCTAGATAAATCACATTTTTTTCCTGTGTTATATATAGGAACTGACAAATACGGTTTTGGATTTGGTGGAACTGGAAAGAAATCCAACAATAAGCAGTTTGACAGCTATGGAGAGGTAAACCTATTAATTTAATATTTTGTTTATTAAATTAACATTATCTGGGAGGTTTGCATTGACATTTATTTTTATTTAGGAATTCACCATGCATGATGTCATTGGATGCTATTTGGATCTGGAAAAGAACCAGATTTCCTTTTCTAAAAATGGTCTAGTATTCCTAATTCAAAATTACAATGAAATATTTGGTATGTGCTTTTTGTTTTTTTCTCATTATGACTTTTTTTTTCCTCCAACACTTTCCCTCCTACATACAGGCAATGACCTTGGTGTTGCATTTGAAATTCCTCAAAACCTAAATAATCAAGCCTTTTTTGCCTCCTGTGTGCTCAAGGTGCTTACAAAACCATTGTAATTAGTGAAAGAGTTGTTTTATTATTGTAACACTCAGTTCTGTGATTAGAATGCAGAGCTCAAGTTTAACTTTGGAGGAGATGACTTTAAGCATACACCTAAGAGTGGGTTTGTTGCCTTCGATCAAGCACCAGAAGGTCATACTGTCAAGTCTTCTCAAACAGGTATGCTGTGAATAGCTAGAATTGTGAGAACAAGTTACTAGATTTGCCTTTATCTGGGTAATGAATCTTCTCATGAAAACATGTACGAATATTGTGTTTAGGAAGTGCAAAAGTGACCCATGTGAATACATCGTCCAATTTACCTAAAGCTCTAATCATTGAACCATCTAAGGAATTGGCTGAGCAAACTCTCAACAATGTCAAACAATTTAAGAAATATGTGGACAACCCAAAACTCAGGTAGTTATACTCCACACATTACAGTAGCACATGGTGGTGGTAAAATTACACTGAAAAAAATGATTTGTCTTTGCAGAGAATTACTGGTGATTGGCGGTGTGGCTGCCAAAGAACAGCTGGCTGCATTGGAGCAAGGCGTAAGTAGCAAAAATATACTAAAAGCCTTTGCCACAATATTGCATGAATTACAGCTTTCATACTTCCTCATTTTCAAGATTGATATAGTTGTGGGGACACCGGGCCGACTGGACGACCTAATATCCACAGGGAAGCTTTCTCTGGCCCAAGTTCGATTCCTTGTCCTGGACGAATGTGTAAATAATTGTTTGTTATCTTGGTAACTTTAAGATCACCTGTTTATTTTCACATTTGGTTTAAAACGTCTCGTGTTTTTAGGATGGACTTTTAACTGCAGGATACACAGACTTTATTAACCGACTCCACAAGCAAATCCCACAGGTCACATCTGATGGCAAGAGGCTGCAAGTAAGCCTTCCGGATGTTGTATTTATTGTGTCACATCAAAACATTGCTTGAGCCATCTATATTTTGTTAGGTTATTGTTTGCTCGGCCACACTGCACTCATTTGATGTAAAGAAGTTGTCTGAGCGCATCATGCACTTCCCCACTTGGGTAGATCTGAAAGGAGAGGACTCTGTGCCTGAGACCGTCCACCACGTTGTGGTTCCTGTTAATCCCAAAGCTGACCGCCTGTGGGAGCGTCTGGGCAAAAATCGCATACAGGTAAACTACTAACTCAACACTCATAAAGGTTTAGTAATGTAGTGATTATATTGCATAGTAATTATTTGTGTTATGACAGACTGATGAAGTACATGCCAAAGATAACATCAGACCAGGAGCCAATTCTGCAGGTGAAGTTATGTCTTTTGTGTTAAAAATAATTAATTATGTAAAACATCACTAGTGACTTTATTTGTTATCATCCTAAACTATATATGATGCACTTATAGAAATGTGGTCAGAAGCCATCAAAATCCTAAAAGGAGAATACGCAGTAAGGGCCATAAAGGAGCACAAGATGGACCAGGCAATCGTCTTCTGTCGCACCAAGATCGACTGTGACAATATGGAGCAGTACTTTATTCAGCAGGGTGGAGGTATGATACATGACCTTTGGTACTCCACAAGCAAATTACAATTTTTTTTTTGTTTCTCATTTAGGTCCAGATAGTAAAAACCACCAGTTTTCTTGTGTGTGTCTCCATGGTGACCGCAAGCCTAATGAACGAAAAAATAACTTGGAGCGCTTTAAGGTAAGAAGCTTCATATTGCAATTGTGATAAGTGTGTTTATTCTGCAATATATGTGTTTATTGTTTAGAGAAAAGAAGTGAGACTGTTGATCTGCACAGATGTTGCAGCTAGAGGAATCGATATCCATGGAGTCCCTTATGGTAAACAAACTAAACAAGTAGACTAGGTTATATTAGAGACAGACTTACACATTTACAGATTAGATTTATTCTGTATTAATTTGACTTGTTTTGTAGTGATCAATGTGACTCTACCTGATGAGAAGCAGAACTATGTGCACCGTATTGGCAGAGTTGGAAGAGCAGAAAGGTCTGAAAAAAATGTTTAATTCTGCAATTTAATTCAAATTCAAGTTTATTTATTTCAAGTTTATTTGTATAACAGATTCAAAATAACTTAAGCTGACCAAAGTGTTTCACATAAAAGTTAACAAAAGACAAATGCAGATAAGATAAGATAAGATAAGATAATCCTTTATTTGTCCCACAATGGGGAAATTGCAGTGACATATAGGAAAAGTACAACTATAACTATATAACCATAAATGTCAATGTTATTCCTCATCTATTTATTTGACATTACGTTTAGAATGGGACTTGCTATTTCCTTGGTTGCCATGGAAAAAGAAAAGGCAAGTGGAAATTGTACACTTTTTAGTATATGTTATGTTAGATTATTCTAAGCATGCATGTCGACTTGTGCAGGTGTGGTACCATGTGTGTCCAAACAGAGGTAGAGGATGTTACAACACAAGACTAAAGGAGGACGGCGGCTGCACCATCTGGTACAATGAGAAAGAGGTGAACTGACACTTCTAGTTGGAATGTGCATCATTAACTAATTTGCAAAATTGGTTAGATTTGTTTTGTATCTTTTGACAGCTGTTGTCAGATATTGAGGAGCATCTAAAATGCACCATTACTCAGTGTGAGCCAGACATCAAAGTGCCTGTCGATGAGTTTGATGGTAAGGTTACCTACGGTCAGCGCAGGGCATTGGGAGGTAAGTCTCATTTTAAATTAGATGTAATGCTGCCTGGTAAAATTACTTGTGGATCTGGATTAACTAATTATTATTGTGATGTGGTGTTTTGTAGGGGGTAATTACAAGGGTCATGTGGATGTCCTTGCTCCAACTGTCCAGGAGTTGGCAAGTCTTGAGAGGGAAGCCCAGTCTTCATTTCTTCACCTGGGATACCTGCCCAACCAATTATTTAGAGCATTCTAAACTCACAGCAACAAACATTACAATGTTGACGAGAGCTTTGTAGTATATGTTGCAGCATCATACACCATGAATGCATTACAAATCTGGAATAAATAATTAACTTATATTCCTGATAATATAAGTTACATGAAACCATGTAAGTAAATCTTTACCTTCCAAACGATTTGCCTCAAGTGAAACATGATTTGTTTACATTTTTTGTCCAATCTTTTGGACTGATTGGATTAAGTTGTGTATTTAAGTTTACTATTTGAGGTAACATCGAAGTCAGACGTCTTGGAGAATAAATTTAAAATAATAAATCGTCTGTCCTAGTTTGTTTTTTTGTCTTTTATTACATTTATTATATTTTATACTAATTATGCTCGTTTGTCAGTTGTACCACTTCAAATGAGCTCTGGGTGGTGCTAACTACAAGAAAATGTCCACTATTTACATTAAACTTCACATACATCACAAACAAGTCCATATAACCGTAGGACAAGAATTCTCTAAAAATAAAATTACTTTCGTGTGTGTTTTATTGAATTGAGCCAGATCAGGAGGCATGGCCATCCTTATAGCACAGTCAATGGTAGAGAGACCAAAGTGAAGAGGTTGAAGTTAGACACATTTAAAATGGGAAAAAAAATGTAATTCTTAATGATTTGAAGCATAGTGCACAGATAGTGGCTGATCTCTGTATACTTGTGCAGTCTGATCTGGTTGCACTGCCTGTGAAGGGCAGATAAATAATAAAAACTTTTATTTTGCATGACCTTAGCGGAAGTGTTGCTTTTACTTGAGTGTAGCTTGACCACGGTGGAGCAGCGTAGAGACGCCCAGTGTTCAGCCCACGGTTCAGCCCCTCAGCCCCGGCTGCTGGCTCAGATCCGCCCTCGGAGCCGCTCGGTGTCAGCTGGATGTGGATGTATCATCCCCGCTTCTTTGGACCGCAACAGGTAAACCACACACGCTGTTTACCGAGTCACCTGGATAACAATAAAGGGTTGTCAAACGCCGATCATCTCACCTTTACGCATTTCTTCAGTGGTAGATTTGTATAGGTTTAATTGCTAAGGAGAAAATACTGCAGTGTTTTTGTCTATAGTGTATGTAGGCTAATACACTGGATAGGCGCTCTTGTTCAAAATATCTCCATCTATGTTTGCCTATTGTCAGCAAGGAAGAAAAAAAAACAATCCACAATACCTAAAAGGTAGGTAATCAATTGCAAAACAGAAATAAAGCATATTTTTGTCCAATAGTTCCTTATAGTAATAGCATACTGAATTAAGAGCATGGCCACAGGACATTTTGCCTATTGATGTGAGATATCAGGTGTCAGTATTGTAGCTACTATTGACTGGCCTGATTGAGAGCAAGTGGAGATCTGTCATAATGTTTCAATTATATCTAATGAAATTTGCTGTGCCTTATTCTCCAAAATTTCTGATCACACATGTGTCTTTGTTTATTTTGAGTCTTCCATGAGTTTGCAAAGCTGTTTCATTCACTGCGGTAGGCTACACTAATTATAGAAATGGCCCCTTGCATTTCCTCTTTCCAAGTGTGTGTGCAAAACAGTCCTTCTCTGCTACTCTCAGAACAACAACACAAGGTACCCGCTGAAGTGGCAAAGTCCAACGCCAACCACCTGAGCTGAGCAACTGCAAGCAGCTGGTCCCAGTGTGTTCTGTAGTCTGTCCACCTGCCAAGGCACAAAGCATTGCATAACATAAAACAAATAGTGCCTGAATTTTATTGTGGCATATAAAGTGGTCAGGTCTTTTTTATAAGACGATATAAAAAAACTGATTTTGCAAGGTCAAGGCTGGTTTTATCCTAGAAACAAGAAAGACTGCCTAATTCCAAAAGCTAAAGATACGACAGAGTGTTTTTAGAAGAGACTAAATATTGTAGAAGCTGACCTATAAATGTATACAATGACTATAAAAATGATCTGTCCTGTTGGCTGTGTCCCCGTTTTTTCCACTGCAGAAGATCCATGTGTTTGTGAATAGGAAGAAGAAAGCCCAATGAAACACACTATGTCCTTTCATCCGGAGGTGCAGCTTTGGGCTTCCTGGGCTGTCTATGCTACAACAGGCTCCTTCTCTGTCAGAGTGGGGAAGTCTGCGCACAGGCACAAGCATTGATAGCCACATCGGCGAACTCGACACAGGTGTCAGTCAGGGTGCAGGCCAGTCAAAGCTCCTTTCATTCACTGTTACACCAAAACTGTAGTGCATCATTACTGGAAAAACAGATAGAAATGTGGCTATTTGATTTGGGCTGAGATGTGATAAGCTACCTTTACCGGGTGGTCTGACAAATTAGTTCATATGTATGCAAAAAACTGCAGTGACTCTATGCGCTAAAGTGTAAAGACTGAAACCAATTTTACACTGTTTGAAAATATGGGTTGTTTAAGGTCAAAAAGGCATGACTGATGAATGTTAAATGAAAGGTCCATAATTACACAAAATTAACTCTTGTGAGCTTTAAGCTGTTATAATGTTGTTACCTCCTAAATCATGCCTGAAATTAGCCAGACTATAATTTAAAAAGATTAATTAATGAATATGAATGTATGATTGTATACACCCTTCGTATTCAGCAAGGTACTGTTTTCAAAAATTAAGCTACTACACAATTACAGTTGCATAAAAAGTATGAATATTTTAAGACTCTCAAATAGATACTGTCACAATAATTACTATATTGACTTATCATTCAGTGTATGAAAGCTGGAATTATATATTTTGGGGCTCCATATTTATTGTGTGTACGTTGTCTTTGCAAAAATAGGGAGATTTTTGTTATTTTAGTTATAATATGATAAGATTTCTCTGTAGCAATATATTGTGCTTCACAACTTGTGATAGTGACAGGTCTACTCTCAAAACAGGTAACCTGAAGCCTGTAGTTGTGTATTTAGGGTATTGTGATCCCGGATGTGTCCTGTTTGGTTTGGTTAGAGTCTTTCGAATACAGGCAGCAGGAGATGCGTATCTTCTCTGTGAAACGTCACTCTCCTCTGGGTACAGCCGTGTTTGTGCATGAGGGCGGAGGAGGAGCAGAGTGTGTAGGCCTTTCTGAGCTGTTTGCACAAGGGAGTGGAAACTGTTTTTGATAAGTGTAATATAAACACAAGTACACGTGGATAAGTCACAGAGCTGTTACATCAAAGTTAAGACACCGTTTTTAATAGGCTGCAGGGTTAGCACTGCAATTAGGTGTGTCATGATAATTACTATATTGACTTATCGTTCAATATAATGAAAGCTGGAACAATATACAGTATTTTGGGGCTCAGTATTTATCATGTGTACAATTTCTTTACAACAGTGGGGAAGTTTTGGTTATTTTTGATGTAATACGAAGGAATTTGAGTTGTACAGGGTTGAAAAAGTAACTTCCATGGCTAATTATTTCTTCATTCTGCTATTGATTTATTTTTCAGGCCTTTAATGTTACTGTGTATATATAAGCATTTGTTTACTGCTTAAACTGCTTTATTGTTTTTGTGTCTGTGGAATAAAATAGTTTCAGTGTTATAATTTATTGCTGTATTGCTATAGCAGTATATTGTGCTTCAAAATGTGTTATAATGACAGGGCTAATTGCAATCTGCCAAAACTAAATGCCCCCCAAAATTATACAAAGACTCAAATTATTTACACAAAGCTGTTTTCTTCTGAGAGCAATTATGCAATAGTGTAACAATGGTAAACTGAATGTCAAAGAACTTTGCAATAATAATTTTTAAGGGGTAAAAACATTTGTTATTGTAGAAATTACACTATGGTGACAAGGCTGTGCGGTATAGGG
Organism: Taenioides sp. WSHXM2023; assembly: GCA_029959045.1. Lineage (NCBI taxonomy): Eukaryota > Metazoa > Chordata > Actinopteri > Gobiiformes > Gobiidae > Taenioides > Taenioides sp. WSHXM2023. The sequence goes on along the minus strand of CM057103.1, from coordinate 13,351,518 downwards.
TCTATTTATGAGGAGTTTGCATGTTATCCCTGTATTTGGGTAGGTTTCCTTCTCCCATCAACCCAAAAGATGCACAACTGATACTTTGCAGTGACATCACGCTTGAGGTGTTCTGCATGTAATATATGGTGGAATGTTCAGCAGTTACCATGGTGGCACAGTGCACAAGTCCTGGGTCCGGGCTATGTAGTTTTCCACCACTTCAGTGTTTTGAGATTGACTCCTTTATCTTTTTAATTAAATTATCACTACATTTTGTGATTAGTTCAGCATGGGCATGGGAGCACAAACTTGGTGATTGCATTTTACAATATAACCTCTTCATCTCCTCTGGGAAAGAACTATTGTTCATGTCACACAAAAGCACAACAATGCAAACATTAGAATGCAAACTTGAATCATATTTAATGAAAAGATAGAAATGAATGACTGCTCTGCATATATTTTATTTAAACATCTTAAAGCAAACGTAACATAACAAATATTTCCTCCAAAATGAAAAAATAGAAATACAGCAGTGGGACCAAAGTGTTGTTAATGCACTTTAACTCACCTGTTCCTTCAGAGTGGTTTAAATTGCTGGTCCTTTTGGATTGGGGGCCAAATTAACACAATAGAGCATAATTATGTCATGGTGATGTAGACATATTGTAATGGACCAATGTGTTGTAAATGCATTTTAACGCATCTTCAAGAAAATAACTAGTACTTCCTCCAAAATGATACAAAAGCTGGTCCTACAGAATTGGGGGTCTAATGAGGAGAGAAGGCTCTCCTTAGTCTTGAGAAGAACTGTGACAGGGCAGACTTAGGTCAGTTTTGGAAGGCTCTCAGCTCAATGTTAAGATGTTGTACTACTGCTTCGAACGCTGCTGTGTCCTGTTCACAAGCAGCCTGCAGGAGAGCATCAGCAGAGCCATATTCCAGCATCAGATGTTTCGCCATTGCTTTGCCGATTTTGTCCAAGTCTTTTAATCGGATTTCACAGTTTCCAGTGAACTCTAGATGTTGCTGTGCAGGCTGAGACTCATTAGACTAGAGTTACGGCTATCATGAGATCCAGCCATTTTAAACATTTTCTGGACGAGAGCCTTGGTGGTAAAGAAGGACACTCGATAAGGCAAAGGCAGAGTTGTCCTCTTGGGTGTGTTGGTTTCTGATGTTACACTGTTGTTATGAAGTGCATTGATGGTCTCAGATTTTTTGATAACCATATCTAAGGACTTTTCTGGTGTGATTTCCTGAACTTTTTGACTTGCTGAGCCTTCTGTAAAACTGACCTCTATCTTACTCTGGTCTAGTTTTCAAGTTGGTGGTATCTCCTTGTAAAATTTCCAGTGCATTCTCAGCCTCTCCATCGGTTGCGGGTACATAGCTAGTCTGGTTTTCTTCAGTGTGTAGGGGGCAGCTGACATTTTGAAACTCTTCTTGACATGGGGTTGGTAGTTTAGGCTCTGACCACACCACTGTGCCATTATTTTCTTCAATCACCCCAGTGAATGCCAACTTTGAAAGGAGCTCAGCCGATAGAAGTTGTAAGTTAACTTCTGGTTGGATTTCTTCTTTCTTAACCTGAAATGTGGCTTCCTGGATACATTCCAATGACATTTCCTCATCATTTGATGGTGATTGTTCAGCTGAATTTTCCATAGTGTCTGGGTATGTATCTTTGTTGTCTTCTTGTGGCACCAGCTCCACAGATGGTGTTTGAACAACTTCTACAATGCCAGTCACCTCCCCAATCTCCTCAATGGAAGCCTCAGTAGAGAGGTCATCTGCAGGCAACACCAGGTTTTCAAATTTTAATGAGGTCTGGACCTCTTCCTCCTTGTCTTGGGATGCTGAATATGTGAACTCCCGGATTACTTGAAATACCTCATTATTGCTTTTGTTAATAATGCTCATGTCAACCAACATGAGAAGCACATCAGGAAGCAGCAGATGCAGTGGGTTCCTTGATGATTGGGCTGTGGTAGCTTTATCAGTAGTTTCTACAGTACTCTCGGGGTACTCTACTGGGGTCTGGGTCTCCTCTTGTTGTAGGGTGGAGTAGTCTTGAGGAAATAGACTTTCTTTTTCCTTTCGGGGTTCTTCAGTCCGGGGAACCTCCTCAGGAAAAAGACTGGGTCTCTGGAGCTGTGTTAACATCCAGTGGCCTTTCCAAAGTCAAAACTGAGCCAAAGTTTTGACTTTGGCTCAGTAAAAGGGATGTTGTATCCGAATGAACTGAGCATTTTAGCTGCAGCATTCCTTTCCGCCTCTTGCTTGTCTTTGCCTCGACCCACCTTGGATTTGCCTGCCACTATCAGTTGGACAGTAAAGATCCATGGATTTGACTCCTTGTCTATATAGTGTATTCTGCAGGCTTCCCTCTCCAGTTCATCACCAATATTTCTACAAATCCTATTGGGCCTTCATTTGCCTTGAACACAGGTAGCTCTTTCCAGAGACCTTTATGCTTTTGCTCCTTCCTTTCTTGCCAGTAGCCGGACCTGTCCTACTGGTGTGGGAGGGGGAAACTCCGCAGGACTGGAAGAATTTTTTGTGTGGTCAAATTTTTGGCTATGGCTTTGCTTGGTCCTTGGCCTTGTGCCGTGAAATCACCAACTGTTATTTCAAAGGTGAAGGTAGCCTCATGGATGGGGCCCTTTCTTTTCACCTGTAGAAGTTTTACTGGCAAGCCGTGTTTCTTAGCCAGTTCAAAAGCCTCACAAATCTCATTTTTGTAGTTCACTCTGATCTTTTTCTGTAATGAATGGCTAGGTACTTTTGAGTCATCCATTTTATGAATTTTTGTAGCAACAAGTTTGTGAGACTCTAGATAGTACTTAGTTTTGTAACTGTACTTCTGTGACTAAACTGTACTTCTGTAGAGCATCAGTAAACGTGTCTTGTCTATTCTGAGTATTTGATCAAGTGACTGGTCTAGTCAATGTTCTCACAGACACATAGTAGGCTGTGATGTAAAGAAGCTGTTACATCATAAAATGGAATAATGGTGTCATCATGGGAGTACACTATGAAACACATTATATATTTAAAAAAGGATGGAATTTTGAAAATCAGATATTATGCAAATAGTGTCAAATTGAAATAGATTTTCCTCTAGACAAGTAGAGATTTTAAATTAGTTTTTTCACCTGAATCAGTTTTTTTTGCACATCTCTACATCAAAGTACAACCACACCTAATGCATTTTTACCATTTTTGTTTGTCAAATTTATTTAATTCTCCTCATTCTAATCTAAGCTTCATGACTTGTAATGTAAACTATTAGTAAAAGGAAAACGTACATGCTGGGGCCAAAACAAAAAGTTTTTCCCACCTGATTTTCATGTGGAATTCACATTTTTGTAAACTTATTCTCCTGCATACAGATTTGGTTTCTCTAGAAAAACAAATTTAAAGGCCATTGTGTATGTTTTATTTGCAATAACTTTATATCACACACCATGACAATATTGTGCATAACCCTTTTCTTCACACTTAGAAACAAAAAATGTCAGTCATGTGTCACAGATCCAATACAATCCTATGATAGAATTCATTATGATATTGGAAAGATAAACTGACTTGTCATGTAGACCTAGAGGCAGTAATTCTTGCATGTTTACTCAGTGACAGCTCCCTTCAAATACAGCTGTCTCTTTCCCAAGTAGATTTATGGCGTTTGAAGATACACACCATACTGGGTATCTCAGTATGCCTGTTTCTCGGTGTAGCCTATATTCAGATGCATGCCCTATTCTAAATGCTTGGTTGGTCTTAAGTAATTGGCACTGCCGGTATGTATTGCAAAATGATTTATACCACAACAAGCATGGCCGCCTCCCAGGGAATCCACACTACAAAAAGGCAACACCAATGATGGAGCAATGTTGTAACGCAAACCGAAAAGCTGGACAGGATGAAGGAGTATCGTCAAAGTAAAAGTGCAGTACATGTACAAGTGAGCTGCGAATGCCAAACATGCCACCTGATATGGAGAAAGACAGAAAAAAGAGTGATTTGAGAAAGGCCCGGAGGAGATTGCTTTGACCTGGTGCTGGTTGGTGGTTGGATTGATGGGTTGGGGGCAAATTGAAGCTGTAATGCTCAAGGAAGCGGTCTAATAAGACGCATGGAGGGAGAAATGGAGGTTTTACAAAATGGAGTTAGCATCTTAAGCCTGGTTTTGTCCTTGATCCTGTATTGGGTTAATGCAGAGATGCTCTGATTGGGGAATGCTGTATATTTAGTCTGATTGTGCTTGCCCCTTTTCATTTACATTCCTTATCCCTTAAGGAAAAATCTCCTCCTTAACAGCTCGGAAATGGGTTTATAATTGAATGAATTATAGCAAAAACACAGATTAGAAAATTGTGCGTTTCCTTCGCCTCCAAGGGCTTTGTTTGTGTACATTGGGCAACTCTCACAAAATATCAATTAATTTTCGCTTATTCCTTCCAAGTTCAATGTATGTACAGTATGGCATTAAACCTATACCTATCTACCTTGCTTGTATTTAATTACAGATTATTTTAATTGCTACAATCATGCATTCTTACTGTGATGGGGTTCATCTCTCCACAGAGAAAACTTGGCTTGGTGGCTTCCCCAGCTTGTCTCCATGGAGATAGTTCTATGCCAGTTCACCTATAGTAAAAATTGTACTTTAACAAATGCTGCAATTATTGTTTATTGTGCAATTCAGCACTGTTGTGCACTGTGAACAGAATTTTAATTCTAAAATTAAAACACAACCACAATACCTGCCTGAAAAATTACAATTACAATTATTTTTCATTAAATCTACCGGCTCTACTTCAGATTTTTCTCATTTACTCTCATTTTTGAAAGGAATGTCTTATCTTTAAACCTCAAACCTAAAATGATGCGCTCTCCTCCTAAAGTCTGTAAAATCTATCGAACCCATTTTCCAATTTGGTCATATTACCTCCTGCAGTGCTTTTGTCTTGCTGTGCTGCTGGGACTCTGCCAGGACTCTTACAGTGGAGTTTGGCATTCTGGCTGCACAGTGAAAGCGTCTATAAATCTTTATTTGAGTTTGGTGTCTCTACACAAGTGCCTGTCCTTGTACATAAAATTGCCTCAGAAATATGTTGTGGAATATTTATAGTAGACCAGAATTTTAACAATGTAAAATGCTTTCTGTAAGTCGAGGCCCTTCTTATTCAAGCATGCCAAGGCTTCCAGCTTTTTTTTTCTCAGACTCTTGAACTTGTCTGACCCTTTTCAAATGCTGCTACAATAAGAGTTTGTCCTCAAAGCAATGAGTATACAGTATGTAAAAGCTAATTTCACTTTATCCTCTGACACTGCTCTAGAGGTCGATCAATATGGGTTTGGTCATGGCCGATGCAGATCCTGAATCCAGAGGAACAGATGGGGGATCATTTGTATGGGAGATTTTGATACATTTTACCCAAATATCAAATATATAACATATCATATAGGGATGTAATAATAATGAAATATTGTATTCTCAAAAGTCTCACAGTAATACCGTGGGCCATCACAATATATCGAATTACAAGTTTCTTTCCGTAAATTCATTGCTATGGTGCAGCAACAGCTAAAACACCTCAGTCTCTCTCTATTTTATACCTTTCTCTCGCTCTCTCTTGTTAGGTCAATGCATGTATACACCATTACATGAAATACTCATACAGTACTCATTTTGTTTACTAGTACCTTGTTCCCAATTTAATCTTGATGGTCATTTACCATAAAAGTATATTAAAAACATTTTTTATTGTTCATTGACAATGACAAATGCAACCTTTTTCCTATATTTGGCAGGGCCTGTATTACCATGTTAGCATTGTCTGAGCCTCTTTTCTCCCTCTTCAATGCTCCCTCGCCGCTAGCCTTTTTACAGAGCCTCCCTCACAATGTTAACTGGACCTATCTCTGTGCACACTTGATCCCTATTCTGTTCCTCTACCACTTCACTCAGACACACCCCATTCTGTATCTCTCTTTCTCTCCTTCTTTCTCTTTTCTTTACCTCTCTCTCTTTCTTTCTCTCACTCTCTCTCTCCCTTTCTCCCACTCTTCAGCTCCGGCTCATGTCTCTCTCTTTCTCCTTCTTTCCCTTTTCTTTTTTCTGCACCTTCTCTCTCTCGCTCTCTCTCTCTCTCAGTCTCTCTCTCTCTCTCTCTCTCTCTCTCTCTCTTCTCTCTTCTCTCTTCTCTCTTCTCTTCTCTCTCTCTTCTCTTCTCTCTCTTCAGCTCCAGCTCGTGACTCTCTCTTTCTTGTTCTCTTTGCAGATGTCTTAAAGCTAAGGGGCTAAAGAGGAGGACTCCCTTGTCTTCTCTCCACCTGCAGCCATGAATGGTAAGGACACAGTAATCTTGCTGTCAATCAAAGTGTCTTTCCCTCCTCTATTTTAGTGATGTGTGTGCACTTTGGGATTTGAAGGCAATTCTCCAAAATGCCAAAGCTGCAAAATGCCAAAGCTGCAAAATCCTCCTGAACTGAATTAATAGATTGGACAGTTGAAGCATTAACCAGTGGACAGCTTCAGTATGATAATCCAGGTTGTAATAATTCTATGCTAAACTATTTTTATAGTCTGTTTACAGTAGTATCAGCATGGATAACTATGATTGATGGTTTGAGCTAAAATGTGATGGTAAACCACCTCTAAGGCTTGTCACTATAAATTTTGAAGCACCATATTTTGCTACATAGAAATATTGAGATAAATGATAGCATTGAAACTACTTTATGCCACTGACACAAAAACATTAAAGCAGTTTTTCATTTTCATTTTTTAATATTTAAAAGACATGAGCTGCAACAAGGAAATGGCAGAATGAAGCAATAGTTAGCTATAGAAGTTACTTATTGTACCTTCTACAACTGAAAGGTGAAAGCTGGGACAATAGAATATTGTCAGGTGTGTCACAATAAATACTATATTGACTAACGATAAGTCAATATAGTATTTATTGTGACACACCTGATCTCTAATTTACGCACTTTCTGGGTAGTCTGGTGCAGTGACTGGTGACGCATTTGTTAAGCCTCTGTCTTCAAATCCAATACATGCTCTGGGGATCTTAGGTTGGTACTGATATACAATAATAATACAATATATTACCCACTGGGACATCTGATCAATGTAAAATTCTACATCTACAGTAAGTATTTTATCTAGGGAATGCACTGTATGTTGTCTGTTTATATAGAGTACCACACTGTGTCTATAATCATATGTAAATTACACAGTTTTAAATGGGGATGCACTGTGTATGCTGCTTTGTCCTTGATACAATTGCACAAGAATGCGTCTGTTGTCTCAAAGCTTTGATCATAAAACAGCAGTTTAGCTCATGTTGGACTTACCTCACAGAAAGTGTTTGTGTTTTGCTACAAGAAGCTAGAAGCTCATAGTCATGGCTAAATACAGTCCCTGACAAAAGTCTTGTCGCTTATCCATTTTGTAGAAACAAAAGCTTGTAACCTGACTTTAAATTAATCGATTGGTTTTAGAAATGTCTCATATGAAAGTTAAAACCCTCCCAAATTATGCTCAATATACTAAAATAAATTTGCTTCACTGAAGAAAGATTGATCATTTAATGAACACAGAAAGGTCAGATTTTGGCAAGACAAAAGTCTTGTCGCCTACAGAAAATTGAACAAATAATTTACTTCAAATACAAAAATATGTTGCATAACGTCAGTGAATTAAGTAGTGGTGCTGTGAGATCCATATTTAATATCTTGTATGACTTCCATGAGCTTGAAGGACTGCATCCATGCGGTTCGACAATGATTCATACAATTTGTTGATGAAGTCATCAGGAATAGCAAAGAAAGCAGTCTTACATGCCTCCCAGAGTTCATCAAGATTCTTTGGTTTTGCCTTCCATGCTTCCTCTTTCATTCTACCCCAGACATGCTCAATGATGTTCATGTCTGGTGACTGGGCTGGCCAGTCCTGGAGCACCTTGATCTTCTTCGCCTTGAGGAGCTTTGATGTAGAGATAGAAGTATGCGATGGAGCACCATCCTGCTGCAAAATCTGACCCCTTTTATGGTTGGGAATGTAAGAGGTAGCTAATACTTCTTGATATTTTAGGCTATTGATATTGCCTTCCACCCTGCAAATGTCTCGCACACCCCCATACTGGATGTAACCCCAGACCATGATTTTTCCGCCACCAAACTTAACTGTTTTCTGGGTGAATCTTGGATCCATGCGGGCTCCAGTAGGTCTCCTGCAATATTTGCGGCAGCTGTGATGTAATTCAACCGAGGATTCATCTGAGAAATCCACCTTCTGCCACTTTTCCAGTGTCCATCCTTTTAGCAGGCTGTGGGCCTTGGCAAATGCCACACGGTTTTTTGATTGCCTTTTGTTTAGTGCTGGTTTCTGTGCACTGATTCGACCACGGAGGCCATTTCGAGACAGAATTCTACAAACTGTTCTGGTTGACACAGGGACTTGAGGTGACCAGGCCTGGTGGAGCTCTGCTGCAGTGGAAAAGGGGCTGGCCTTGGATTTTCGAATCAACAAACGGTCCTCCCGAGCAGTTGTCTTGCGGGGTCTGCCGGACCTGGGCTTGTCAAAAACATCTCCAGTCTTTTCAGATCTTTTTCTTATTCTTTGTACTTGACGCTGAGACACATTGAAGGTGTCAGCCACCTCAGCAGTGGATCTGGTCTTCAGCCTCTTGATAATTAACGCTTTGGTCTCAGGGTGGATCTTAGGCATGTTGTCAGAGGTCAAGTTGCAGTTGATGTGAAGGTCTGGTGTGCTGGGGTTCTTTTTATACACACCCACTAATTGATTGATCAGTAACTGATCACAGGTGAGGCTGTAATCTAGGATTGGGTGCATCATATGACAAGGCGACAAGACTTTTGTCTTGCCAAAATCTGACCTTTCTGTGTTCATTAAATGATCAATCTTTCTTCAGTGAAGCAAATTTATTTTAGTATATTGAGCATAATTTGGGAGGGTTTTAGCTTTCATACGAGACATTTCTAAAACCAATCGATTAATTTAAAGTCAGGTTATAAGCTTTTGTTTCTACAAAATGGATAAGCGACAAGACTTTTGTCAGGGACTGTATAATGATACTAGACCAAAGCATTTCAGACAGCAGCATCTGTTGCAACTGGATTTAACAATACCATGACAGCAGATAAGGAGGAGAGTGTTTGTGTCATTATGCTGATGGGGATAATAAAGCCAGGTTGATACTGCACCAGAGCAGATGTGTGTTAGAAATGCAGAGGTGCTCAGAGATCACTGGTGTACCTTAGAAATACCTGAAGCTAACCCTCAGGTGAAATGTAAATATTCATGATGCAGTGGATTAATCGAATTGTAATCGAAATAGCGATCCAATGGTTTAAAATCACCAGTATTCAGCTCGAGTCTCTGTAATAAACACTCTTATTCTGTCAGTAAGTCAGTCTGTCTTGATTATGTTAAAGAAATGAAGATTTAAAAAGACATGTATTTGATTTTTAATAAGAGAAAATGATTGTGATAGATGATCAATACAAGGAAAAGAGTCTTTAATTTTGCTTTGCCCTACATTGCATGCCATGTTTGGTCTATAAAAGGTTTTAGCTTAATTTGCACAGTTAGTTATTTCAGTCAATTTTGATTATATATCAAAAGTTTGATTTTACTTATTGCCTATTGTCTAAAGATGATAATAGTAGCACAGGCTCATCTCAGCCATGAAAGAAATTTGAAATGGCCCACTCCTCCAATCCGTTTGGTCTGGCCGTTCCCAAACCACAGTGTAAACTGGTTGTGTACCATGCAGCCATACTAGCTTCACATCCCTGTGGTGTTGTGCTAAATATCACCTCTCTTGTCTTACTTACAATAGCTTCTAAGTGAGGCCTGTCAATGCAGAGCCAATGTGGAGAATATACTCGTATTCACATATCTGAGCAAGATTAATTACTCTGTCTTTTGCTGACAATGCTTTAACTAGGTCATGGACGTATACTTATGTGCTGCTGATGCTGCCTTTGTGAAGAGAAAACACTTACCTGAACAGTTGTATGTAGAATATGAGCTATTATGAATGAGTGGTCAAAATCACCATACATAGTTGAAAAAGCAGAGGCACTCTATAAGTACAGAATAATTAAAAGTTTAAAGTTTCACCATACATGTGACAGACACAGTGACAAATTACGAAAGCAAATGAAGTCTTGTTGTATTACAAGCATTTTGAAAAACCACTAATGAAACTATTTGGTAGATTTGTAGATATTTGAGATGGGTGATGGTTTTCTTTAAGCTGATGTTAAATGTTGCTTAATTTAGGATAATTAGACAAGTGTTTGGGTTAGACTGGAGGAGGAAGTTCCATCAGGGCAGGCTGGTATTTCCTGACAGTGGATAAATTACAGCATGGGTTTTGTGGACATGTACTCCCTTTATAACACTTCCCTCACAGAAATGTAGCCTCTACAGCAGAGTTACAGAGTACATAGCATCGCACCATGTTTGTCTATTGGAAATGTTGGCATTGTGTTGTTGAAATTAAATAAAATGTTATTAATTAATACATTAATACATAAGAAACATCTGAAAAAATTGAGGAGTTTTGAGTTGTATGATATATGATATATGTTCTTAAATTATATAGATAGATAGATAGATAGATAGATAGATAGATAGATAGATAGATAGATAGATAGATAGATAGATAGTATGTATACTGTAATATTTGTCATGAAAGATATATTCACTGGGGGTGTCTATTTGAAAGTTATCTATAAGCAGAATCATATAATATCTTTGTATTGCATTTAAGATTTAGATCCATAAACTAAAACTAACTTTCAGTTACAAACTTTGCCTCATCTGTATGCACCAGGTCACTCCTCTGTTTCTTTTGTCAAGTCTAATTATTTGTCTATGTCTTTGTTTTTATCAGTAATGTAATTATAAACATATGGTGACTCCCATCTGCCTGTAATATCCATGCAGCCAATTTCCTGTGCACACAGTTTTGGAGGTGTAAAGTTATAGAGGAAATTGAGACACTGGGCCTGGTGTGAATATTGTAATGTATTTCCGTTATGACAGATTGAAGCCGCTCTGATGAGATTTTTTTTCTGTCCACTGTCCAAGTAACAACTGAGTTTCACCCCCTTCATGAAATGAGTTGAAGTTCATATTTTATTCATGGACAACCTTGGATTTACCTTTTAATATGCTGGAGTAGAGCAAAGTGAAACAAGTGGGCATTTTATGCGTTAATCATTATCAGCCCTCAAGGTTCCACAAGTTACATTTGGGATGGAAACTGGACAGATTTGAGAAAGTATGCACAACCGATTTCTTTAGTGAGGAGGAGTGGATTAGTTTAGACTTTGATCAGGTAAGAGTGATTTAATTTGCCCTATGCGCGTATGAAGAAAGTGTGTAATTTTAGCATTAGTTCTAGGTGCAATTTGTAGGTGCTTCAGATTCAACATTATTGATGAAATTTTATAGAAAGGTTGTACTATATTGGCTGTTTTCAAGTTTGCATGGTAACTGCCACCACTGGGTTGATTCTGTACATGTTGGTTTTGTGACTGTTTAGTGATTGGATTGTCTATTGTCTCTTTTGATCTATCATCAAGACCATCGCTTGCCCAACATGAATTTCAGAAGGATGCAATAAAGGCTAATCTAATCTTGTAAACACATAAGGTCTTTTTCTGTTTGTTGTCGTCTTTTTCAGTTTGTTGGTATAGCAGTGCTATGTCATCCGAAATATGTATATATGTACTGTATGCCCACTACAGTAACAAATGGTCACATATTTTGCTTTCCTTTCATAATTTGCAAAGTTATTTCTTCACTCACATACATCATGGTCATATCATTTTGTCATTATTAATATCATGCAGTTGTACAATGATCTCTAAGTATATTGCTAAAATACACAGAAAGCATAATAATGGTTGTATTATGCTATTTTCTGGTTGTTATAATGCTATTTCCTCATCAAAACTATACCTGGAATTGTATTTTGTTTCATTCACACAAATGCACGCGAGCCCTGCATATTTAGGCTGAGTTCTTCTCTCAAACAAAAAACACTCCACCGTGTGATGTCATGTGGTAATACAGGAAGTGTTCCACTGTGTTTTTAAACGCCATACACCTTCACTAGAATCATTTGGATAATTTCAGGCCTGGAATTTCTAATCTCTACTGAAGAAAAGGTAAAAGGTACCTGTTAACTTGAAAATTATCACCTAATAACATCACAAGGTGGAACAGAGCATTTTGAGTTTTGGAGATGTGCACACACTATGTTTTGTTCTTTGGTCTTGTCCAGGTGGAGCGAGCGTTTGGGCCATCACTCCTGAGGAACGGGGGAAACATGACAAACAGTTCGACAGCCTGGCTCCAATCCTTGGCTTTGTCTCAGGTAAATCTCCTTTGACATACCATTTTGTATTCGTCTGTGGATGCCCTAATTTAATTTTAAAAATGCTTGCTGTCCACTTTGAGTTCTGCTATTGTGATATGTGTTCTTTAGGGGATCAGGCCAGGAAGTTTTTCCTCCAGTCGGGCCTACCTCCTTCAGTTCTTGCTGAAATATGGTACGAGCTTCTGTTTATTTCTAAAAATGTCACAAGCAGGGGTCAGTAAGTTTAGAGCTTGTCTTGGGTCTGTATTAGTTTGGTCCACAGCCCGGTACTTCCTGTTGAGAGTTCACTTCCTTCATAGACGGACCCACCTAGTTAATTGTGTTTGGGGGAAAATGTGCCTCTGTACAGGGTTTTCAAACTCACTAAGGAAAAGGCTTTATACTAAATACTGATTTTTATATGAGACAATAGTATGTAATTTTCAACACAAAATAGTAGTAGTAGTAATAGAAAGTACTTTATCTGGTATTATACTAGTTCTGATGTTGAACAACACCATTTTAAAATAATTTAGAAATGGCAAAAAGAAAAAGAAAATGCATATGTATTTTTTCAGTATCATTACAATCAAATAAGTATCTAGACTGAGTGCTGATTAGTATTGATTTTGTTGACTACCCTACTACTAATACTGACTGCCGTACTGACCTAAACTCATGGCTAAAATGTTCCTACTTTTTGTATAGGAACCTAGCAGACATGGACAGCGATGGAAAGATGGATAGATTAGAGTTCTCTATTGCAATGAAACTTATAAAACTCAAACTACAAGGAAGAAACCTACCCTCATCCCTCCCTATAATAATGAAGCAGACTCCTGTATCCAATGCTGGAGCTAGTATCCCTTCTTCTGCACGTTTTGGTAAATATTGTGTTTAATTTTCACCAACATGTCTCAACTGTCTGTCCATTTTATACAAAACTCTAATAATCTTCATTTAACCTGTCAGTCGCCCTTCTTGTTTTGTTGTTTGTGTATTATTACAGGAATGGGCTCAATGCCAAACCTGTCCATTGGTTTACCTCCCATGCCACCTATGTCTGCAATGCCCATACTAACCCCCATCCCGGTTAACCCTCCCATGCCTTCTCTTCAACCCCTGATACCTGCGCCCATGACCCTGCCCCTAATCCCCATGGGAACTCCTGGACTCACCAACGGCAACCTCCTCACCCCCCCAGCTCTGTCCAGCACAACAGGTTGGGTCTACCTTTGGAACCATAATAATCTAGTTGATATGAATCTGATCTGTCAATTTGCAAGTGATATTCTTAATAAGGATTTAGTTTTGGCATTGGTAAATTTCACCTATTTAAGCAAGCCAGCATCACTTAAAGTCACAGTAAACTTTTAGACTAAAATAAAAGCTGTTTCTTCCTCACCAAGGGCAATTCTATATTAAAGTCAAATTTAAATCTGATATATTCGTATGCACTGAGTTTCTATTATCCATTATTATTTTCCTTTTTTTAATCTCACAATGTACTTTCTCGGATAACCTGTCTACCTGTCATTTGGCAGGCGCAGCAGCACACTTTATCTGTCTTGCTGGCAGTGAAGTGAATAGCGCTATCCAAAAAGTAGTTTACTCAGTTTTAACAATTTCATATTACTTTCTATAACCAGATTTCACTCCACACACAGGTCTCTCAATTGCACACAGCCACATTCGCTTTTGTTTCGAGTCCAATGTCAATAGAAAGGATTATGTTCAGTACTTGTAAAGTGTCAAAGCGATTAGATTAGATTATGGAAGTCACACGTTCAAGGGTAATTGTTAGCTGCTATATTTACAGTGTGAAATGCTGTTTGTTCTTTAAATCTACATTTTTCTTCACACTCCTATGTTTTATATTATGCCCACACTGAATGTTTCTGTAAATACATTATCTGTTTGCAGGGCTGTCTCTGTCTGGGTTTTCCTCACCTATGGTCTTCTCTCCAACCGATGGTTTGTCTAAAGCTAACTCACTTCTGGATTTGGGATCGACCAGGTCAGAACCTTGGGGTTTCTGCAAATACGTTTAACTTTAGTGTTAAAATTTCTGTTCTCTACTAATGAGATACTGAGTGTGTGAATGATAATATATTCAGGTATCCTCTGCTCTTTAAATGAGAAACAAAATGTTAGAAAAGTTTAACTATCCAAACATTATGTACTGCCATTAAGACCCCAGTAAAGCTGGTGGAAATTATGTAATCTTTTTTTTTTTTTTTTTTCTTCGAATATTACGTTGGGCTATTTCAGTGCACTTCGCTTGTGACTCGGGTCACTTTGCTTGTGACTCGCGAGCTGTTTTGGTACAAATATCCAGTGTCCCTGGTGTTTCTCATGGTGTTTTGTGCTGTTTAGGAAAGGGATAGCAGCAGTGTCAGTTTTCTTACTTTTGTATGGCACAGTTGTTCATACAAAAGGACCTGGCCTTAGGTGTAGCAGCATAGGAGCGCATAAATATTGAGAGATAACTACCACTGATGCAGGTGAATGTAACACCATCTCAGATTCTTTGTCTTGGCCACTTTGTTCTGCCCATCATGATTCATATTCATTTTTATATGGTCACAGTTGCATGACATACATCCAATTTTTACCCCTCGGGCAAAGGAGGAGCCAGATTTGCCAGCTAAGATGTCTTTTTAAAGGGTTAGATGTTCTGTTCATGCAATTAAAGCCAAAATATGCTCTGAAATACTTCTGCCTCCAGGCATTCGTCAAAGAAAAAACAGAATTGATCATCTGTGTTTGTTTTTTTTTTGTCATTGTCTACAAGCTAGCAAACCTCTTCCAAGGCTAATTAGGAACCAAGGAATGACACTAGGGAGTCTCAAAGCAATTAGTGGTACTTTAGAGTCTGAAATAATGAAAATGCTGACTGCATCAATTGTAAAAGTGCCATTTGCGTTTAGGAGAGATGTCATTGTAACTGTTTTCTGTCTCTTTAGTTCAAATTCTTCATCCACTACATCGTTAGCCAGTAATTCTCCGAAGACAGGAGCGAGTGACTGGGCTGTTCCACAGGCTTCAAGACTCAAGTACAGACAACAGTTCAATACACTGGACAAACTCATGAGCGGATACTTGTCAGGTGGGTCTAGCACACTAACACTTATGGCTAAACAAACACACAGTTCTGGCAGACTGGCTGCTCTTAAGGGCTCTCCGTAACATTTGGCTGAGTTTACCATTAGTCACTTTTTCTCTCTCTAATATGCCTGACATTGGGACTCAACAAGTAAATATGCTATTTTTCAGGACCCCAAGTAAGAAATGCACTAATGGCATCCAACCTGACACAGACCCAGCTCGCTACCATCTGGTGAGTACAAGGTGTGTGTATGAAACTGACTGTAAAAACAAATAATAAACACGTGCTCCTGTCTCAAAGAGATAACAGGTTTAAACTACTGCCTACTGTGTAATTCACACAGTGTAATTATAAGTGTATTTGTGTCTGTATCCATGATATCAGATTGTGGGGAGGCTGTAAACATGGTTTATTAAGTTTATTTGCTGAAGTGTTTCCATTGAGCTTTTCTACACTATCTAAAGCAATAAAAACAAAATTCATGTTTGCTCCTGGCACCTCCATAAAGCAGGATATAAAGCACACTGCTACTGGCCAATACAGTATACACACAGTGTGTAAATCTTTAATACTAAGTTTTTGTAGTCTGGAGGTGAGAGACATATTAAAACATGTATTATACTCTTATCAGGTTGTTGTTTTGGAGATATGCAAAATCAGGCTATCATCTTTCAAACAATTTTAAAGGCTGCTAGAGATATTCATGTTTGTCAATATTGCAGACCCTTAGGGTAGAGTGTTTTTCACCTAACAGTTTATTTGTTGAATATTTTATAATAAAATAAAAAAATAAATAAAATTCTTTTTCTTACATATTAGGCACTTTTTACTATTAGCTCTATGGAAAAAGCCCAAGGCCTCTGCAGGGCAAACTTGTGAAAGTCTCTACCCTCTGTATAAAGGTGGCTGTATTTTGCTTAATAACAGTTGTTATCGCTTCCATAGGACCCTGGCTGATGTGGACAAAGACGGTCAGTTGAGAGCAGATGAGTTCATTTTGGCCATGCATCTGGTGGACATGGCAAAAACAGGGCGCCCCCTACCTCTGACACTGCCCCAGGACCTCATACCACCCTCTCTCAGGTAAGATATACACATACTTACTGTACTGTAGCTTTATGTTTATATAACAAACAAGTAAACCATTTTCAGAGGAGGAACAAAACCTATTGAACTTGTTAATGGAAACGGACCGTACTCAACTTCCAGCTTACTAGACATAGAGAATGAGCCTGTGCCAAAGACCAAAAGCTCTAGCGGTATGTTTGACAATATTGTTTTTATTCACTTCATGTTTATTTTTTTACAGTCTCTTAAATTTTTTACCCTGTTTTTTTGCCCTCAGTATCTTATGAAGACAAACTGAAGGAGAACTTTGCACGAGGAAGTGCAGAGCTAGAGAAGCGCCGTCTGGCGTTGGAGGAACAGCAGAAGAAAGAGAAAGAGCGGAGGGAGCGAGAGGAGAGAGAGGCCCAGGAACGAAGAGAGAGAGAAGCCCGAGAGATGGAGAACAGACGGAGGCTGGAGGAGGAGAGGAGGATGGAGAGACAGAGGGAGATAGAGAGGCAGAGAGAGGAAGAGCGGCTCCGGGAACTGGAGAGGAAAGAGGTGAGCAGGGAGCAGATTTGTTGGCCTGGTTTGTGGTTCTGTAATTACTGGGCCTATTCACAGAAAAACAAAAACTGGCAGAAAGTTCAGCATTTTCTATGTCAGTGCAAAATAAACAAAAGTTATATAATTTTTTTCACAATAGCATCAGAAGGTGGTGCCATCAATCAATCACAAAGACGTGATTCAGTTGAAAAGAATTTGACCCTTAAGATGGTTTGTGGAGCATATGCCTAATAATTATAACATTTGTTGAAAAATGTATATCTCCCTTAGAGTTATATAGACATCTGCTCTCCACCTGAAAGAACACAACATATGAACATGTTAAAAAATATATATATATATACTGTTTAATTCGTTAAATATTGTTTGTGTGTTATTACATTTTAGGCAGCCAAGCAGGAGTTGGAGCGACAGAGGAGGGAGGAGTGGGAGCGTGGGAGAAAAGAGGAGCTGAGCAGAAGACGAGAGGGAGAACAGGATGAGATCTCCCAACTCAAAGCCAGGAAGAAAAGTCTTGAGCTTGAGCTTGAGGCTGTGGTAAGATCAGGTGTAGTTATAGCACCGCAGGATTAGAATGCATTAGACAAGATACTGATGTAATTGGTCTCACAGGGCAACAAGCACAAACAAATCTCTGACCGCCTCCGTGATGCTCAAAGCAAAAGGAGGATTCAGAAAGCAGAGGTGGACCTCATCAATCAGAAAAGGGACGCACGTATTGCTGAGATCAACACTCTGCAGATTCAATTTGAGGTTTATTATTATTATTATTTCTGTGTTTTTGACCTTTTAGTTTTGCCTGCATGACAACCAGTTTTCTTGAATAAGTTGTATTTAAAAATAAATATCTACACCAAAGTGGTAATGCTTCTCACTAACTAATTATAACTGACCTCTAGGAATGGCAGAGGAAGCTCTCCCAGCTGGTCCCAGAACAACAAAGGCTGACAGAGAAGCTCAGGACCATTAGCCTCAACAAAGTCCCAGGTGTGTTCAAAATGCATGAACCGATAGAACAGAGGGAAGGAACGAGCAGCTATATATGATTGTGAACTTTGACCTTTCTCTTTGTAGAAGGGGCATTGTTGTCTTTGACTGACACTGTGACAGAGAAGGGCGTGAGCTGCCGGCGACTGAAGGACCAGCTCAACGCTCTGGAGAGAGAGACCACCGGGAAACTGGAGGAGATGGAGCAGTACAAGAAGGAACTGCAGGTCTGTGCCCACCTCATACCAATAGCTGCTCAACGTGAGTGGTGGGGCTTAAGAAACACTACATTATATAAAGTTACAGTCCTATTGGCATGAAAATTAAAGACACAAATTGATACTAATATGTCCAAACTACTTGGACATCAATCAAAGTTTAAATCTAAAATTATAAACTGAAATCTCCTACATTCAGCAGTCTTTGCTATTGTTGTTGTTTCTGTGAAGTAAAATCCTGTTCTGCTGGTCCCAGTAGCTCTCGTCTTTCGCCCTGGAGGCGATAGAAAACCTTGTTATCCAAGCGTTATTGCTACTGTAAAGAATAGGATGTCCGCACATTCCCAGGGGACCTTGCTAACTCAATGCCTGTCAAGAATGATGTCATGGTGTTTTCACAATCTCTTTTTAATCTCACACTAATGACTGTGGCACTATACTCTGCTCTTTAGTCTTCCTTTGTTGACTTGTTTTCCTGTAACTTTTAACAACAGTTTCTTTTTTCTTTCTTACGCATCTTTGGATCTCCCTTTTTCTTCATCTCGTGCTTGCCACTTGCCCTGTCATCTTTTTCTGCCTGTTCTCTCCATCTCTCCATCTTCATGGTGGCTCTAACAGCTTGGGGATATGGATGACTGTGTCTTACGGTGCCTTCTGTCCCTGCTGGCCTGTCTCAGCCAGCTCTTCTTCCTTATCAAGGTTATCCCAGTTCCTGTGTTTCTCCTGTCATACAGCTCTTATCACTCATAACTTTTATCTCCAGAAGAGGAAACTCATTTGCCCCTCTCCATGTTTTAATCATTGGATCTAAGTTTAACTCATTATAATTTAGAGCGGCTGTGGCTTTGTGTCTCTATGGGAATAGTCCCACTCTGTGTTTTTGTTGTGTAAACAGAACAGCGCCTGAGGTTTGAACACCAGGAAAGTGCTTAATCTGCATGATTGTTATATTACAGAGAATAAGATGTAAAAACTCAGCAACCTGCATGTGTATTTTTGATCACAGTGCCTGCTCTATTTTGTACTGTAATCTGTAATCTGAATGCTGCATCACACATCCACTATTTACAGTTGCATTTAAATCACTGTGATTCACCATTGACTTGGACATTGATGCATGGAGTATTTTATCTTGGGGTTATGTAACTTGCTGTACTGCTGCTGTACTGCATCAGGAGCTGAGGGAGAAGCAGGTGAGGCAGCAGGCTGTCCTGGACGACCTGTACAGAGTGAAAGAGGAGAAACACCGGGAGCTGCAGCGGAGGAGGGACGAGGAGCGAGAGAGGAGGAGGAGGGAGGAAGAAGAGGCCGCGCGGTGAGTGGGAGGGTGTACATTTACATCTCCTTTGGGTGACTTTGAACCAGTCCGCTCCAGGCTTATTCACCGCAAGATAAAGCTGCTGTGCCATTGCATATTTATGACATGAATTTATCATTTTGAAATAAATTTTTGAGGAGTTTTATTTTAATAAAAGATGGACTGATGTAGCTTGACATTTTGGCAAGCTGTATTTAATGTATTTGAATAAGCCTTGACAAAAGTTCAAAGTTCAACTGACGAGATACAAATTATAATACAAGTCTTTACATGTTGTTATATTGTGTATAACAAGTTAAAATGCTTTGATTTTTCTTCATGTTAATTACAAAAAAGTTCATACATGATTTCCTATGATGATTATATTAAGGAAAGAAAAAATAAAGTACTCTTACACACAATTAACAGTAGAAAATGTAAAAAAAATGAACTTACAATGGTCCTACAAAGACAGATTTGTGTTGTTTATGAGTTGTTTTTACACACATTTGTTTCTTTTTTAAGGCTTGCAAAGTTGGAACAGGAGCGACTGGAGCAAGAGAGGAGAGAACAAGAAAGACGTGAACAGGAAAGGAGAGAACAAGAGCGCCTTGAGCAGGAGAGAAGACAAAAGGAGGAGGAGGAGGCACGTCAGAGGAGGCTGCTGGAAGAACAGAGGGCCCGACAGAGAGAGGAGGAGGAGAGGGAGGCACAGGCCAGACTCAGGGCTGCACAGGAGAGAGCGAAGGAGGAGGAGAGGAAGAGGAGAGAGGAAGAGGAGAGGCAGAGGAGAGAGGAAGAGCAGAGGCAGAGGAGGGAGGAGGAGGAGAGGCGGAGGAGAGAGGAAGAGGAGAGATGGAGGAGAGAGGAGGAACAGAGGAGGCTGAAAGAGGAAGAGGAGGAGAGGAAGAGAAAAGAAGAACAAGAACGACCTCTGAGAACATGCGTGGTCTCCCAGCAACCACCCAAACTCATCTCCTACAGAGCGCTATACTCGTTTGTGGCTCGCAATGCTGACGAGCTGAGTATAGATGCAGACTGCCTTATAGAGGTATGGACCACCAGTGTAGAATGGAGATTTCTGCCTCTCAAGCCTCTCAAGCCTCTCTTTCAAGTTAGAAATGCATACATATTATTATTTTTTAAACATTACATAAAAAAGTTGTAAGATCTTCATCCTCAATCTTTAAAAGTTTAAGCCATGTTAGAATGTTATCTCATCAAAAACATACCTGGATGTTTTGTTTTATTTGTTTCACAATCCTGCATTGTTAGTCTGGCTACATCTCCAAAACTCAAAATGCTCATGTCATGAAGGAGTAGTTTTTAAATTAACAGCTACCTGTGATCTTTTGTTGTAGAGACTGTCAATCCCAGAGCTAAAATTATCTAAATGATTCTAGTAAAGTATATGTATGGAGTGTAAAAACAGCAGCCTAAATAAGCTAGGTTTGTGTGTTAAACATTTGTGAATGCAGGTATGTTTGTGATGAGGAAACATTATAACATAGATCAGAAAACAGTATAATATGGGCCCTTTAATTTTAGCACTTTGCACTTTCCTTTACACCTCTTGCATTCAATATATGCTATGAAACAACAAATATAATTCTTGTTTAGGTCATAGTTATTGACTCTCGTGTTGTTCTGACTCAGGTGGATGAGCAGACGGTTGGAGAGCCCGGATGGTTGTGTGGGAGTTACCGTGGAAACAGGGGCTGGTTCCCTCAGAGTTACGCTCAAAAATGTGGCCCGCATGAAGCCTCCATGGACACAGGGCCCTCCTCACCACTGCGCCGGCCCTCCTGTTTACCACAACCACTTAACACGGGGTAATTTAGAGCAGCAGGAGGTAGCTCAGTATATAATTATACAGCTCAGCAGCACTTTGACACAGACTAGACTTTTCTTTAGTACTCACAGCTACAACAGTTTTATCATCTGTTACCTAATGATTTATCTTGATTATCTATTCACAGAATCCCAGAAATTGATATAATATGTGACAACACTGTACCCTTGCAGATAGATGCATCGCAGGTAAGAAAATCTATTGGTTCATTAGACTTAGACAAGACTCAGGCAAACTTTATTGATTCACAGGGGAAATTGTTTGGACACAGTAGCTCACACATCACAATATAATATAATAACAAAGAGCAAAAATATAAATGGTAATAATAAATTAGGAAAAAGGAGAAACAGTGCAAAGATGGTGTAATGATTGACAGGACAGGGTTATCTGTTACATAAGGGTGAGTTGTTTTACAGTTGTATGGAGTATGGTATGAATATTGTCCTGTATGTCTCGCTGTTGGAGCCTGTTGGAGAATTAGCTCCTTTAAATTAATTTATAGAATCATAAAAATATGGGCACATTTTCAACTTTTGAATCTTTACACTAAGGAATCATTCACATAATACACACTTTCATACATTACTGAGTGGCTACAGAGGTAAGGTGGGTTAAGTGTGTTAGCCCAAGGAGAAAACAGCAGCATACATTAGTGGGAACAGGGAATGGCCTACTTTAGGTTCTGTGGGGACAAATGCTTTACCTACTGGGCTACTGCTGCCTATAACAGATTATTATTTTTTTTATCTATTTACATTTGAAAAAAAGAGAGTTTAGCTAAGTGGGCTACCAGGAAATTACAGATACAAGATTGTAAATTCAGTTGATTTTCCAGCACCTGATGCCATAGAGCTGTGTATCTGGGCTATAGACGGGCTTTGGCAGTCGTGGAAGTAGGTCTGGCTCGAGTACACTCACTGCTGCTGTCACACACATGAAATACCACACAGTTTACTTTTAGACCCTCTCTCCTGGGATTTAAACTATTTTTCTATGTGTACACTTCCCTGACCCCAATACATCACATTAGTATGTAACTTCTGGAGGAGGGTTCACCACCTGCTTGTCTTCATGGAGATGTTACGGTACTTTTTTTCCAGGAATGTTCCTTTGTAATGCATTAAAATAGGGCTGTCTATCTATCCAGGAGGCAAGCACTAGGCCACATTACAGGTTTGAGCAAACACCTGTAATTTAATAAGACAGATTAGTTTAATGCCATACTATGGGACATTCTAGATAAAACAATATTATCTCCATGGAGACAAGCAGGTGGCAGACCCTTATCGAGAAATGTTACATACAGCCCCTTTAAATATATGTAACACTTACGTATATCAGAATCAATAATTACACTACAATATTTATATTTTAGATCTCATTCCCATTATTGGCCCGGGCGCTGTCGTCATGGTCACCTACGTCAGATCTGGATCTCCACTTCTCTGGCGGCGATGTCATCACTGCGTTGCTCAGCTTCTCGCAGGGTGACATCATCAGCGTGCTGCAGCAGAGGGATGACTGGTGGCTGGGACAACTCAACGGGACACAAGGATGGTTTCCAAAGGGCTACGTCACGTTGGAGGCAGCAGGCGGCACAGAGTAGGAGGCTATATAAATACACTAGTTCGACATCAGAGAATTGTGGGTAATAATCTCTTGTCTCTGTTCTAGTGTGGACTCCTTAGACTCTGACTCTCAGTTAGAGGGTGAGTCGCTTTGTATTGAACTGTCCTGTCAATATATTTTCCCAACTCAAATCTGGGGTGAATTTGATGTGCAACTGCCTGTATGTAATTTCTTTTCCCAGAATATGTTGCCCTGTACACATATGAGAGCCCAGAGGTTGGGGACCTGACTTTTGTTGAGGGTGATGTTGTTATGGTGACAGAGAGAGAGGGGGAGTGGTGGCGAGGATGCATCGGGGACCAGACGGGTGTTTTCCCCTCCAACTATGTCCGACCTGTTGAACCAGAGGTGAGGGAAAGCCACTACTAACATTGTATTTTTGCCTTATTTATACACTGAACTCTTAAGCAGTATTAATTTAATTTTATACTCATTAATTTGGGTGCCATGTTTTTAATATCCTCTAGACATCAAAACCCGGAGGTCCTAACAAGAAGCCAGGTGAAAATAACAAAACTCTCTGAATAAATATTGCATTAAACCTTTGACTTTTACCAGCTTTACCTGGAATACAAGCCTTCTTTCTATCTTTGGTGTTTTGTCAACAGAGATTGCTCAGGCTGTTACCGCCAGTGTTTCTCCGATGATGCACCAGCTATGTCTGTCTCCAGGGCAACTGATTGTGGTCTTGGCCAAGAACTCCACCGGGTGGTGGCTTGGGGAACTGCAGGTCAGTCAACCAATTGAAAGTCCTTAATCTTACTACCTCATTAAAAGTCATGTAAGGTCAGCTAACACAGGAGGCTACTGTAGGATTTATATAAGGTAACATCCACTTGATGAATACACAGGAAACAACTGAAATATCCTGAATGCTTCATGTGTAGAATGAGTTTTATATCTATAGTTAAAGTCTCTCACACATAAAATTACAGTCGCAAGCTAGCTAGCATTAGCCACCTGTTTTTCATTTACTCACTCACAATACTTGTTGAAGATCAAACTCCAAAACTGGACCATGAACACTCATATTGACTATACTACTATATACTGTACTATATTAAAACCTTTTCAGTAGTTTTTGCTCATGTGTGCATTGTGTCTTCCTGGTACCTTCTGAACATTCCTGTATAGAGATACATATAGAACACCCCCAGTGAGTCACTGTAAAGTATTGAAAGTATTCACTGTAAATTACAAAGAACCAATGCGGGATAAATTAAGAGAAATACAAATGTGTCAGCAAGGGAAATCTATGTCACATTGTGTCCTATATGAGAATCACAGCAAAACATAAGAACCATTATTATCAATCATTTCTATAGCAAAGTACTGATTTATTAAAATGTGCCCAGTGAGCTTAGTACTGCAGCAATAGGTCCTGCTTGAACAGTCTATCCTTCATTCATTATGGTTCACTCACTTTGTTTGTTTCGTTTTAGGCTCGCGGAAAGAGGCGTCAAAGAGGCTGGTTTCATTCGTCTCATGTCAAACTCTTGGGTCCCTCCAGCAGCAAGTCCTCCCCCTCACCACTGCCCGGTAATAAACCTGTTGTATTTATAATATGTAATCTATGACACCCAGTAATTTCTATAAATATTCTAATACACTTGAACCTGTCTTCCCAGTATGTCAGGTAATCGCCATGTATGACTACACTGCAGCTAACCCAGATGAACTGAGCTTCTCCAAAGGTCAGCTGATTAGTGTTATGGACAAAACCAACCCAGACTGGTGGAAAGGAGAGGCCAGTGGAGTCATAGGTCTCCTGCCCACTAACTACATCAAGATGACCACAGAATCTGACCCCAGCCAACAATGTAAGTCAGTCTATATTTTGTCTACTCTTCTTTTCTCAGTTTGATGACTAAAGTAATGTTATATAGTATTTTGGTACTATAACATTTAGAACATATAAAATACTTATACTGTATGTGATTGGCTCCTGACTCCAGGTTCACTAGATTCCATGTCAGAGCATGGACAAACTGATGGTAAGGTGTCAGACTGTTATCATTGGTGATCATTGGTAAGATTTTAATGGCTCAGTCTTGTATGTGTTTAACACAGATTTATTTATTTTTCAAATCAGTGACTGGGTGATTAAAATCTATATAATGGATCATTTTAACACCAACTGTCAGTTTACACAAATGGTGGCTAATAACTCATCTAACATTTATCACTGATTATTTGATTTTGACTAATAAATATACTGTATATTTTTTGATGGCGATAGTCTTCAGTGGACCACATCTTATTTGCATGCTAATTAAAGTATCAAATTCACGACACTGTCATTTGTATAATCATATGCTCTCTATAATTTGATATATATGTTAAATTTCCGACTTAGAAATCAAATATTGAAGTTGGCATTGGTTAGACTGTCCCATAGACAAGAAATGTTCTACATTAATTTGGTAGTGAATATGCCAGTGATTTAATATTATGTGTACTGACAGGAAATTCAATTATAAAAGCGTGCTTGTATCCGCTTTCAGCTGAAAATACTTCAGTCACAGAAATACATTATTAATGCACTTCCATGTAAACCCTATTTAATCTATATTAATATATTCTGTCTTTCTCCGCCATCTCGCTCACCTCCCCGTCCCTTTCCTTCATCTGTTCTCTGTTTCCTCTGTAGGACTGTAGCTGGCTTTGTTTACCTCTCCTCCTTCTCTTCTTCCTCCTCCTCTTCCTCACCTTTCCTGTTGCGACCGAACTCCCTGGGCAGTGAAGAGGACAGTCCACTCTTTGCTTCTCTCACCTCACTTGTTTAGGACTTTGGTGTTTGTAGTCCTCCTTGCCTTTTCTCTGTCTTAGATTTCCTTTCTCTGATCCTTGTTCTTACTTACCCTTTGTTTCGTTAACTAACACATTTTACATGGAAAGTTGTTAAACTGTTTTGGATGCAGTGCATTTTGTGTGTGTTGTACAGTAATATTGGTTCAGGAAGGTTTATATGTATGTTATATGTAGAGCTCTTAATATCATATATTGCCGTGATTGATGAACTCTACAATAAAAAAATGGACAACCTCACAGGATAGAGTACTGTACCCAGGAGCGGCCTTTGCCTACAATATGGCAACTTTGGAAATGTTTATTACTGTGATTTTCTGGATTGCTAAGAACCTTTATGGAGCTAAAATATGCAGAAATCTATTGGGACCATGGGTTGTCTTTGCAGCTGTAGCCTGCCCATTTACCAATACTGAGATGTTGGTGTATTACATGTAAACTTAATTGTGTAGGCATGAAAGCATGAAATAGAATTGGTTGTATAGATTGTTAGTTTGGATACCTAGTGTAATCTGTAAAAAACAAAGTGGAACAATTTAGTTTTTTAAATCAAACATTTAGCCCACTAGTTTTGTAAAGATTCATCCATTGCACTAACACAGTAAAATGGACCAAACACTTAAAAAGCTTAAAGCTACGATTATTGCTGCTCACCGATACATTGCTTGAATTTGATTGTGCTTTTTTATAAACAACTTTTCCTTATGCACCCTTAAAATACAGATCGACACTCATTCTGTACTGAACTGTGATATCACCAGCAAAATCTGAATTCAGCTTTTAGTATAGGACACTGTTAACATTTACAAGCTGTAATTGCTAACATTTCAACCTCAATACTTGATCTGCTAACTCCCTGTCGCTCTTTGGGTCTTCCACACCTTTTCTTACTAATCTTTAGTCATCTCACCTATGCAACCATTCGGAGTCAGCTCTCCACTAAAAGGTGCTTTATTTTCTCTGTGTCCTAGTGTCAGTGTTGCTATTATTGATTTCATGTTCTGCATTTACACTGCAACGTGCCTCACACTTTGTCTGTGCATCAAATGTAAATTCATGCATAGATAAATAAAGAGATTCTAAAATGTTGTGTTGTGTTTTTGACTGCAGTGTGTGTTTGCTTTGTTTGCTGTGTGCGTTTTGTGCGTGTGTACTGTTGGCTGTAGGGTGTGCAGACCTGATGACCCTGGACACAATGAGCCCACAGGAGAGGAAGAGACAGGGCTACATCCACGAGCTCATCCAGACAGAGGAGACATATGTGGAGGACCTGGAGCTGGTGCTAGATGTAAATAAATTTATAACAGGGACGTTATTG
Organism: Taenioides sp. WSHXM2023; assembly: GCA_029959045.1. Taxonomy (NCBI): domain Eukaryota; kingdom Metazoa; phylum Chordata; class Actinopteri; order Gobiiformes; family Gobiidae; genus Taenioides; species Taenioides sp. WSHXM2023. Next base: position 13,324,285 of record CM057103.1, on the reverse strand, counting down.
GAAATCAGTATTTTAGAAAAAATGTGTCCGTTACTATTTTTTGTGTGTTTAAGGTGTTTTATAAGCCCATGTCAGAGTCAGGCCGTCTGACCGAGGCTGAGATGGCTGTGATCTTTGTGAACTGGAGGGAGCTGATCATGTGCAACACCAAGCTCCTCAAGTCAGTAACGCACATTTTCATATACTTTTTAAAGGCACACTACATAACTTTTGTGATGGAAGATCCACCACCTGCTTGTCACATGGAGATGGTCCATAATCCTGTGGTTATTGCTTTTCCACCAGTGTTCCACAGTGTGGTGCTGGACCTTCCAGAAAAGTTACACTATGCACCTTTAACATGACATTCTGACCTTATATCTTTAGGGCATTGCGTGTTCGTAAAAAGACAGGAGGGGAGAACATGCCGGTGCAGTTGATCGGGGATCTGTTGGCCTCAGAGCTCGCTCACATGCAGCCATACATCCGCTTCTGCTCCTGTCAGCTCAATGCTGCTGCTCTGCTACAGAGCAAGACCTACAACCAGCCTGACTTTAAAGACTTCCTTAAGGTAATGGGAGGACTGTAGAAAAAAATACACTGTACATGATTTATCAGCTTGGTTTTCCTCTGAGCAGAAGATTGCCACTAACTACCGCTGTAAAGGAATGCCACTGTCCAGCTTCCTGCTCAAGCCCATGCAGAGGATCACACGGTACCCACTCCTCATAAAGAATGTAGGTAGAACAAGGCTAAGAGCCCGCTAGAAATGTCATTACAAACCCCATGACAGTGAAAGCTCTGTGCTCTTAACTATTTGAGGTTACTATAGATTTTATTTCACTGATGCTCAGATCTTGGAGCACACCCCTGAGTCTCACGCAGACCGCGGCGCATTGAGAGATGCTCTGGACCGAGCAGAGGAGCTGTGCTCACAGGTCAATGAAGGAGTGAGAGAGAAAGAAAACTCAGACCGACTGGAGTGGATACAGAGCCATGTGCAGTGTGAGGGGCCTATAGAGGTAACACAACGCCAGAGTGATTTTCTTTAGGCTTCTTTGATTCTTTTACAACAGCCAATCACGTACCTCACTGAGTTCTGTACTTTCCACATCTATAATTTATACCCCATATGCCTTTCCATGTATCTTTTCTATATCAGACTTTAAACTTTTCAAGCCGGTACCTCCAACTCGAGGTAAACTAATGTTTTAATTACATTGATTTGAGTAGTTTATTGTGTTTTTTGTAATTTCACAAAAATACAGTTTTCAATTAAATTGAAATGAAATGACAGAAATTCTCTCACGCACCCAATCCCAGTGTCCCACGACATTTGGGAACCACTGTTACATGACCAAGCAAGGGCATTTTTATTTTTTACTTTAATGTACACTACACATTGTTTGCTTGTGTCTCAGCACTTGGTCTTCAACTCCTTAACAAACTGCCTGGGGCCCCGTAAGCTGCTGCACAGTGGACGCTTGTACAAAACCAAGAGCAGCCGTGAGCTTTGGGCCTTTCTCTTCAATGACTTCCTCCTGCTCACACACAGCGCCAAGCCCTTCTCGTCTACAGGACAAGACAAACTGTTCAGCCCTAAGACCGGTATCCAGCTTAAGATGTACAAAACGGTAACAATGGGATTATATTTGACCTCTTTTTGACTTAATGTGAAACCTCTGATAATCTTTTTACAATTTCAGCCTTTGTTTTTGAATGAGGTTTTGGTAAAAATGCCTCCAGACCCTTCCAGCGATGAGCCAATATTTCATGTATCTCACATAGATCGAGTCTACACACTTAAGACTGAGACTCTAAATGAGAGGTAAATTCTCATTTGACAAAAGACAATAAATGAATAGATGAATTATACAGTTTTATGATTTACTGTAGGGCAACGTGGGTCCAAAAAATCAAAGCAGCCTCTGAGCATTTTATTGAGACAGAGAAGAAAAAAAGGGAGAAAGCTTATCAAGGTAAAGTTATAGCCTTGTAAATGCATGATTTTCCATCTTATTTCTAAATTACAGTACATACATTTATGCCGTTTCTAGCACGTTCTCTTAAATCCAGTGGTATTGGACGGCTGCTGGTGACTGTCACTGAAGCTCAAGAACTCAAGGCCTGTAAGCCAAATGGTAAGTTCCTTCGTTTTTAAGTGGATATAAGTAAAATTTCAAAATATTAGTATTATATTAGTAAACACAACATTTATGTTATTATATAATTTCAGGTAAGAGTAATCCCTACTGTGAGCTGACTATGGGGGCCCAATGCTACACCTCTCGTCCAGTCAACGACACAGTGAACCCAAAATGGAACTTCAACTGCCAGTTCTTCATCAGAGACGTGTATCAGGACGTCCTGTGTATCACTGTGTTCGAAAAAGACCAGTTCTCCCCAGACGGTGAGTCAAACATTTTCTATAGATTAAATTATGTGACAGGATTTGAATTATTTAAAATGTTTACTTTTAATTTTGTCTTTCAGATTTCCTGGGTCGTACTGAAGTCCCTGTGGCCACTATAAAGAAAGAGATGGAGAGCAAAGGAGCAGCTAACCGTCGTCTTCTGCTTCATGAGGTCCCCACTGGAGAAGTGTGGGTCAAACTGGACCTGCAGCTTTATGAGCCCACTAAATAAATGAATGAACAGCTTGCACACACACATTTTTAATCCATTATGTTTTATTAAACACTTTTCAAATCACTGCCAAAAATATGCCAATATGACTGCCCAAGTTCAATTCACTATTGGAACTGTTATGTCTTGTCATTGTGCCTTTACATGAAAAGAACTGTATTTTTCTAGATTAGGATACAGTTAATTACAATTAATGAACCTAAGTAATAAAAAATAAACAACAATATCATAATAAATCAAAATAAAATAGTATATATTTTTAATGGACATGCTAAAAATGGCAGCTATAAATCAGAAGTTGCATTGTTACATTGTCAATCTGTGAAATGTTGCACACTACTGTATATTGTAAAAGAAATCTAATGCCATTAAAGAGAAATGGCACCAATATGTTTTTGTTTTTTAGACCATGCTGCTGTTAGTAAACTGAAAAATGGTGAGGTAGATTACAGATATAAATATTTACTTTATATTGCTCTATCATTTATTATCAGATTCTTCTTCTTCAGGTCTTCTTGTAGAAAACCAACAGTCACTCCGATGGCAATCTCTGTACTTTGTGTCAATGTGGCATGGGATCTTATCAAGCCTGAACAAGACAAGATACACTGTTTATCTGGACCCTGCTTCACAAGTCCCTTACACAATCACTGAGGTGCTAAAATGGATACCTGCTCAGAGCTCTCTTCACAGCTTTGTTCTCTGGTGTTTTTGTAGAGGTTGAAGGTGAATAACTGGATGGAGTCCCATATCGTGTGCTGGGTGTCACAGAGCTGCTAGAAACCAGGGAGGACTGAAAATGATGAGGTAGCTTGTCTTCTTGTCTGTTGCTATTTTTAGCATCTAGTGGAAGGAACAAAGTTAATCAAGTGCATAGAATGACAGTTTAAATTGTGTTTGGTTTTCTTTTTTTAAATTACCTGTTTCAAGAGAAGTTGATATCCAAGCTTCTTTGGGTCTATCCTTCATTTCTGCCAACTGGAAAAAAATGCCCCTTTGTTACATGGAAATGACAGTGACTACAGTAAAATGATAGCTGAGTTAAAGTACATTGATATTGCTGCATTTTTAGCCTTGAATTACCTGCATTTTGGTCTGTCAAATCCTGTTACACTGTCAACTAATGTAACAGGATATCAGTAGTTTAGGATTTCTTCTATGAGAGTTAAATGCCAAAATATCATATACATTTTATCAATCTTTTATTTTAAGAATATAATTAATTGTATCTTTTATCATCTCAGTTGCTATTTTCCTCTATAGCTGACAGATATGGCCAAAATAAATTACAAAAATTACCTTAACATTTTTCAAGTGGTGTAAAAATGGATCATACTCATCTGGGTTGTAGGTGTCTAGAAACACATAACCCTGAAAAATAATGTAAAAAAAAAAAAAAACGGTTAGAAAAGGAGGACCTAGTTGTCCAAGTAAGTTAATAAGGGGTATAATGAACACATAGGTACCTTGCTGTTGCAGTGTTGTAGGTACTGACTGTATAGGATCTGGCGTCTCTTTATATCTGTGGCCCCACAGCTGGACACACGCTGGTTCAGATGTTTTTGAAGTGGTAGCCAAAGATGCTCTGTCCAGTGTTTATGAAGCAACTCCCTTCTCCTCTGCTCTGCTATATCGTGCTGGTTTAAAACATCCTTCAGCTCCTGTTCAGATTTAAAAATCAATTCAATCAAAACATTTTCCATTTCAAAATTTGAGCCTTTACAAATCTTACCTTTACAAAACCCATTTCTGTGTTCAGCAGTAGCTCCATAGTTTCTTTCATCTGATGTTTTTCAATCTCCATTTTGGCCTAAAACATTTGCAATATGAGGGTTTTTTTATAATGCAATTTTTATGGATATGCGATTTACTAATGTGCAGTACCTGGAGCCATCTGAGGGAGGGGCAAGAGCGCCTTTCTAGCCTGTGAGGTTGTGTGGACCTTGTAGATTTATAGGATTCATTTGATCCTTCTCTTGTCGATTTACTATTTAGATTTGGCCTCACAATTGGCTGAGAAGGACTTTTCATATTTGTGACATTCACTTGTGAATCTACTTTATAATTCTGAAAGGACAAAAACATGGTTTAAGTAAGATTACGATTTCTGCAATTTTCTTCTTGTAATTTTTGTCATATATTTTGTTTGTGTTAATAGTCCAACCAGAATGTAAACAAGATATGCTTATGTTTAGCATTATAAGAAGTAGTAGTATCTCTAGTAGGTGTTAAACTGCTCTTAAAGTATAAAATGCTATTACTCTTACTATATTACTAAAATACCTTTTTTATATACAAACATCCTCATAACAAAAAGATGCTTTCTTTAGTAAGTAACTTCGGTTTAAAAGTATACTTTAGCTTTCTTCACCTCTCCATTGTCTTCTTACCACAGTACAGAATATATTGTGACATTAAACATCAAAATGCATAGATCAGGGTTTCATTTGTTTAGCTAAGATGCATAAATCCTTGCTTGAATTAGACAGCCCAGACACAATTGTGTTGCTGAACTTAGGGACACAAAGGCCAACACTACAGGCCATGACAGATCACATTCTCACATGGAAACCTGAGCCCATCCCCTCATTAGGCAAATAGAGCGTGTTTGACTGCACTGTGGGATTTTTTTTTTTTTTTTTTTACAAGGCAACTTTGATTATACATTAAAATAACTGCTTATTAAGATATTTTTTGCAATTTGTGTATGCACTTTTTCGCATTTTGATCATTGTGCATTCAACCTGATCCGCTTCAGTAACTTATGAATGAGACTATCCATACAACCTGACACTGTAACTGCCCACTGTATCCATAAGCTGAGACGTGACTGTCCACAATACGGAAAGATACAATTGAGGTCTATTGTCCCACTTGTCAAACTGTCACAGCTATGTATTGTAAAATCTAGAAGCCATGACTTTAGGCAAGAAAACTCAATTATTTATCAAACATTCACAGATAAACAATATAGCAATATTTTTACGAGCAATGTACTGTGCAGCAAATTGAGAAACCCGAGTTTATTAATATTAAGATCAAAAGTAGCCAACTGCAACTTACCTCAGAAATGAACAAGCCTCGATGGATAGGTGTGTGGAAGGTGATGAAACCTTTTGGACCAATTCTCTTGGGAGACATGTCTAATTTAAAAGTGAAGCTTCAGAACTGTGCAAAAAGCAGCTTGTTGTGGGAATTGGGGAGCGGTGACAGAGCAAAGGGACAGGCTGCCGCAGGTGTCCTGTCTGCAGGAGTTGCGTTGCCATGACGCCGGCCACGCATGCCAAATCAAGACTTTTACGATGACGTAAAAACGTCGTTTTCAATAATATGAATACAATTTGTATTTATGGTTAGTAGTATTTTAACTAACAGAATGTAAAAATGCCGTTTTATTTGACATGTCATGGTTTGCAAAAAAATGTATTAATGAAAATGGTCTGATTTACCTGTGGCACGTAAAGTGCAAAGCAGTTTTCCATTCATACGGGCCTAGAGAAACACCATGTTTTTCTATCTCTCTGATCCAGTTAGCTTAGAACACTTGTTAAAAGGGAAGTTGCACTTTCAATTTGCAGGGTCACTTCACTTAGTTCATTAGCCCACCTGTCGGGAGAGACACTGGTCACTTATAGGCTATTAGCGGTGTTAAAGCAGGACATGGGCAGAGTGTAGCTCAGCTCTTCTTTGCCTTCGTTCTTTTCGCGGCTGAGCCCGACAGCTCGGGGACTACATGGATTGCTGGACTTCACTTGCAGCCTGTATTGCCTTTCTCTGGATTGTCTGCTTCATAGACGGTAAGACAAGCGGAGATTATAGGCGCTTTGTTGTAGAGCACATAGTTAAGATTAGCATACAGTAACTATATTGCGTGTAATATACTAACCATTTAGTCTTGTTCCGTTTTAGAAAAAAGAATAAACACATTTTATGCATGTTTCTGTACTTAAAATAGCCTTTTTACCATAGTGAAATTGTATAATCAAAGAGAACTTCACTATGGCCCCGCCTGCTTTACGACATAAAATATAATTTACAAAAAAACAAACATTTAACTTAGCCTATTTTAATCTGTACGTCATATTATACAAAAAACATTCTGATAGTATGGTCAATCCATGGGCATGCGTAATTACGCAGATTTGTAATACAAGACGCCCTCATGTTAGTAGTAGTAGCTCTAATCTGTTTGTATTGATTGGTGACATTTGGCACGGCTTTAAACCAGTCCACAGCTGACAGTGTGTTACCCTCTTATCTCCAGGCAACGCGGTGCTTGAGCTGCGGTTGCTCTTCCACGCGCTGACAAAAGCCGCTTGTCACCTGTACCTTGCCTTGCTCCCACTGCGCAGAGCGGGCACACACTTCTACGACTGTGCACGATACCTGATCCATCATGCCCTAAACAACCAGTCCCCCCATCCGGAGTATCTGCAGCACGGAAAGCCGCTGGCCAAGACAGGCACGCTGCACTTTCTGGAGGGCATGTGTGTGGTTTGTGAGACAGTGCCTAACCTGATGGGCGCAGCGCTCAGTTTGGGCTCCGCTTTCTGTCACATGATGCAGGGGGGCTGTTACGTCCTCGCAGCCACGCTGCGCATCATTCAGCTTAATCTGTTCTCTCAAATGAACGGTGAAAAGGAAAGATGGGACAAAGACCGCCTAAGAGCCAGAGAAAGTGAGAAAAAGCTCAACTCCAAAGTGCTTGAATACATCACGGTGTTTTGTCAAGATCCTGTCAGTGCTCTGCGAATCAAAGTTGACGTGCCGCCTCTTTACAGGTGATTGTCACTTTGTTTTGCTCTTTAAGGGCGCTATGCCTTTTGTTACTGGCAGTGAGTCAGAAATTTTGCAGGTGCTGAAAAAAGGCAACATCTGATCACGTGCACTTTGTTACAAAACATTTATTAAAATATTAAATTAATATCTAAGCCTACTTCTTTATCATACACTTGAGGTCACATTAATTTATTAATTAGTTACTTCAGAGAGCAATCAAAGGATAGAAGAATATATTTAAAGACATTTTGAAACACACTTTTATAATGGGAAATGTGAGGCTATTGCTATGATCTCAATTATAAGAGCACTTTGTGAGTTTTGAATTAGTCAAGGTGGGCATTAATGGCAGTAGGTGATCAAGTTAATGTATCAAAAGTTTAGGGCTTCACATTTCACAGATTTGTTTGATTTGTTTCACAGATTTGTGTACGTGTATACAAAAACAGTATGGAGACTAGAAAGATTAAACCTGACTTTTGGCACCAAGGATATTTCTGCAGTAGTCTGTCCAATAATTTTACAGAAATGGACAGAGAAGGAATAAACAGGGTTATGGGGGAAGTAAGGCTGTGAGCTGATGCTGTACATGGACCTGTACCAGAGAAGACTAGAGCTTTGCATAAGGACTCCTGTGGAGCAACTGGGGAGGGATTTTTCCATCTGCAGAGAGAGAAGAGGAAGGTAGCATGCGGTTAGCTTATCAAAGCCGAAGTGTATGTAAATAACGTCTTAAAAAATCTCCAACAATGTCTTACAAAGAATGTCACTAATTCTTTTCACAGCTGCTTTGTCCACTTGATATTCATTGTCTTTTGCCCTACAATCAAAACCAGATTAATTTTATCATTCAAAACATTTATGTAAATGTACTGGGGGGCAGTGGCACAACTACTCACCCCCTCAGTTTGGTCAAAACCCCCAAGGTGCACAGTGCAGACAGGATATTTTTCTGTGTGTCTGATGACAGGGCTTCATAAGTTTGAAGTTCATCTACTCAACACAAATAAACAAATGTTCACTATAATAATTCAGTTCAGAATACATTAAGATATTGTGTCATTTTCAATTGTACCTGATAGGATGAGCTTCATAACAAAGCTTCGAACAGCAGGATTCAACTCCTTTTCTGAAATGTTGTTGGTTTCATGTGCAGTGAGGAAATCAAGCATCACCTGGGCATGAGAAATGCATGTATGTAGTAGTTCAAATACAGTATATTTATTTATTTATTACCTGATATGACCGAATAAAAGGTTGTAGAAGAGCACACAGGAAAGACAGCACCTCCTGTCCAGCCTCTGTCACTGTCACTTCCTCTGGACTGATATGAACAGCTCCACAGTCCTTCATTAATAAACATGCCTCCTCAAAGTCCTAAACAGAAAACAATGTAATTACTACTGTTTAAAGAAAGCAAAACAGATGTAGTGATTTGTTAATTATTAATACAGCATAAGCTCAATGTAGAATACTGCCTTATGGACCCCTGAACCAGGATTGCAGTATCCCATTATAATATAGACTTCATATAGTCAGTCAGTTTATTATTTATTCTTGACTGAAGGTGAATTATGTAACTCTGGTGAGGGTCCCGGAGATATCATTGCTTTGTCCAAATTGTATTTATTCAATTGTGGATGCTAGAAATACATTTAGTGAGCAGGCTTGCCGCTCCTCAAAAATTAGCTATAACTTTGCTTGCTAGCACCATCTGCTGGTCTCCATCAAAGATAGATAAGTTTAATGCCATAATGGAATATTTCAGGTGAGTACCTACCAGAAACTTTACATAGTTCACTATTAACTTTATTTGCAAGTTAAAACTGAATTCCTCTTCCAATCAAAATCCTTATCCTATTATCCTAATTTATTAAATGACCAGATATTACCTGAGTTGACTTTCCAGGCACAAATATGAATTCATTGGCTAATATGCCCTTCAAGAAACAGAAAAATGTAAAGAGGTCATCTGTACAAAAAAAAAAAAAACATGAATGAAGCATCATCATGTGTGGAAGATATCTCTACTGCAATATTTTTAAGCCTACAGACTCACCTTTTTGTGTGCTCTCTGTGACTTGGATGGCAGTTGTGAGCATGGCAGGACGAAGGAAAACATGCAGCAACTGATTTCTGTAAGAAGCCAACATGAGCAATGCCGCTGCTGTCCTGTTTACTTCCTCCTCTGCAGTCAGTGAATGTTTTCTCACGGGCACCTCCTCTCGAACCAGGCAGACCCTATCCCCCTTATGAGCAACTATGGAGTGATGAAGGGTCACCATTGACAACAGCAGATCTTGGTCTGATACTTGTTCTGCAAAAAATAAAATAAAAATAACCATCACTCAAATTTACCATTCTTTTCTCTCTCAGGGACATAGAAAAAGTTTTTTGAATCTGATGCTCATGCCAAAACATTCAGCTAATCTGTCTGGTCTTCCTCAATCTCTGCCCAAGATGCTTTGGTGTTCTTGCAACTACCTTTAATAAACTCAACCTTTGGTAAGATAAGGTTATACACTTTATTGTCCTATATATACACATCATGCTATTTCATTCTTGTTATCATCAGGTTAGGTTGTCAACAGCTGTCTATTTTTTAGCTCTACACAACAAGCAGTGATGTGCTGTGTTTCTTCTGACATCTTTCTGGAAAGGAAGCTTCATAGGACTCATGAAAGCCCACAATACTGCCCATATAAATGCCCTCTGCTGGTCAATAATGGGATGTAAAATTGGTCAAATTCAAGCAAAACAGCCTTGCAAAGACAACATTTACATTCATGTTAATTATATTTTGTATGGAAAAAATACAATATTCATACCTGGCCAGTGAAGACGAGCTCCAAATCGTAGTGCCAACTTTTTAAGCCAAAGAGTTCTGTCTCTGAGCTCGCTCCAGACCATGCCCCCTTCTGTCAGTGTAGATGTAGGACACTGAATTAACACACAGGCCATTAAGGACCAGGGGCTTATGCATGACCCCTCCTCCTGAATCCTGACTATGAGGTGGGCCAGCCAATTCACACATGCCTGGACATCTGGACTGGGCACCTGTGACAAGTCTCTATTGACAAAACAAAAAATACAATAGTTAATAACTAAATAAGTTAATAAATATTTGAAATTCCTTGTTATAACTTGCCTCGGTATGAGGTTGTATTGGCCTCGGTTTATCTTGCCCTGGCACAGTTCTCTGACCGACAATGGGCGACCAAAGTTCACATGCATGCTACCATAATCTTCTTGTAGCACTTTGGTGGCCTTGAATAGACCCTGTAAAAAGGATTATAACTATGCTATGTGGTAAACCCATACTGACATGCTTAAAGTTTGTTTTAAATTAGTTATTAGTAATAAACTAAAAGTGGATCATTATTTTTCATTTTGTTCACTGTAAACCCCAATATTGATGTAAAACCATTTAATTGTTTAAATAATCCTGCATCAGTAGTCCTGTCCACATCTCAAAAGCTCAAGACGCTCTGTTCCACCTGATGTCATGGTGGTGGTTAACAGCTACTTTTTACCTTTTGTTCTGTAGAGACTGGCAACACCAGGGCTGAAATTATCCAAATGATTCTAGTGAAGGTGTATGAAGTTTAAAAACACAGTGGAGCACTTCCTGTATTACCTGTAACATTACAAGGTGCAACAGAGTGTTTTTTGTTTGAGAGAACAACTCAGACTAAATATGCAGGATTTGCATGTTATGTGCGAATGAAACAAAACAAAACTCCAGGAATAAAACTTTAGACACAACAAAATCCAGGCACGTGCTCGTGCGACTTTTACTTCTTTGGAGTGCCTGGATTTTGTTGTTTTCCAAGAGCACCCTCAACCTGTTCTCACTGATTGGAACACCTGCAGCAAACAGCCACATTTTTGTTTTTTCTGTACAACTCCAGGAATGTTTTTGATGAGGTCAGAAAATAAGCGTAATATGGGCCCTTTAATAATAGAAATGAGTCCACTGACTTCTTGTTCAAAACTGTAAAAATGATTCTCTGCTGCTGGCCCAACCTCTTCATAGTGGCATTTCAACAAGCCATTAAAACACTCTTTGACCCTCATAAAATAAAACATTAAACAATCAAGAAATATTTAGCAGATATTATGCATATATAATGTCTGCTAAATATTTCTTGATTTTTTTAATGTTCAAATGTATTTATTCTGAATTGCTGAACCAAATGTTGAAGTAAAATAGCTGCATGTGTGGAAAAATACCTTTGTAGTTTCTTTAGGTTTGGGGATGCCCAGTAACTCATGAGCGAGCAGTGATTCCTCCAGTACTCGGTCATAGCTGATACTTATGGGCACTATTGTGATGTCAAACACTTCCCCTTTAAAATAAGGATCCAACACCATGTGTATCATACCTGCAAACAAATATACCTTATCAAGACTTGGAATATAAATATATGCTAGTGCCAACATTATTATAAAAATACTCGTCACCTAATTTGGGTGGTACAGACTTTAAGGTTCGACTTCTCAACCCTTCCACAAAAAATTCAAGTGGTGCAAATCCAGTCTACAGAGAACACATATTTTCTTACAGACGCACTATATAACGTTTTGGTTGGGGGTCCGTCACCTGCTTGTTTCTATGGATATGCCTGGAATGTTCCACGGTGTGACTTTAAACAGCTCTGCCTTACATTTATTCAATTACATGTGGTTTTAGCATTCTGACTGTAAGCAGGGTTGCCTTTCTACAGATCTGAGCTGTAACTTGGTCTTTATGAAGGTAGAAATGTTTAATACTATACTGTGAAACATTCCAGACAAAGAAATAATATCTTCATGAAGAAAAGCATTTGACAGACCCACCACCAGAAAAGATAACCAATGCACCTTTAAAATTTAATGTAAATATATATATAATATACTGTAATACTATATTATGGTTTTAGTAAGCCTTACCCTGACAATAGTTTTCACATACTCAGACAAAACAGCCCAGTAAAGTTTATCTGAGCCGATTGAACGTCTGATGAAGAAGGCACCAGAGCGACGCAGAATCTCTCCCACAAGCTTCATCCCTGCAAGAGCTTTATAGTCCAAAAAAGCCACACAGAAAAGGTTAATTACACAGAATATTATACAAACATAAATGTGGATTATTTTAGATACTTGCGAAGTCCAGCAGCAATGACGGGCACAGGGATGTCATATGTATAAAGTACATAGGAAATGATCAGGAAGTCTATATAACTTCTATGAGCGGGCATTAAGATGACTGGACTCTCCTGGATGGCTTGCTGTAGCTGAAACATAGAAAAAATAAGGTAATGTGTATTTGTATCTTTTTATATGTAGATGTTTGTGTTGTCATGATACTAACAGCTGAAACTTGATTTTGATAATAAGGAAAAGGCTTGACACTCGATACCAATTTTGATACCGCAATGGTAATCCTAAAAAGCACTTTTATCAACATTATAGCAGTGTCTTTCATATTTGGCTAGTACTATGTAATAATACTCATTTTTATATGGATCACAATTATTCTAAAACTATTCTAGAAATATCCAATTTTGTCCTATTTATGTCATTTCTTCTGTTAAAACAACAACTTGTTCAAATGAGTACCTAGTTTTGAGTTTTAGTATCAGGATATTTATTTTTTAACAGCCATATGTCTATGTAGCCTATGTATGTTTCTAAAAAATATTTTAAGATAGACTCAGACCATGTTGAGTCCCTCCATGTTGACATAGATGTTGGTGTATAATCGTTTAAACACTTTGCTCAGAGTGTAGCTCATTAGTCTGATAAAACCAAGCTGCAGGTTTTGAGACATCTCCTCCAAAAGCAAGCGGGCATCCTCTTTCACCTCATCCATCGATAAACTGGACTCTGTGGCAATCTGTAAACACATTAAGAGAACGGTCTTATTATTTTTTTATTATGTCTAATATTTGCTTTGTATAATAGGTACCAACATCAAGATTAGAGTAAGTCTGACAAGGCACAAGTCTACGCCGAGCAGTTTAAAAGTTGTGTACTGGTAGGAAATGTATATGGGGTACAAGGCTGAGTCAGACTACACAGTATAATGTCATTGATTCAGCCAATGTTTTTAAATACATCTTAATAGAAATGGGAATATTGATATAATATCTCAATATTTTGTCATTATCTTGCTCACAGTATTCAGGCAGATATTTTAACAATGCCTCAGGAATGTTCTAAAATATGTCTAAATGTCTTAGCTAAAGATCAAGTCACACGAAATGTGAAGAGAGCATAAAATTAACCACAAAAGGGCAGAAAAATGACTTTATACCCTTGTTTGGGAGATTACAATAGATGTTTGGCACATATTATCAGCTCTTTTTGACGTAATTTTTTTTATCAGAATCAGAATCAGAAAAGCTTTTATTGCCATTGTCAGTGAACACAGTTCACAAACTAGGAACTTGCTTTGGTGATGAGGTGCAACATAGAACACTGAATAGTAATAATAATAATATAAAGTAGAGATATCACTATTAAAAACAGATAATAATAATAATAATAATAATAATAATAATAATAATAAAGTATCACTATTTAAAAATAAAGTAAGAGCATGCAAAAAAAGATTAAGATATATAATAAAAAAAAATAAAAATAGTCTAGTATATACAGGAGCATCAGAACAACAGTGCATATATTACCCACTCCTGCGTCTTAAACAATACTTTACCTCCTTGAACACATATTGCAGATACTGGGACTCCAGTGTTTTCTTGCTGAGATCAGAAGCTGAGCAGGGGGTCTTTTCTTTGTAAGGTTGGGGGCTAAAGGTCCTCAGAGCATGGCTGAGGTCACCACTCTGTCTCCTCTCCTCCAAAATGTCCACCACCTCCTCACTGACTGAGCTTGTGTACTAGAAGACACTAAAGAACTGTTAGTAAGTTGGTAAAAACTAGTTTAAAAAAAAAAAAAAAAAAGCCAAATACAAACACAGCCAGATACAAAGTCCATGGGTTACTAAATCAATTATTAATTATTAATTAAATTAATAGGAATAGCCTAAAGGGCAGGTGATGCGCATTGTAGAATGAGCAAGAGCGTCCTTCTTACTAACTAGGTCAATGTTTAGTGTTAAAAAGTGCTAGTACAATGCAGTGTGTAATACGGCTTTGCTGCCCTGTTTTCTCTACATACACTTGTTTGTCTGTATCCCAAGTTGAAGCCGTTCGTTAGCAGCTTTTTGTTCATTAGTGGAGTGCACCGTGTCGCCTACTGATCTTCTTACAGCCTATCCGTACACGATCACGTTTCTTACCGTGCTCGGCATTGTCTGTCGGTGCAAACACGGCTCTGCAGGTGCTTTCCTATTTTCTTGCGCAAAACTGTGGTCCTCCGCTGCCGAGTCCACGTCTGATCCCCGGGGGGAAGCCCAATGGTCCGACGGGCTTTAACTCCTCCCGCTGGCCGCGAATGTCCTCGAGTAACCCCAAACCACTCTGCTCAATTAACCCCGAAATCACTTTCACTGGTTAATAATAATAATAATAATAATAATAATAATAATAATAATAATAATAATAATAATAATAATAATGTGTAACACAATACATTGTAGTGACTAATAACAACATTTTGTAATTTGTATTTTATTTATTTCAAAAACTCAGTTGTTGAAAATAAAAGGCAACCACAGATTATGTAACTCTTTCACAGAAAGAAAAATAATTTTTAAATCTAACATTTCTCACCATGTAAGCTTTTTTTTCATGGCAACAATTATAGGACACTCTTAACAGTTGGACAATTCAGACAATGGGCCATAACAAGGCAACACAAAAATATATGGTTCAAATATACATGCTTCTTTGTATAGAAAAATATAATCTGCATTAAACTGTATTATTAACATCATAATTATTATTGTGCTTTTGTCATCTGCTATTCTACAATAAATATTTATTTTTATAATGTACCTTCCTTTAAGCATTATTTTAAAATTAGACTTAAGTAATGTTAAAAATGCACTAATATGACTGAATTAAATGTAATCTTATATGCTACCTGTGTGCATTTTCTGTATCCATATAGTAAGTGTAACACCCGAGATAATTATGTTTATGCTGTAACTATGTAAAATACATTCAGTCTAAAATCATACAAGTTTACCATACTGTAATATTCATAGCTTAAAGAAGAACATAAATAATAGCCATGTTCATGCTAAGATTGTTTTCATCAAGCTGCCTAAATATATTTGTTATAAATATTAGTCTAACGGGTCTAAAAACAACTATAGACATTTCCTCAAAGTGCGCTTACATCCATCTTGTGCGTTAGGATTTTTCACAGTGTTTCTGCTTCTCTTTCTATCATCACTCACTGCTGACATTCATAAACATCTCATGCATACTGTTCTCAGGCCACAGGTAGTCAGCTGCTAGGGCCAGTCTGCTGTGAAGGTGGGATTCCCGGGTGGTCCACTGGGGGCAGATTCTCTCTCCAAAAGGTGAAATGACTGAAGGTGTCAGAGCAAGGAAAATCTGAAGAAGACGATCGTGCCTTCAGTGGAAAGACGTGGTCCACCACCTCCCCAAGACGGACATAACTACAGAACAAATGTCATTAAACTTTGAGAATGTATTTGCATATTAAGAGAGTATTGAAGCACTTTATAATAACTACACTTTTAATTTACTTAAAGTATGAAGAAAGACTTAATTGATAATGCTAAGCCTGAATAATTCTTAATAAACTATTTGCTCATTATGAATTATGTTTTTGATCATGCTTTATGTAGGCTGATTAAGGTGTAGTTATTATAAAGTGATATCCAAGTTTTATATTATCGAACAACTTACGACGAAATGTTGGTCTTGGCATGTTCTTGTACAAGTTCACCTTTAGGGTTGACTGTAAAGATTCTGTTCAGTGGGACGCCGACTTCTTTATAGGAAAATACATCCTAAAAAATATCAAAATTAGTTAGTCATAAATTCATAATAAAATAAAAAAGAGGTAATCAAAAGTAGTTTATGCATCACATTTTAACATTGTTCACTCTCATATTACTTGTACATATACATTTATATAATTATTTGACACCAGTCTCTTGTTATTTTTGCTACTTATTTTGACTGTATAATTACAAATGTATATATTTTTCTCTGTTATTATATATAACTATTATTGCTTAATTGTATTTTGTGCATACCGTAGGTCTGTTGCCAAATGCTGCATAGAAGGGCTCAGTATTTGGGAGGAAAAGGTTTTTGATATCATTCAGACATTCCACTTTGAACTTCTCTGGCTTCTTCTCAATCACCTCCCTTTAAAACATTAAAATAGTAGTACTTTATGTATCACTATGTTATAATGATAGTTGATACTGAGAGACAGACCTGTGTAGTGCTGAAAAGAGGCTGCTGGGGCTCAGGAGCACAGGGCCCATTGGGAGCATGGTTCCTCTTTCGTTCACCCAGTTCAGGTAACCTCGTGTCATATCGGCCATGCCTATAGCGCGCGCTGAGCAGTACAGGAACTTGTAGCCATTTCTAAGAAAAAATTAGGATGATCAATTATGTATACTGTTAATGGATTTGTAGATACTGACTGGTTATTTGTTATATGTCAGTGCAAAAACAACAAAACAAAAAAATCTTAATGGACAGACAATTTTTATATAGAAAAGGTATATTGAAATCACATGGAATTTCTTGATCCAATACATCTTAACTAAATAAAGCAACACAAGTCAAAACCAGTCAACTCAACTACAACCATAACTACTTACTGGCTGACTTTGTGGTACAGATGTGCGATGCCTTGATGTGTCCAGTCTTTTCCCAGGGTCGGCAGAATATGACCCAAAGTGTCAGATCTAAAGGAAAATAAAGATACATTACTATAGTTCAAGTTCAGCATCAAACACACAACACAAGAAAATGTTGCTTTGAGACAAATCCAATTAGAGATAAAGGTCAGATAATGTGCTCTTTCACTGCTCATTGGTGTAAAGTTAGATTTAATAACAAAAGACCTGTTGAAATTACTGTATGCCTCTATTAAACTCAAAGGTTAAATCTTACTGTGCAAATGCCACCACGTTTTAGCTTGAAAGTCATATGGGAAATTGCTTATTTATAATTAGAAGTAACTGAAACTGTTACACTAAGGTTGCATAAACACTGATCCTGTTTTGGTCCTGGTTTGAGCCCTAATATAGAATATAGATTTGGTCCTGTTCTAGTCCTAGTTTAGTTCCAGGTTTAGTCCCAGTTTAGTCCCAATTTCATGTGCATTCAGTAAAATGAAATCTCTGCCAGGTCAAGATAAAGCTAGTAAGAAGACAAGGGTACAGTGTGGAAATATTCGCAAACCTGGTTATAGTTCCATCGATATCGGAGATGATAATTTTGTCATCCCAGTTCCAGAGGTAGATTGTTCCCTGGCAGCGGCACGTGCCCTGGTACTGAGTGGTCACACTGAAGACCACATCATTGGGACCGTCCTGCAGCTGAAGGGACATCTGTGGAGGAAAATACATGTCAATATTAACCATGTTATTCAGAGTGAGTACCTGAATCATACTTTTGATTGTCCTTTTACCAGCTGTTCTGAAGTGAGTCTGAGAGTCTTCTTGTAGGACACGCCCCCAGATGGATGCCCTGTTTCTGACTGGATGGAGCCTGACACTCTTTGTTCATCGTCACTAGAAGATGACTCCTCTTTGAGCCTGGAAGAATAAAATGTTCAACCATTGAAAAAACAATATATCACTAATATTTAGCAGTAAAATCTAAATGTGTATCTTCTTATAACTTTTAGTAGAATTTTAAACTCTTAAATGTAAATAATATTATTATGGAATCATTATATGCATATGAAATATGTGTACTACTTCCTTTCTGTTATCCAAAATATATTTATAGCATCATAGCATTGGCAATGATGAAATGTTGTTGGTTTTTCTTGAGTTAAAATAAACATCTTATCTGATCAAACTAATGTTTAAAATACCTGCTTGTTATTGAACCATCTTGATTCACGGAGCCACAGGCATCAGACTCCTATAAAAACATGTTTGAAGTTCCTAATAAAATGTATTACACAACAAAGAACATGCACAAATTAGTTGTAATTACAGATTTGGAGTTGCTGTTTCTGCCCCTCCAGGAAAACCACCATCGTCCTCCTTTCTTTGGCATTTTTTCCTTCATAATGTTTTCAACTGTAGCCTGTAGGGGGCCAAACACATAAATCAAAAACAACAACAAAACACAAGAAACATTTACAAACTAAAGCCAAATCAGACAATAAATCAATGAGGTTACATTAAATTATCAATGTATGAGTAAACATTATGCATTCAGACTAAGATAAATTTTTGATGTACAGAGGTGTAGCCAAGTATTCCATTTAAACAACAGGAGAAGAACCCTAAAGCTGTATGCATATAACTCATACAGGTGAACTAATTAAAAAAAAATAAATAAAAAAAAAAAAAAAAAATGGAAACATAAGAGGGATCAGAGCAGAGGCAGAATAGACAATAAATAGATATTTGTTATAAAAGATTTTACCAAAGTAGAACTAACTTGCATGTTAAAAGATGTAGTACATGCTTTAGCCAGAAGGGGGAGTCATACTTATGTAATAAAACTGCCCTGGTCTCAGATACACTCCCTGTGGCGTGTGAGCAGACTGACTGATCCATGAATGTATCAGATTCTCACCTTTGGCAGTGGTTTCTGAAAGGCCTGCATCGCCAGCATAAGAGGAGCTGCAGTACTCCAATTATAGTATCTAGGGAAGACAAAACCAAAAGATGAAAAAATATACAAATATATAATATACAGAATATAAAATGTTTATTTAAAATATAAAGACTCAGAATCTGTGTCTTACTTAGAACCTATCTTCACGACTAAGTTGGGGTCATCAATAAGGGATGGGTTTGTTGCAAATTGTGGGTAGGAGATGATTTTGGCATGAAATTGTTCTGCAAGTGAACAAAATAATAAAGTTCAGCAAATGCTGAAACTACAGTATGGTTATTTGACATCAAGTTAGTGGACAAAAATACCATTTGTGATTTCTCGGTTGTCCAAGAGTCCTCCACACAGAGAGATGGCCATAGAGGGCAGGTCTCCCATGTGGTCACAGTAAGTGTCCACTCCGCTGTCCCCTCCAGAGCTCAGGGACTGTGGGGACAGGCTGGTGCTGTGGAGGCCTGGATCCACCATGCCCCTCACTCCTGCTCCCCCGTCACTGAAGAGAGGAAGATCAGTCAATTACACAGCTTTTATTTAAACTGAAATAAAAATATAAGATTCTATATGAATAATATATATTATAGCCACATGTCCATGGAGACAAGTAGAAGAAGGTCTAGGCCAAGGCCAAATAAGAGTCAGGATTGTGGAGGTGCAAGCTTGCTTTTCAGTGCAATAAAATAATTCAAAACAAAAAAAAAAAAACAAAAAAACATAGATTTGAAGTATTTTGTGCACATATGATTCATACTTTTTAGGGAAATACAGCGCTGCTACTTCAGGCTCCAGCTCTGTGATGTCATCCAGGTAAATCCCATCAGAACCAAGATGGCGGCTTCTCTTTTCTGTAAATAAAAATGTACGTCACACACATCTCCTTCTGAATCTGGTTTAAAGTCAATACAATATGGGATGTTTTCTAAACGTAAAACCACATTATACCTTTTTTCTTGGAAGGAGAATCAGTTTTGCTTGGTACACGGGGAGCAGTTTCATCCAGGTCCATCATCATTCGGGCTGCCTCACTGGATGGACCTGTATGGACCTCCTCGGTCTGTGTCTCCATCCCCTCTTCTGTGTCTCCAGGGTGTACTGTCTCCTCTGGCATTAGGACTCTGAGAGTTGGCATTTGAGAGCAGGGTTCACATCGTTCTGTATTGGACTCGTGGTTTATCACTCGGAAGTGTGTGTTCTTAGACACAGGGATAGACACGGGATTGACTGGAGAGGGGTCAGGTTTCACAGGCAGGAAAGAAGGCTAGGGAGGCAGAAAGAAAATGATCAATATAAATGCAGAAATACAACTAAATATCCATATAGTATTATATTATTAATATTAGCCAGCACTAAATGTGGTCTATTTTAAAACTATAAACACATCTAGATCAATATTCAGAGCATTTTTGAGGTCATGCCTAAGGCGGTAATATGTTTTATAATAAGACCACAAAGAGAATATTTTTATATAGAGTTCAAATATATACCTAAATGACTGTATATGCCAAATTGTGGTTTTAACTGCAATTGCAACTGCTACTGCAACAAATATTTTTGTGTTTTATAGTGTGAATAACCTACTGTACAGTATTTGCTTAGATGAAAATCTATTTTGTTTAATGTATCTTCAAATCTTTTAAGTTACCGTTGCAGCTTGTGGCAGCTCTCCCCAGGCCCAGTGCATAGTTGGATTTTGATTGTCTGCATCGGATTGCTTAGTCAAGAGTTCAGAATCACTTTTCGGAGATGTTGGACGTGAATTGCCAGGACTGAGAGACATAAAATTGAGTTAGTAATACATTTTATAGATTTTATAGTCATAGAATAGATAGATCTGTTTCTTTTTGTTGTTTTGTTCCAACATAAAAATACTATACCTTTGCAAAGGGCTCCATTCTCCATCTGAGCGAGGGTAGATGCCATTCTGTTTAAAGGAACCACTAGCTGAGGCTCCAGTAGTCTCATCTTTGGAAACTTCCCGGGATAAACACCTAAAAGAACAAAATATGCTATTACTTTTACTGCTATTTCATTACACAAGTTTCTGAAATCACATGGGTGGATCC
This sequence comes from Taenioides sp. WSHXM2023, assembly GCA_029959045.1. Classification (NCBI taxonomy): domain Eukaryota; kingdom Metazoa; phylum Chordata; class Actinopteri; order Gobiiformes; family Gobiidae; genus Taenioides; species Taenioides sp. WSHXM2023. Next base: position 13,303,078 of record CM057103.1, on the reverse strand, counting down.
TGTCTCAACTTGTTATTTGAGATTGTTGACAGAAGAAGCTGCCAAGGGGTTGGTTATTGAGTGACACAAGTGTATAATTAGATCAGTTTTATAGATAAAGAAAAGTACTTATAGTTATAAATAAATATGTTTTGAAGCATTATTATTATTATTATTATTATTATTATTATTATTATTATTATTATTATTATTATTATTGTTATTATTGTTATTAGCATTATTATTAATTGCTGACCTGCAGTCGGGGTAATATTTGGCACTGTAATTTATTTTTTTCAATATAAATGACTGAGGTAGTAGTAACAACAGTAGTATTTGTAGTAGTTGTCGTAGTTGCAGTACTTTCTTTACATTTGAAAAATACTCAATACCTTCAGATGACATACTGACTGGCATTATTTACGACAATCATTTTACTTCAGTATAACTACAGAGTGCTAATTACATCTATGACAGTGTATATTAGTATAGTATTTTAATTATACTGTAAAATCAGTATTTAACAGTTTATTCCCACTTGGTACAGTCACACATGAGTGCCACACATTCAATACAAGCTATATGAGCCTCATTAGTATATAAATGACAAAGACATTGTAAGCAATAGCCAAGGTAATGATAAAATAAACCTGTCACTGCCTGATACTTACAAGCTGCTTTCACCACAAATGCGTGACTTGTACAGCTGCAAGCCAACATAGCAGGCATGATTTAGGATCATATTTAACCCCACATACCAGACGTTTGTTTGTAAACAGGGCTAAACATGGCTGGCATCTTTAAACATAGAAAATGAGTGAAAAAGTTCTTTGCAGTGAGGAGTAGAACTTTTCCATGAGTTAATAATTACAGACTGAGTCGCAGCTGGAGGCCTGTCTCATACAAACACAGATAAACTTCCAGTGATGTATGGTACTGTTTTGTTCTCTGTTCTTTTTCTCAACCACGTGTGTCAGACTACAGTGGACACATATGCTTGACATTAACCATCACAGAATCTGCTACCTACAACACACAAATCAGAAACACAGTAAAATGTATATGAATGCAAAGATTTATGTTGTGATATGTTACTAATTGTTCATGATCAGGGTTTTTTCCCATGTTCAAAAGCAGCAGTTCAGTTTTAATCATTTATATTTACTTTACTGTTTGGGGTGTGGAAGCTTTTAACTTAATGAAGCTCGGTATTTGGCATCACACTGTAATGATTCATAGTGATTAGCTCTAGTGCTGATTTCCAATTGGACCCAACGGTCTAGACATTTATCCAGACTCGAGACGGGGACAAAAAGTACACTGTGTACTGAAATGAACTGTTGTTTATCACAACTTCTGATTTGGTTGAATGTTACACCTCAGTCCTTCTTGCTCTCACCTGCTGTTGTCCATCTCTCCTTCGTCTGAGCTGATATCGATGGTGAACATATCTTCATCCCCAGAGTACTCTCCACTCTCCTCTCTCCTCATGTTGTCTGCTCTGGTCTTCCTCCTCCTCTTCCTCCTCTTCTTCATTAACACACTGCCAGGCTCTCCACTGCACCCTGCGGCGCCCAGAGTCTGCACTGGGGGCCCAGAGCTTTTCCCCAAAAGGGAGGAACTCATCAGGATCGGTCCATCGGCCAGAATGGGAGAGGTGGCCAGATAGGAGGGAACCACTTCCTGTTTTGAAATAGAAAATAGTGTGCTTATATAAGACAGCATTTTAAAATCAAGATAGTGTCTATGAAAACATAGTGCAGTTTGACAATATGAAAACAGTAGTAGTAGAAGTAGTAGTAGTAGTAGTAGTAGTAGCAACAAATAAATAATACAAGGTAGCAGTTTCTGTAACAGTACTCAGTAGTAGTACAGAAGCACATATTTGACAGTGTTTGCACAGTGAGTCACAGTGTTTGGAGTAAGCAATGTGGATAAAGTGTCTTGCTCAAGGACACAGTGACAACATGAGGGCGTTCTAACCTTCTGCACAGTTACCCATAATACTAATATAATAGCACTTTTTGGCCTTTGTAGTGATACAAAAGGTACTCAAGTAAATACCATTCTAGGCAGATTTCCTTGAGTACAGTTTTGCCGCTGACAAAAGAGAAAAGGTCGGTGTATACATTACAAGCCTATGGAATTCTCCTAGTATAGATCTAAAGTAGGTCAGATGTTTTGGATTTGTGCCGACTGAAATCCGACTCTCTTGTTGTGTTGTTTTGCACCCTTTGAGTTAAGCAGACGAATGTGTCCAGCCTGCTGCCAAAAAGTTCAACGAATCACGAGTGGAAAACTAAACAGTCAGCCCCAAAAAGATCCTCTGTTCCAGGCTTCTTTGAAAGGAAACAGCTCCTTCTAGGAAAAGAGAGGTCTCCCATGAACATGAGTGTGTGTTGGCATGTACAGAGACATATGGACAAGTCTGTAGGGAAAATCTGGCCTACTAACGTATGATTTACAAGCTGACAGAATGCAGTCATGTTTTTGAAAGCCTGTGCCAAGAAGGTTGGACAGACAAAATCCTTTCCCTTGGTATCCCAGGGAAGGCAGAGGAATCTGACTCCTCTCCAAGGGAAATAATGCACCAGTTTCCTTTTTTCTGTTGTGGTCAGTAAAACTAACACCATAGCAGTAGCAGCTCCCAGACCCTTATGACCGCAGTACGAAGAAATAACAGTAAACAAGTTTTCATTGTTTCCAAGAAATTTAGTTTTTTGCAACATTAAAATTGAAGACATGTGTATTTGCAAAACTGGAATTTCTGAAATGTAAATAGAATGGCCTAAATCTGTCAATATTTTTTTCCAACATGAGATCCTTGGATCCTTGTGTTGTGGCCAGTCAGACTAGCACCACAGCAGTAGAACTCTAGACCCCTCTCAGACCCAGAATTACAGTTCAAAGAGTTAACAGTAAAATTGTTGCTAAAAAATGCTTTTATTTTTTGTGACATTCAAATTGAAGGGTTATGTATGCAGTGGCAAAACTGGAATGTCTAAAATGCAAATAGAAGGTTATAAATCTGTCCCAATTTGTTTCTACATGAGATTCTTAGATGTACTTTTTATTTGCTTGATCCTCAAAAGGTGGTGAAATAATAAGTTATTTAAGCGCACAATTTTAGCTTGTTAGTATTACTGTGTCTGCAGAAAAATACAAGTACATTAAGAGATCATTTTAAGTACAACTGAATGTTTATTTTTTCCTACACCCTACTCTTGCAAATGAACAAAGGAATGCTGTTCTCTCAAAAGCAAAGGGAGAAATTTCAGACAGCAGTGCCAACTCTGAATAACGACCTTAAACTGTTGCTTCTACCAGAAAGGGTATATACCACAGATTGAGTCACTCGTGTAAACAGGGTGTGTCACAGTATTAAGGACATAACATGTCAATACTTCTGTATTTATTTGCACCTGCCTGCGGCCTCAGTAAACCATTACAGTGAGATTAAATCATAAAACATTAACGCAGAGTGCATTATGTTCTAGTAGAAGGTAGCATGAGAGTAAAAAATATATTCAGTACATTTATGGACATTTAAATGTGTGTGTCTACCACCTGTTTGCTTCTACAGTGAGGTTATAGCTTACCCTGGGGTGTCTCAAAGTATGGCATTAAGCTATAATGAAATTTGTAATTACCCAGTCAATGTGTTATGTACCTGATCATTTTCCATTTCTTCCACAAAAAAGGCCTCTCCATTGTCGCCCAACTTCATGTGAAGAGCAACAGATTCCCCATTGATTTCTATGTCTACCTGCAGAAGATAAACAAAATTAAACTCAAGAAAAGATCATAAAAAAACAACAACAAAAAAACAATTAAATGAAATTAAACTAATCAACTTACCACTTTCTCACGAGATCGAAGAACACCCATTTTTCCGAATCGAACGTGAAAAGGTGAGCATTGCAGAGTCCCGTCTGGTTGTTTGACCACAATAACATCGATGCACCCAGAGAGTGTGGCGGGATTGAGGCCTCGGTACAGCTCCTTCACCTGGACAAACACCTGTCCAGCCAGCTGACCCACGTAGTTCATTGTCTGGCGGGTCTGTCAAAACAAATGGGACAAACAAAGAATAATTCAGTTGGACTACCACAGCAGACTATAGTTTTTATGCATGATCAGTAAACTGGCTTTTCTACTAATATACCTCCATGCCTCTGTCAGAATTGCCAATTACAAGCATGAATAACTTTTAAAAAAATTATAATTACTTTTATTCTCACAGAAACACAGAAACCGTCAGGCAATCAAACCCCAGCAGTTCAAGTCCAATCCCAACAAAATGCTCAAGAAAGGCATCTGCTCAGTCACGTCGTTTCCTCAAATTAAAATATATTTGATACAAACTATAGTTCAGTGACTTCCTTTTCTTCCTAACCTAAGTTCGTGGTTGTCTTACTGGCTAATAAATCACATAATAAACTACCAATACCAGTATTCACTGTGTAACTTTTCTGTAACGGGGTCGCCTCTTCATTGTACTGACCAATAATTTATAGTGACACCTGCTTGCATCCATGGACATAGATAAATGGATATCACTGTGAAACATTTCAGGCAAAGCAATAACATCTCCATGCAGACAAGCTAGTGGCAGACCTCCACATGAAAAGTTACATAGTGTACTTTAATGTTGAATTAGAATTGGATTATGAGGCCCACTCCTTACTGTTGAAGCTACATTTGAAACAGTGTCTTAACCTTTTTAGGAATTTGAGTGATATAAGTTCAAGGCAGTGTACAAGACAGGACATATCCCATTTAGGGCAAATGTGTGCAGACTGTGGCCAGCCAACTACATACAGACATGAACCCCTCAGCACTGTGTGTTTATATAGCTGAGCATTTTATGGCAGTACATGAGACAGACGGAGGGTCAAGAGGTCATCAGAAACGTCAGGCCAGCCACTACTTCAAGGAACAGCAATGTCACAGCCTCTTGAGGTGTTTATTGCAGGAAACTATTGCATGCATCAGCAGTTTTAAAAGGACATGCTTAAGGATATACATAATGAGATGTAGACCTAATTATTTTAGAGGGTAAAAATATGACATATTTACTCATACTCCTTTTTGGACATGGAAACTTGCAGCCTGACATACCATAGCTCTAGGTTTTTTTGTTTTGTTTTGTTTTTTTGACTCGTGACTGCTCTTGCAATGTCATTACTCAATGTGTGTTTACAGTTTACAGGTTTAAGAAAAAATACATGAAAATGATAATTAGATCAACTTTACATGATAAGAAGTTTGTTGGCCCATATCCCACTCCCAGTCAAACAATAGTAGTAGTAGACAAAATATGTAGCAGCTGCTATAAACAATTGAAATATTCTTGTTGAGAACCTCTGCTACTATATTATTCACACCATCCATTATCCATCAGTTTCATTTCGATTAGTTGGCTTTAAAATCTATAGAACAAGTGTTAGTCTCTTGCAGAAAATGTAGATGGCCAATTATTTACTGTGATCTATAAATAGAGAGAGGGGAGTATGACCTTGTCGCATTTGTTAGAGGGCCCCCTTTATCACTTAACACTTATATCCAACGAAGGATTCTTATTACTAACAGAAGCTGACATAACACAGTTGCATGCATAATCCCATTAATTACACAGCCTCCCTGCTGCAGTAAATTATTAATTCAACTTTTTTCAAGACAGAGACTACTGAGACTTGCAAATCTGCCAACTCAGTCCAGACATAACTTGGTGTGAAATAGTTAAAGGGGCTAAAAATAGACTGCTGTGTTAAATAGTCTATAAAAAATTATGTCTTGCAATATACTGGCAGAGAGGAGAGTATGGAGAAAGGATGGACAGATTCACACAAGATTCTATATGAGTGGGATTAAGTTACGTATGCAGATAATGTATGTTATGTAGATGTTGGTTAAAAGATAAGACTTAAGGCTGGAATCTGGTTGAACCACTCATGATGCTATAGTGTTGAAAACATGCCATTCACAGTCTACACACGCAGCAGCAGCAGCAGCAGCAGCAGCACGTCATCCAAAACATAGCCAATACGTAATCCCAATGTTAAGTGAAGCCTATTTCTAATTAATATTTCACCAGAGTTTAATAATTTATAAGTGCATATACAAGATTGAACATGTGTCGAATAACAGGAGCCAACCAGCATCTCTAAACAAACAAGGCCAAGTGGAACTGAAATAGGGCGTTATAAAATTGAACCTGTAAAATCTGACAGAGAAAACTGTTCGTATGCAAAGAAGTGGAGAGCTCCCACAGTGACAAGAGCACAGGACACCCATTCACGCATCTATTAGGTCAACAACACAGTCACTATATGAATCAGCGCCTACCTTCAGCTGTATACGATGAGACTAAAGGCGTGTGAATCCTCTATAGCCAGAGACAGCGCTGGACTTTATAATAAAACATGTCCTCGCGTAGCTGCCAGTGCGTCCGACCATTGAGACGCAGCATTTAAAAGTGTGACGAGCTAAAAGAAATACAATGCTGACTTCTTCCACTAAGTCCTCTCGGTCTATCAGTTCGTGTGGCTCTTAAAGAATCAACGAATGACTTCAGCAACTGCAGCGTGGTCCCGCCCCCAGGCCAATCAAGGAGGAGTTACGCACGGCCAAATATGCCACAGTGGCAACCAAAATGGGCAATTGTTATGAATGTAAAGGAACGCAGCTGTAAATCTGGTTAGAAACATTGGCATAGATGTATTTAGGTTATTCATTTGCGTGTAATAGCCTAGTACATAAACTTTTGCTGATCTTATCCAAGTGTTTTATGATAGAATGTCGACCCATGGCCAAAATTGCATAAACATAAAATGCAAACGCGACCAGCTAAGATGTTAAGGCAGGGCACGTTTGTCACGCCACTATGAGTCAAAAAGAAACACTATGAGAAAACACAGGAGACAGCTGACCGCGGGAAATGCATGAACGTCAGCATTTGTAGTCACCAGTGAACGAGTTACACTGAGGTGATCTTTCGGGCCAATCAGAGCGCAGCGCAAAACACATACGATGCTGTGTTTGAACTGGAGAAAGACCCTGAAGTGAAACTGTTCAAGTAAAGGTGATTTTTTTTTTTTTTTTCCACGTTTCAAATTGAGGATGTGGTTAGTGAAGTGGTGAGAAAATTTACAAAATGCCTCAGACTCTCAGTGACTATGAGACTGGGTATTTAAGAAGCCCAGTGTACACAGAATCATGTATAACAAAAGGTAGGGTTATAATAAATGTGTCATTATAAGCTTAATTATTTTTGTTGAGCTTGAGGAGAAAATGCATTTTTCTGGCAAAATAATGATTTTTTTCCATCTTTTTAGTCACGTGCATCCTCTCCAGTTCAGAAGCCGTAGTGGTTTTGTGGATAGATGAAGCACTAATTGGTTTTCCAGACAGAGGGGCTTTGCTCATTGGAACAAAGCGGGTGAATGTGTGTCTGTTAAAGATTTTCCACTCCAGTCAGCTGTTTCCTCGAACTTTATAGCACATTATTATGGCTTATGTGCTTTGTAAACTTAATGTTGCAGAGTCAGAAATACACAGGTGACTCTCAGCTGTTGAACTCATGTTGTCTAAAACGATGACATAAAATGAAAAGGTTTTGCACATTACATTCTTCTCATACATTTGATGAGCTGCACTACAACTTTGACACTGTTGTTACTCTGCTGGCACTCTGTCTTTGCACTGTTCAAACCACAAATGTGTGGTTTAACTCAGTTACAGACTTTCTCATGATCAAACTCCATCACTCAGCTTGATCATGAGGCCCGTGTATTAGTTGTACATTCATTGGATTGCAGTGTATTTAGTGAGGCTGGTACTTGTGGTTCTTGCACAGGTACCAAGAACCAGTCTCACTTAAACTGCAATCCAATAGCTCTCTGGTCCTTCTTCCAGGGTGACTGAACTGCAGTTTGTTAAGTGGGGCTGGTACTTGTGGTTCCTGCACTGCCAGAATGATCTGAACACATTATACAGAAACCCTGAATTACATCTCTTTGCCTGGTTAGACCCCCATAAGTTTCATGTGACATTTTGGTCTTTTTGTAGTAGTTGTTAACACTATACATTAAATGACACAATATTTCCTGTATTATATTACCAAGCACCTAAATTTTAGAGATAGCACTTTGACTTTTATATAAAACTGCAATAAACAGTATGAGTAGGCCTGTCATGATAATTACTATATCGACTTCTTGTTCAATATATTAAAGAAAGAACAGTTATTTTTGGGGTCAGTATTTATTGTGGACACTTTTTCTTTGTAGTAGTGGGGGAGTTTTTGATCTTTTTCTACTACGATTAGATTTCAGCTGTAGAGTGTTCAGTAAATAACTTCTATGACTCATTCTAGATGTATCCTAACTATCTCATTCTGCAGCTAATATTTTTTTTGGAGGGGTGATCCTGCTTTTTGGTTATTGCGTCAGTGTGAAAAATTTGTTTCAGTATTACTGTTTATCGTCTATATTTTCCTCATCTATATATCGTACTTCGAAATGTGTGATCATGACAGGTCTAAGCACGGAGATCTATTGTTTTATTTAGATGCAATCTTTGCTCAAATTATTAGTATAGTAGATATTGCAAAATCAAGGCATCATTTCTGAAAGTTACTGGTGAAACTTGTGAAAACATCTCAAGTGGAATGTTCAGATGAGGACATGGTGTTAAGACTACAGTACAGACACGACTGGTCAGCCAATGGTCAAATGTGTTTACTGGAGTGTCAACTGCTGTTCAGAGGATAATGAGCCCCCAGCTGATCACTGCCAAGAGTGTTGTTTTTCACAGAAGATACAAAATACACTGTACCAAAACACCATCAGACACGTACCAAACACGTTTAGGACTAACGGGAGGCAGGACCACCATCAATTCTGATACACAAGACAACTGTATGTTTTGAAACTTTTATCTGTTGCTCAGAGAAAAAAGTTTCTCTGAGCAATGAGGTTAATTTTAAATGCTTCTGACTGAAGAAATATAGGTCTAATAATCTTGCTGTTATAAACACTGCAGTAATTAGCAATGATCCATGAGTTTCACAATGAATTTAGACCACTGCCAAACAGATTAACAATAAAAAAGTATCTTTCAAAAGGGAAACTGTCCTCAAAATTTTGCATATACCAGAAAGCTGAAACCTATGAATATACAAACTGTTCTTAAAATGTGAATGATTCTCAAATGCCCTTGTATTCACATAAAACATATAATTTCTATTGACTCACACATTCATTCTGTGCCTTCAATTATATAAAGGTAATATCTGGCTAATCCCATAATCTCTGGGTCTTTTTGTGTGTGTGTGTCTACAGTTTACACTAATTTAGTCTGTCACAGCAGATCATTTTACGGAGTCCCACTGTAATATACCCTCCAGCCCTCATATGCACCAGTGAGATGCACCACTTATACATTTGTAACATAAAAGTTTGTTGGAGGGCACACAGTTACAATGCAGTCTGACTTCTCCAGTGCCATGCGAGATTTCCATGCATCAGATTACCATGCATGCTGTAATGTCTTAACATGTACAGTCTGTAGACGCAGACAAGTGCTTTTACCCAGCTCCATGTGGTCTCAGAGATATAGTGTTCAGCAGCTTCAGATAACTCTTCGTCCTCCTCGGCTGAAGAATCCATAATGAAATCACCCCCAAGTACTTTCCCCTTTATTTGACTGTAAGAAAGACAGTGGACTCCTAAGCTTGTGTCCTCACTCCTACATAGCAAGTGTCTGACTGCTGTTCGCAAGTGGACAGTATCTTACTAAATTTACCTGGGGCCCAGCTCCGAAACTTGAGCCAGTCCTGGAGTGGTCATCACGCAGACCCAGTGACTCCTTTGGTATTTCGAGGGAAGGACACCTGTCACAAGAGATTTTGACAATATTTGTGAGTTTGACCACACACTGAGTGATAAAACTAATCACTGGGACACCCTTTATGCTTACTCATGCATAACATATTATTCAAGTGTTCAAATTGACACATGCATTGAGGCACCCGTAACTGTACCTTGTTATGTCACAGATTTTCTGAGAAAGCCGGGACACCTGTTGTTCTGGATTAACGCCAGGTCCCTTCCCGACTTCCCACGGTTTCACCTCGTCAGATTCAGATAGTGTCTCTGATGAGTTTGAACGTGTGAACTGTGCTCTTGCTCAGGCCATGGTTCAGACCAACTCAACTATATGTGAGCCAAAAAGGAGCTAAAGTCTGCCATCTAGTGTTCACAACAGCGCCAAAATTGTTAAACGTGCACTTTGTAACTTCGTAACTTTGCAACTTGCTTGTTGGTCTGTTTGGTAATGTAATTGTTTGTCTAGAATGAATGAAAGACTTACTGTATATTTCCAAAATTTCACAATTTAAAATTAACTCTTATGAACTTTAAGTCATGATGCTGTTACCTCATCAAAAACATACTCGGAGTAAACCAGCATTATTAGTCCGTCTACATCTCCAAAGCTCAAAATGCTCTGTTCCACATTGTGATGTCATGAATCGGTAGTTTTCAAGTTAACATAGTTCCGTAGAGACTGGCAATTCCAGGGCTGAAATTATCCAAGTGATTCTAGTGAAGGTGTGGACATGGAGTTATAGTTTAAAAACACAGTGGAGCACTTTTTTCGTTTGAGAGAAGAACTCAGTAGTTAAATAAATGAATGACAATGCCATACTGTGGAATATTCCAGGCAAACCAAGAAAGTGAAAAGTCTTTATTTTATTATTCTCTGTCCCCAAGTACGGGGTAAACAGTCCAGTTTGATATGCTGTAGTGTAAAAAAAAAAAAAGCATCTTATTTAATTCATATTGAATTATTTATAGGAATTCTCAAACAACTGATTTAATATTTTAATTTGTTCCCATTTTATTTAACTTTATGTGGGCCTATCGGAAAGCCCAAAATCAGATTATTTTTTCATAATATAGTAGAAACAAACGACAAAATAATACAGTAACATTAAAATCAGGTGCAAATGACTATAAATCATTACAATCAGATTTGATCATCATCGGTTGTAATAGTTTTATATTTTTTGTGATTTATTTCGTTATTTATTTTTGCTGAATAAGTCAACAGCAGGGCGGACATTCTTAAATATTTGCTATACAGGTTTGACGATTATAGATCTTAACTGTACTTATTTCCGAGTCTGATATGCTTAGGATAACCAGTTTAATATAATTTATATTTTAAATAATAGTTTATGAAAATCATGTAATTTCCCACAGCGCTTAAACGCAGCAGTATACCTCTTGGTGCTTTCACGGTGTCCTCCTATGCTCGTATATATTGATCCAGCTTTTGTGTCAGGATGTCTGTGTTGTTGTGTGACTGTTGGTCCGTTGTTTCTGGCTGAGGGTACCTGGTAATCTGAGGCTTTCATGTTCCGTGCAGCTAATCTAAAAACCATCGGCAAAGCGGGAACAGGCTGGTAAATGCCCCTCCGTGAAATCACCCACACGTAACAAATTATTCACGTTCTCTCAAATCTCGTGAAACAGCCGGCTGCTAGGCTAAAGCTAGCTCGGCTAACGGGATATGCCGTGTTAATCTGAATATAAAGGTTTGTTATTGATAGTCAAGTAAATATAGTAAATCAGACATACAAAGGGCAATTTTAACTAAACTGCATCTTTGTTTTAATGTTAGTTACTTGTTCTAACATCTAAAAATACTCTTGGCTAAGAAAGCTAGTATTTCTTTAGCAATGGAAGCTAACAGTAGGGCAAAAAAATCAGGTTAGCGTTGTTTATGCCAGAGGGATTGTTCTTTTTTTTTTTTTTCCAGGAAATCGTCAGATCAAAGTAGCGTGTTTATTTGAGTTATATACATTCAAAATGAGACTGTCACCTATCAGAAGCCACTCGATCAAAGGTGTAGACTTATGTTATTACTAACTACTTACAACGTTGCTGACTAAATGTTTTAAATGAATTGCTTACTTAATTTATATTGCAATGAAGCACGTCACAAATCTTTCCTTATGATATTGCAGTTTATCAGGAAATGTAAATTTTGGAACTACTGTGTATTATTGACAGCAACAGTGAGCAACTAAATTGTTACTTGTGTTTCTATTTGTCCATATACGTTCAACATTACCCTTAGATTTGCAGCCTAAACAAAGTTTTTTTTGTTTTTTGTTCATCATTTCATTTTACATAACCTTTCTGGGTTTTTTTTTTCTTTTTTTTTTTCTTTTGAATTTTGTAGGCACTTTCGCCGAACGATGGACGAGCTTGTCCATGACCTGGTGTCAGCGCTGGAGGAGAGCTCGGAGCAGGCGGCGCGGGGGGGCTTTGGTGATGGGGGAGACCACGCTCTGACTGTGGGCTGTCTGCTGAAGAGACAGGCTCGCAAACGCAGAGGCCGAAAACGACGGTCGGACAACCCACACCCACCCTGGGAGACAGCACACCTGAGTGAGGGCTCCGAGTCCAGTGCGGAGGAGCACAAGGTATTTGGAGTGTTTGGAATGGAATGAAAAAGTGCACTGAATGACAGTCTGTTGTACTCTTGAATCGTTTGTTGTTGCAGGACTACCGTGCCAGTACAGGAGCAGTGTCCGCTGCCAACAGTCACGCTCGTGACAACAGTGACTCAGATGAACAGCTTGGTGCTAAACGGCGCACTCCGCTGGCAGCTGAAGCGGGGCGCAGTAAAAGACCGCTGTGGCCCGATGACTTGGCCGTCATGGGCTCAGCCGAGGGAACTCGCAGCCTTCGGCGACGCAGGAAGGTCAAACGAATGGCTGTGGACCCTCCTGCCGAACCAGAACCACCCACCCTCCTTGGACCTCCTCCAGTACCAAAGGCTCGCTCTGCTTCCAGGCCACACAGACCGGGCGCTGGGGAGGGCAGATGTCCTATGGAGTTGTGTGGGCCTGTGGTCGGCCCCATGGGAGGGAAGAGTCGACTGAAGAAGAGGAAAGTAGCAGCGCACAGGTTGGGCCAGGAGGCTGCAGATGAAGGCGTCGTGGTGGAGAGTGAGGACATCTCTTCTCCAACTGAAGGATCAAAGGACAAGATGGAGCTAGAGGAGCAGAAGGGTTCTGATGAGGACATGAGTGACAGGTGGTTAGTTTTTTTATTTGTCCTTTTTAATTGAAGTTTATATAAGAATTGGTATTTGCACAGTGAATGGAATTGATACCGGAGTGTGCTGTATACATGCAGCTGTGTATGATCAGAGTAATCCAGATGTGTTAATAATCAAAGTTTCACATTTACATTTATTTTAGAAACTGTTTAAATCAGGCTAGGCCAGAAATTCTATTTCCTGGTGTGCATGTGAACATAGTGACTGAGTAAGTGCAACCTTTGTATTCCCTATTTTTCCAGTGAAACAAGCAGTGTCAGTAACAGCAGTGATGGTGGTCTATTTACCAATGATGAGGGGAGACAAGGTATTTAACTAATTTCTTAGATAAAATGTTTATTTATAAACAAAAAATTACAATAGAAAATAAGGAGAAACTGCTCTTCTCTTGGTACAGTTACAGATACTATTTGCTCACCCTTTTCTTGCAGGAGATGATGAGCAGAGTGACTGGTTCTATGAGGGGGAGCCTGGTCCAGGGTCAGTACCTGGGGGGGCGTGTGGGGTGGCAGGAGTGGTCCCGTGGTGGGAAAGGGAGACACCCTCAGAGGAGCTGGACCTTGTAGACCCAGTTTTTAACAGTATTCTCACTGGAGCATTTCCACTGATGAGCTCTGGTAACCAAAGAGGTAAGGCAGACAGAGCAATGTTTTCAAAGTTGAAGCTCGTTAATGTTAAAAAAAAATAAATAAATAACACTGACAAATGTGAGGGCAGTGGCTTGAAGATGATGATTTCCATGTGTCTGTTACATCACTGCGTCGGTAAATAAAAAACCTACATTTAATTTCAGTGGAAATCAATAACTGTTTATCTGTGGTATTCCTAGAATGTCCTGTTGGATGATGAGAGTAGAATTCATTCAGTAATGCAATGTTTTTGTATTACACTTTTTCACCAGCAGGAGACATTAACACTGTATATGCTTGAATATTCCACCACTAGATTATTCTACTGCTTCCTATTTAAAAAATCATATTATTATTTGTAATCCTTATTTTTATTCTGGGGTTTTGTCCATCAGGCCTTCAGGCACGATTAAGCCGTCTCCATGGGAACCAGCAGGCTTCAGAGGTGCAGGGCACAAGTCAAAGCTTCAATGAGAGACTGAACAGACAAACCCAGGACCCTCACGAGTGAGTGGCCCAACATCACTCTTGAATTTTGAAGTGATAAAATCGTTTTTGTAACTTCACTAGTTAGGCTACATATAACACACACCTATCAGCTCTAAAGCTTCAGAATGATAACTGTTAATCTTGATTGCAGGCCTTGGTTTCCCCCTGGCATGAGGAGAGAACATGCACAAGTGAGTCAGTTTTTGTCATTATTTTCAGAGTCCATAATGTAAACATTTGTTCTTGCAAAACCTCAAAAATAAAATTAGCTACCTTTTTTTTTTTTCCCAGTTGCACTGGGACCCACGCACAGACCGAGGACATCGTAGGAGCTGCTCTGTGAAAACAGCCAGCAGGTGAGAAGGACTGAAGAAGTGTTTTAATGTTCTATTTAGTATTTTATTATTGTATGTATTCTCCACTATACAGGACAACCACCATTTCTGTGGATTAAGCCACATAACAATAAAGTAATGCAGCTCATTCCCAACAATGCAATTTAACAGATACAGATTACAGCTACATTACCTTAACAGATACAGCACTGTTACGTGTAATATTGTATACATTTTACATTTGTTTTTTGTTTCACTATGATGTGTTTAATGCTGTAAAGCACTTTGGTGAAATTTGTTACGGTTGTTTTAAATGTGCTATATAAATAAAATGACTTGACTTGACTAGACTTGATGATCATATTGATGTAGTCCTGTGAAAAGTTCATGTTCCCATGCTGTGTTGTGACAGGCAAACCAGTGGACACCTGGGCTCTCTATGTACAGGGGATGTGAAGCGGAGGAGAAAAGCAGCTCCTCTCAGTTCGACAGGCCCCTCAGGTATTGAACGCACACCTACTTCACCCAGTGCTCCATCTGGCACCGACTACCAACTGCCTCCTTTTACTTTATTTTTGGCTCTGGTTTTCTCTTTGTTCTTGTGCGCAGCATGTTCACCAGCCCCATGTCCTCCGTTCTTTCTGTCTCACATGGTCAATTTATTCATTACAATGATTGTAGATAACTACTATTGTAGATTGTAAACCAATCACAATAGTAGTGTAGCTTATGCTCAAAAATAAACCTCTGTGTATTCAAGAAATATTTTCTTACGCATGTAACAGTGTCTCTGGTTCCAGGGATTGTTGGGGAGAATGCTCCGCCCATCCCAGAGTCAAACATGGGCAACAGAATGCTGCAAAGTATGGGCTGGTCCCCTGGGATGGGCCTTGGTCCTGAAGGACGGGGTATGACTGAACCTGTCCGGGCCACACAGAGACCTAAAGGCACAGGGCTGGGCTTCAACTGAACAGCTGCTTGGTTCTAACGGTTCTGAGGGTTCTGAAGGTTCGACCTGAGACGAAACATGGGACATCTCAGGATACAAGACCGCCTCAGGGACATAAACTGTCAAGTTCAGATGAATCCAGGACTGAGACCACGTGGTCACTGATCTTTTCCATATTGGGGAATTTACACAGTCTGAGTGAATGGACTCTAACTAATGACAAAGATGTGTCATTGTTAGTAGGTTGTACTTGCACGCTGCCTCAGCACTTTGACCTTTAAAGCCTGCTCCTCGGCCAATGGTCAAAATGCCAATACAAAGAGTAGCGTCCCGCATGCACCAGGAAGGACTGTGCAGTTTGCCTGGTAAAGATGGGAGTAAATGATTTTGTATTGCACAGTAATGTTAGATATCGGTAACAGAGTCAACAATACCTCAAGATGACAATTTTTAGATTATTTTTATTGTATTAATGTTAGGGTACATTGTCTGACTGAAATGTTTGTTTTATTGTTTATTTATGGAGCCATCATCTTCTGCATTGACTGTTTTTATCTGAATATTTTGGATTGTAACACAATACAAACTGTACTGCAAACTGCTGACAAGCAGCATAATACTGAGCAAAGGCTAAGGCTAGTGAAGTGGCTGTACTATTATCTTAGAGTTTAAAAGCGTAATATAACTTTACTACAGAAGTGCACAGACCTGTTCAGATGTGCCAATACTGTTGGAGCCACAGATCCAAACTGTTCTTTTTCTTCTTGTTTTCAGACTGTACCATGGTTTGTTCATGTTATCTTACAAATACACAACCAATTACTAATAGACAGAGAATATATTTGAAATGTTTTAGCCAGACTATACCATCCTGAATGACGTAGACTCTGAGAAGAAAGTATTAAACTCTTAAAGATTTTGTTTGTGCCATGTGTGACCTTTTTACTAAATATTTTTTCTTCCATAACTACATTTGTACTCATATTCAAGATGAACAATTTGGGTGTTTTAGCATTACACATCACATCTCTAGTAATCTCTTTAAGATGTCGCAACCAGCCAAGCAATAGAAAAGTTAAAATTATTTCTAGTATTACATTTTATTGTCTTAGTATTTCATCACATATTCCACTGCAATAGGGCCTTGAGCGGATGATGCAAGTGCAGTTTTTATCAGTTCGACTATCAATTACACCCAACATATTCATAATTTAAAAATGCTAGTATAAAGGCATGCTGAATAAACACCTTTATTCCATTTCTCTAAATAGTACTAACTCTGTCAACACCAACATGCTGAGTCAACATTGCTGAAACACAACTCTCCCTCTTTTGCTTTCCTGGTTTTTGCAATAGATTTACTCTTGTATATCTATGGGAATTGAGGAGAGCTGTGTGTCCTCTGTTCTTCCTTTCCTTCCCTCCCTCTTTTTAAAAAGCTACACTGGTTTATTCAAACAACTGGACACCTGAAATCCTTCTATTCTCTCCTTCCAAGCCTTTTCTTATACTCTGCGGCTATACGCTTTCTCTGTGGGGTCCCCGGTGAGGCAGAGAGACAGGTGAACTCTGTGTGTGTCTGTGCGTGCGTGTGTTTGTGTGGGGCACGTGTGCGCTGCTGCTGCATCGCTGAAATGCACAGACTGGAGGAGGCGAAGGAGAGCGGAGCGTTTGTCCTTGAGAGTGACTGACTGCAGCTGGAAAGCAGAGGAGCCAGCCACAGACCAGCGCATGCAACCTACAGTGAGTATTATTATCAAGATTAATGCTCAAATCCTGTATAAAGTCAACTGAGGTGAAAAAAGAGAGATTTATTTTATTTTATTTTTATAGCAGCAGTTGTTTAGTCTGCTTAGAAACAGTCCGGTGTGGTGTTTGAATGCATGTGGGCGCAGAGAAAGTCCAGACTTTTGTATATTCACGTGAACTCACCTCTAAACCATTTCTATATCAAACTCTGCTTGTTTCTTAAACCTGTACGTATTTACAATTCACAATAAAAAGAACTTAACATAACATCCTATTTTGCACTGCCCCTCCTTCTCTTGCTTTTTTCTCACCGCTTCTGTTGACGGATCGATACTTATGCATCTATAATTGGAAGTCATCATTTATGGCGAGTGGGCAAAGCGACTCATTATCATGTGTAATCTCGCAGAAAATTACATTTTGACTGGTGTACCTTGCCGTGGCCAGAAAATCACTGGACTGTGTGTGGCTGAATAACTAAAGCTGATCAGAAGGACGGGTGTGAGCACAAGTGAGGGAGACAGCTGAGGTCATTAGGTTGTATTTTAGTTTTCAGTTTTAATGAAGATTTAATGAGATGAACCAAAAATTTGCTCTGTCAATTATCGGTAAAAGTTTGATTTAGCTAACAGATCTGAGACAAGACCAAACTATTGCATATTGATTAGAGTGGCTGTCTGTGAGTTATGACAGTGTCTAGTCACCTGTAGAGAGGTAAAATCCATTACATCAGTGTTATTCAAACTGTGTTACATAGGTGACTATGGTCTGGTATTATTCTATGGTATTATGACATTATTATGGTATTGTAATTTAGAATAGTTTTGAGCCTGTTTTTAAAATCATCCATCTCTCTCCAAATCTACACAGTGTATCACCACATTTTAAATTTACATTTAGTTTTAGTTTAAACCTAGTTTGTTACACTTCTTGGTATTGGTGGGTTTCAGTTCAGGAACCAGTTTAATCTATTAATTACATTGTACTCTCATTAGAAATAGGTAACACAAATGAATAATGTTGATCCTCATAGTTCACTTAATTTGATGGTACCATAAAAGCCAAATATTTAGGTTTATTAGGTTTATTTTGGTATATGTACAGATCATATGACTGTAAGTAGATTTAAGCAGACTGAAAAAGGATGCATATAGGACTTTTAGTGAGCATGGCAGTTGATTTGTTTAGAGTAGACATGCTGACATTTCGCCAAAGGGCCTGAATTTGCCACCTGTGGAGATTGAGATGATATGATGAGATAGACGCTGTGTGTGTTTTAATAGCTCCTGAATCAGCTGCTGACTCCCATGATTCCTTGTGTGCGTTGGACCCGCAGCCCTCCACACGAGAACAGGGGAACCGGTTTGAGCCCAGTTTGAGCGAGTGGGTGAAATGGGCGAATCATTTCATTACTGTTGAGTGGAGTGAAGCTTTGAAAACAGCTCTCAAGTGTATGAACCAAGCACTTTCTGAGCTTCATTGACCAAAACACTTTTTCAGCAAACTGTGATTAAAATCATCTAAAAAGATCAGGACTGAGCCACCAAGCCAAATATATATGGTTTGGTAAGCATTTTATTATTACTTTTTTTTTTTTTTTTACAGTATTTTAAATACTGGTAGCATATGTAAAATGTATACCATATTTTACAAACATGATCTGTGTCTCAATATGAGGTAAACATGTTCAAATTAAATATTGATTTTATGGATTTTTTCATCTGGCAAAAATTTAGGAACTAACTTGTTTTTTATGTATATATTTTATATTTTTTGTATCTACTTCAAGTGCAGGAGTGAATTACTTGACTACACAGCACTCACAGTACGCAGTGCTGTTTTTGGCGCCATCTGGTGTTGAGAAAGAGGATTGCATTTTCCCACAAACCTGTATATTGTGTTCTTGAGCCCATGCTTGAAGTATTTGGTTGTTCAATAGTTTAATATTTAAAATGACCTTAACTTGTCCACTCTGCATTATTTTGATTAAGAAACTGTCATTCTTTTGAGTATTAATATGCCAATATTTACTTGGCCCATTGCTAAAAATTTGGCACTATAGGATTAATTGTCATGTAGGGTCAACCTTTTAATAATACCTATTTTATTGCCTGAAAAGATACATTTATTGCAGGAGTGTCTAAACTATACCCTGGGGCCAAATACCCTCAGACCAATTTTTGTTGGCCTTAGACCCCTTGCAGAATTAGTTAAACTAATCACAGGCAAAACTTTTAACTATGAATTTAAGTTAAAGTATACATCTATTATCTATATAGCATATTATTGCATTGTGATACAGACCTATAATTACTGTTCCAATTCTTATAAAAGGTACAGCACTATCAGTATTGGCTCTATCAAAGCCATGTAAAATGCACCAAACTGAATGACTCACTGTATCTACACCGGTCTGTGGCCCTCAGATTCAAATATATTTCAATATGTGGCCTGTGGTGAAAAAAGTTTGGACACCCCTGATCTATTGCACTCTATAAACAGGATGCTGAATGGAGACAGATGTAAATATATGTAAATGTGTTTGAATGATTGACAGAGAGAGGATTTAGGGATCTGCATTTGAGACAAATCAGCAGCACAGTCCACAGTGTCTTCAGTATCATTAAACTTACTAAATAACCAGAAATTCATCTTTTTGTAAAATGAACCAATATGCCAGAAGAACAGAAGTTGGCCATGTAATTCACTTTGCTGGTATAACAGGATGTGTGCCGTGGTAATCCACATTATGTTGTTAAGAGGAGAGGGTGGCTTATGAGGTAGAAAGAACTTCCAGATGGGCACTTGCCAGAGAACAACAGAGCTGAATGACTGAGTGGATGAAGAACAATAAATCAAGAATTAATCAGTTTATTTGGTTTCAGCAGTTAAATAAATACATTTATCTGAAGTCTGAGGTTACTAAAGCTGTGGGGCTGCTATTTGTTTAGGACACTTAACATGATTTTTACATAAACTCCCAATGTAGATCTTGAATAGTATAAGTTCAGAAGTGGTATATTTAGTTGTCTTCATTTAGTTGTCTTCATGAGGATGTTATTGCTTTGCCTGGAATGTTTCACAGTATGGCATTAATAAACTTATCTCTCTACATAGACATAACTGCCTGGACATGCAATGCTATCAGCACAAGTTAGAAGTGAAGAGTTGACCCCGCTTAGTGTAAGAAAGCACATTTTTCAAGGTCTTTTAAGCTATACCTTTTTTTTTTAAATGCTATAAAATAAATACTACAGATCCCAGACAAAGCAATAATATCTCCATGAAGATAACCAGCAGACTCTATATCAGAAAAGTTGCACAGTCCACCTTTAAGAAATATGTAGCTTTGTATATTACATGTAGTTTAGCACTGGTTTAGCCTTGATTTAGATCTGGTTTTGTTCTGGTTTGGACCTGATTTAAATTGGGCTTAGACTTGGTTTACTTTAGTTCAATCCTTACTGATATATCTGAAGTAAGTTTGAGAAGTTGATGCCAGAACGTCAATGATGTCAATGTCTCCAGTAGAGGGCACCATGAGCAAGTTGGTGTATTGATTACTGACCACAGTTCTATTTTGAAATATGCAAAAACGAGCCTAATTTAGCTGTAATGAAATCCTCTTCGCCTGAATGCCTTCCTGTGTGCATGTTTTCCCAGCAGTCCCTGACTTCCTGCCCACAGCAGCCCCATTGGATCCCTGAGATAAGTGAAAACCATTTGAAGTCCATTGACCCACTGAGAATAGCAGCAGCAGGTCCCCAGTAGCTCTTAGTGACATTTCTATGGTTACAATGCTTTAAGCTGCTCCCAAAGGCTTTCTAAGGTTTCGAGTCTGGCACAGATTATGGACATGTCATTCCTACCCTGTGTGCGTGTGTGCGTGTATGTAACCTTTGACCTCTTTACAGTGCGGGCTACAGATCAATACAATGAAACAGATCCTATTGCATGTGCTCATCTGTCAGTCAATCTGTCAGTGAATCATTTCCCATCCTATCCATCTATTTAAGGGCATCAAAGTGGGAAGGCATAGTAGGAGGAAATGATTTTCTATTTTGGTATAACTCATTTTTACTCCTTTTCACTCATTCTCTACGCGTCGGCTTTTGGGACATTCAGAGAGGGGTTGGGTGGGCCAGACAATAGTGTTTGCAGACATAGTGTCAATAGTCTAGCGCTGTGTGCCTGTAATTGATGGATGGCTATGAGTCAGGCATAAACTAAGCAGATTAAACTGACTAGATTGGAGCTTGGATGCAAATGTGTGTGTGGAGGTAGTGGGGAGAGAGGGGTGTTAGCGTATCCCAATGACTGTCCAGTTTGGAAAGTCAATCTGACAGCTGTCCCCAAGAGGCTGCAGATTTGGTGGCTCTGAGTTTAGGGATGAGGAGGAGAGGGAGAATGTGAGTTGATTTTTGTAGGTGTCTGGTGCTGGCCCGCAGTTTTCGTTCCCCTTAGAGAAAAGTCAACGCATCTGGGGTCAATAGCTGGCAGTTGGGTGCTCGGTTACAGCCAACATCCAATCACCTCCGCCACAGCAAGAGTGAATTATTCTTGATGTTTTTGTTATGCTTTTCATAGTACATTTTTTTACATAATTTTGTATTTTTTAAGGTTTTTGGTCAATGTTTTGTAATTAAGCATTAACTAATTAATTAATTTGAGTACAATAATACTTTTACTTTTTACTCTACTCTACTCTTACATTGGTAAATGGGTACGGAAATACTTTTACTTAAGTAGATTTTTTTCATGTGAGTATTTTTTGCTCCAGTACCTGTACTTTACTTAAGTAACAATATTGAGTCTTATTAAGTCGTATTAATTTGTTTACCAACCTTTCACCCTCTTCTGACAAGGTTTTAAAGTTTGTACTTGTTTTATGCATAGAGACATAGAAATTGTTCATTTTTGTATCTCCCCCTACACATTAAGACTGCCCCTCCAGTCGATGCTTTTAAGTCCCGTTCAGAAACACACTTTAACTCACAGGCTTTCAATACGGCATGAGAATTGGGTGGTCCAGTCTTTTATTGATTTTATTTTCTATTTTTGTATTGCTAATTTTAGTATTTTTTATGTTTTTTATTGACTTACCTATATTTTTCATGCTTTATTTTATTTCAATGTGGTAATTTATATTGTGCCTATTCTGTGCAGCACTTTGGAGTCTTTGTTGGTACAAATAAAGCTGAAATGGATTATATGCATTACTGTTGCCTTATCTGAGCTGCTATAAGTAATTTCCCTTGTAGTGGATAATTAAAGTTTAAATCTGGAGTCCTGATATCACACAGTGTTCTGAAACTACCCTTAAATAAAACATTATCATCTTGCTTACTTTGTTTTGCTTGCAAACAACAAATTTACAGGCACTGGATGTATTCAGAACAGTTAGTTCATTCTAATCTTCAGTATCATAAATAAAGTAGTCCTTTTGTGTTACTTACCACCAGTTTTCACTTGACGGCGCCAAGTCTTGACTGGTTTTTTCTTTACTTGTAGCGCCTCATGTGATTAGTATTGCTGCCAAACAAAACACAGCCTTTGTTACACAGTTTAATGATAAAATAAAATTGCTTTGTTTTTAATTTAAGCACGTCAAGACTATGTGCACCCACTTCACCTGAGAGAGTGCATATGAGGACTCCATTGACGCTAGTGGCTATTGTGTTAACAGATATGCCGCCTTCCAAAATGGTTTACTGAAGATAATTTAATTCTGTATTAGTTTATTTTGTGGTTGGGTTTGATAGTGCTCTAATATGACGTTAAGATAAATCAAATCTCCATTCTTCAAAGCCTCTTGTATTTGTTGACACGTGTAGTAAGTCTTTGAATGCGTTTGAATGTGCGTGTTGGTTTGGCGGTTTCATGCCTTGTGTAATGAGATAAGAGGCACTCCATGTAGTCTGCCGTCTGGCCTTTATCTGAGCTGCAGATTACAGCAGGTGATTTCTTCCCTGTGGAGATCGGTGAGACGAGGGTCAGTCCTAGTGATGCTGAATACAAGTGAGCAGATGGACATTAGACTGGGCACACCACAGTATAGTGCTTAGATATAGGCCAATGTATTAATAAAGCAGGGATTCTCAAACATATGAAAATATAAAAAGTGAAGCGTTATAGTAGACAAATATTAGAAGATTGTGGACTAGTTTGCTAGCCCATAGATTAGATGCGACCAAAGGCTAGAGATTTAGTTTTATGCAGCTAAAATCTTCTTCTTGAAGATGTGAGACAGGCCTGTTGAGCTGTGCATATGACTGAAAGGTTTTTATTATGCACTCTTCTCTTTTAATGTTAATTTTATGATGATTATTTATGTTTTGATTTGTTTGTAATGTGATTTTGTAGTGTCTTTCTTATTCTGTAAAGCGTTTTGAATTACTTTGTGTAATACATGTGCTATACAAATAAACGTGTGTTTAAATTTACAGAATGATGTAACAAAGGATTCTTGTACATGTTAAAACTGGGACTAAACTGGGACTAAAGCTGGACTCATGATTAAACCAGGACTATAACAGGATTACAACAGGACCAAACAAAGTCTACATCAGTGATCAGGACTAAACTAGGCTCAAACTGAGAGCAGCCAAGTCATGAGTGAGTGCACCCTAAGGAAGAACTGAAACTGTACTAGCAATGCATTAACTGTGGCTACAAATTTCATTCCAACTCACGTATTAAAACAGCAAAAAGTACATATTACATACTTTTACATATTTTCTTTTATATATTTTGATATTTAGACCAGATAGTTAGTCCAGAACCACTGAGAACTAGTGAGTGAGAACCATTACATTATAGTGCTCTTGAAATCTGATAGGTCCCAAATCATGGTGCAAGTACAAGATCATTCATAATACATTTATAAGAAAACTAATGAGAGTAGTGTGCCAAGATGGGGAGTCATTTTGTTTACAGACAGTAGCAGATCAGGTAGGTTTCTGTGTTTTAAGTTGATTAAGCCGCGGTGACAACATGTTGCATAAGACTGCTTAACTTCACTCTCACAGGAGAAGTGACAGAACCAATTTGCGGAGTGACGCAGGATAGATTGACATATGCCAGTGCTACTATTGCTACTTTAATTTAGCTAATTTGGTTCACCCATTGACTCACTCAAGTATTAAAGTAGGACTGAAGTACGTTTTGTCATTTGTATTAGAAATGCATGGTACCTGGCTTATCTGAGGCATAAAGTTTATAAGAATTCTTTATCACATTTCATTGTAATAGTAATTTATGAATGAAACCATGAATGAAAGTGATTAAACAGGCTTTCAGAAAAGAGGCTCTGCCAAGTCAAGTTACAGGTCAGATCTGTGCAGAGGTGACCCTGCTCACAAATATTTTTGAGCAATAAAAACAGCTGCAATTTAATGCAAGATAGAGAAGTGTAATATCATACTGTGGAACATTCCGGGCAAAAACATCCCCCCATTGAGATAAATAAAACCATTCTTTCATATATGTTATTCAATCATCTCTTCTATATGGGTGCTTTTTCAGAACAGACCACAGTCCATAAAAATACAAATTGTGGTTTCATATTTAGATAATGTATAAAATCTTGTATCTAGGCAAAGTTGGACCTTAAGCATGGACCTCTGCGACCCCAGGTAATCTTTTTTTACTATTCTAAGTAGTACTTATTACTGCTTACATTTTTTACACATGTGCCTTGTTGGTGAAAAGAAGTAAATTAGGCAAACCGCCACCACCTATAATGAGATAAAATGCTCTAAGGCACTTAAAGCTTGGTAACAAATTTTCAAATTCAACCAAAGATAATCCATAATCCAGCCAAGTCCCTTTGCCTTTCCTGTTAATAAATAGCTTAAATGGCCCAATGTGTTGCTATTAATTACGAATTCCCCTTGAACACTCCTTACCAAAGTAGTCAGCGGAGGACAGCCAACATCCTCCCGCTCCCCTATCCACCTGCCCCAGGGAGACACCGGCTCTGATTGGCTCAGAGCTCAGCCAATCCAGTGCCAGCTCCCTGTTGAGGGGGAAGGCCATTCAAATGGGAGTGTATGGCTGCCTGGGATATTCATGCTTGGAGACCCCTGTCACACCAGCAGCTTTAAAGCCACAACTCTTCAAAGACAAAGTGTCCGGGGGGTCTGTCTGAGGAGAGAGGAAAGAGAGGTGTGATTGACAGGAAGACAGGCACCGACCATGAGAAAACTGTGATACAGCTGTGGATAGGCTAGTTACATTCAAAGCTGTGAGTTAATAACTGGACAAGATTATTATTATTATTTGTTTTTACCGGAGTATGGTGACAGAGTTCAGATGGATCTAGTCGACCTGTATCTCCCAGAGTGCTTCAATTACCACTCTGACATTGAGTAAGTACTTCCAACACAATGCAAAAATGTGCTCCTTAAAATGCATTATCATTAAAATGTAGCTAAGTTCTATCTAAATAGCTTACTGGGAAGTCAGTTTGCATTGGTAATACAAATGCCATTGTTTCAAGCTGTTTGTTTTCAGATAATGATTACTGCGTTGCCAGATTGGAGGAAAGTTCAAGTGTGTTTTACATTGGGTCAATAGAAGCTAAATTACTCTTTCTTTTTCACCATAAAACAAAACAAGCAAAAGTATGTGATAAGATACCTCCTTTACTGCTGCAATTCTGGATAATTAAAGTCATTCATTACAATATTTTTATTACCCAATAACCTCTTAACTAAAACCTCACTAGATAACTAAACTTCACTAGGTACATTTCAACTCTAGTAAACAAGAAAATACTATGGCTTTACTAGTGACAATCAGATGAAGAGGCTCGTCTGTGGTTGATCTTATGTATGTGTAGTAAACCAGTAACAAGGAGGACCGTCAGCTCCTTCAGCGGTCTGACTTAAGACTCTTATGCTGGGGCTAGTGCAGCGACTGATCCCTGCTCGTCACTAAATGGCTCATGGGTAGAAGCACAGAAATCCTACTGCCCTAAATATTCTTCAGGGGTTATACCTGGGTCACTATAAGATACTAAAGATGTAATATGGAACTTTTTTTTGAGGGAGTCAGCTATTTGCTTGCCTCCGGTGAGATGTTGCCTTGCCTGGAATGTTCCACAGTATAGCATTAAACTTTTCTAGCTTGTGTTTAGTCAATTAAAGTGTTATATTTATCGCAAAACATGCATTCTTATGTAAGTGGGGTCACTTCTCCACAGATCTGACCTGTATTTTGGCCTGGTAGCATCACCTGCTTAATTTCAGAGTGAGGAATATTTAACACTGTTGCCATAGAAATTAAAATATTCAGAATTCAAAACAAAATAAAATATCTTTTCAATGCTTATGGGTCCTCAAAATATCATATAAACAGGAAACTCAAAACCACGTATAAGCAAGTTTAATGCCATGCTCTGGAACATTCCAGGCAAAGTAATGATATTTCCACGGAGATAAGCAGGCAGTGGGCTCTCCTTCCCAAGTTACAAAGTGAATCTTTAAGATTTGCACTGTTTTTCGCAGTCCTTTGCTTCATTTGTGTGGTCATTGTCTATGGAGTATATGACTGATTTCAAAGCGTCTCAACAGCCCTCAGGTTAATGGGGCTCCTTTTTGTCCCTCCTAGACCTTTTCACACATTCTGTCCGTCTGCTTCTTGTAACATCCTCCTTCCTCTCCTCCTCCTATTCTCCCTCTCTCACTTTTCCCTTCTGCTGCATTTTAGCCATTGTTGCCAAGGTGCAATTAGAGTTGTTTTGGATACTGACCCACAAAGGGCTAAAGCCATGATAACCTGAATTCCCACTGACGCGCACACAATTTTCCCTCATCATTTT
Organism: Taenioides sp. WSHXM2023; assembly: GCA_029959045.1. Classification (NCBI taxonomy): domain Eukaryota; kingdom Metazoa; phylum Chordata; class Actinopteri; order Gobiiformes; family Gobiidae; genus Taenioides; species Taenioides sp. WSHXM2023. Next base: position 13,275,988 of record CM057103.1, on the reverse strand, counting down.
AGTGTAGATTAGCAACCTGTCACAATATGTTTGATCACTTAGCCATTTCATTAAAGAAGCTAAATACTGGTGGTACCCTCCCGCCTACATTCCTGATGCATTATAATGGGAGAACATAAAGTATATCTCAGCTGTCAGTGACTTGACACAGAAATATGGATGTGTATGATTGATGACCAATAATGGTACCGGTGAGTCATTTTAAAAGGAAACTCAAATTACATCTCTCTATTGTTTTTATAGTGGCTAAAGTGGATTAAAGAAGCAGGTAATTAATTGCTATAGATAGAAATTAAGATATGTGGAAAGAGGCTTTTAAAGTAGTAACATAAGGACCATTTGGGGGTTAGAGGATTCAAAATTAAAATGTTAATCAATGTAACATGATTTCTCAGTTCAATAATGTTTGTTCTAGTATAAGTTAGAAAAGCTACCTAAGGCTATATAGATTTTTGTTCAAGTTGTGCATGCATAGCAAACTTAATCAGTCAGTCAATAATCAATTGCTAAAATGTGAATAATTAACTGAAAAAAATTACAGATTTTAAAATATTAGTACCACTTTATAATTACTACACTTGGTCGTAATAAAGCATGAACAAAGATTTAATTCATATTGAATAAATAGTTTATTAACAGGCTTATTAATAATTCCTTAAATTAGATTAGCTATTAAGGCTGGAAAATTCTTAATAAATTGTTAATTATAAACTAAGTCTTGTTTATGCTTTATTAAGGCTAGTTAAAGGGCCTTTATTACAAAATGTTATTCTTGTGAGCTTTAAGCCATGTTAGAATGTTAAAATCATTAAAAACAAGTTTTGTTTCATTCACACATGTTTAAGTAATTCTTTATTATTAGTCTTTCTACATCTCCAAAGCTCAGAATGCTCTGTTCCACCTTGTGATGTCATGTAGTGGTAGTTTTCAGGTTAACAGCTACCTTTCACCTTTAGTTCAGTAGAGATTGGCAATTCCAGGGCTGAAATAATCAAAATGATTATAGTGAAGGTGTATGGACCTTTAAAACACAGTGACAGTGTTTTCTATGTGAGAGAAAAACTCACCCTAAATATGCAGGATTTGTGTGTTAAACATGTGTGAATGAAACAAAACATAACTCCAGGTCTGTTTTTGATGAGGAAACATTATAACTTTCCTCTGAAAATGGCTTTAAGGTGTAGTTATTATAAAGGGGTATCAAAGCAAATTAGATAAACATACCCTGATTGATTCCTTATTCTTTTGCATAAACAAATAATCAGTACAAAATAACACACGGGTTGATATGGGAGCACATTAGTTAAAATTTAAATTTAGCACGCCTCTATTATTTGTAATTCACAAAGTGTATTCTGAGAAAGCCAAACAGCCCAATGAAGTAGTTTAACCGGACAATACGTACAGTGCACAGAAATGTAATGTACCGTAACGTTGTGTAACACCAGATGATATGGCAACAACACAGCGCTAGCCCAGTCTTCTACTTAAAAACGCTTTTCTTACAAAGTTGTTGATTCTGTTTGTCTGGTTTGGTCCCTGTGGGCTCATAGAGGGGTCAGTAGCCCGTGGCAGTGGTTTACTCTGGGGGTGGTAAAATGAGCCCATGTTTTTGCCTATCAAATCACTTGTGGATGAGGGAACTCTGCTTTGCATGGCAGGAACAAGACTGACATCCACATCCAGGATACAGTTGGTTCATGTGTTTGAGCCATGTGAGCTACAAACAGAGATGTCAGACATTTTTAAAAGACTTTGGCGACACTCAGTAGAACAGCAGTACGTGTCAGGGTGTTTATGAAGACACTTGCTCAGAAATATGTCTGTAAGTGTCGGCCAGGCCCACTTCATGTGAAACTAGAGAACATGACGAAAACTGGAAGCCCGTCTATGAATTTTATTTTTACATGCACACACGCCTGACTCCAGTGGTCTGAGTGAGAAACGTCAGATCACATGTCTGTCAGACTACGGCATCTCAGCTGGTTTTACATGTTCCTTTGATGAAACAGTAATGCCACGATAATATACCTCTCTATTTCTCTAATGCTAGCATGGGCTATTTCAGGTAACCACTGTCCAGACTGAAGATGTCATTATGTAAAACTCCAAATGTAAAGAGTCGATGAAGAGTAAAAGATGCATGAACAATAAGACAATTGGATATGATAATTAAGGAGATTGTTGGTTTGGAGATTTCCATAAGTTTGCCTGAGCAAGCTCTGCCTCTCAAAACAAAGTAGAGTAATAGGCAGTGGGTTTGCATATGTGGTAAATCACAAACGGCTGGTTTTGATAATACGGGGATGGATTTCCCGAAGACCAAGAGGCACTAACACGTGGTTGCAATCTCATTTAAAGTGATGATAATTTAAGATTCTCTTCTAATCAAATACAATTATACTTCAGTTAATTAATTACAATTTAAATGTGCACTCAATTAATGAGCTTGTGTGTGTGCAGTCCTTTGGGCAGAATGTCTCTGAGGGGCCTGGACCCCGCCTGTCCCGCGTCCATAAAGCGTGAGCCCTCCAGCCCGAGCTCCCAGGGTGACGTGAGCCCAGCGCAGCCCAGCCCCGCCAGCTCCTCCTCGGACACTAACTCCAGCTTTGGGCCCCTCAAGAGCCACCCTCACACCAACGGCCTGGACTCCCCTAGCCTCTATGCCCACAGCGCTGCCAACAATGCAGAAACGAACAGGTGAGTACACTCTGTCTGTGGCGCTGTGTTTCACAGAATCTTTGACTCATGACTCATACTATATGCAGGAGGTTTGCAGAGGACGAGGGCCAGGTGAAGTGTGAGTTTATGCTGGGCACTGTGGCCAAGCGCCTGTGTCTGGTGTGTGGAGACATCGCCTCGGGGTACCACTACGGGGTGGCTTCCTGTGAAGCCTGTAAGGCCTTTTTCAAGAGGACCATCCAAGGTAAAAGCACACAGCCCCACACAGTTTTATACTTAGTAACAGTTTGTGGTGCATGGCCGATAATGCCTTCCTGCATCATATAAACCTGTTTAACAAGCAACATGGTGTGATGAGCATTGTTTTGGTCAAAACAAGGCCTCATGTGTTATCTTACTGCTTCCGCCTCCTGCCTCTTTAACTGCCCGAGGCTTTAAATAAAGAATTGTTTGCAAACAGCTGATAAGAATTCAAAAGTACAGCAATAGTGTGTATAGTCAACATGTTTAGGCCAAAGCTGAAAGGGATAGCACTGAGCTCTGGTGCCGCATGTCCCAGGTTAGCATCCAGCATGTTGGCGAATTTGACTTGGCCACTGCATTTGGGGTCAGAGGTCAAACAGGATGCATCTGTCAGATCAAACCAACAGATCTGAAGTCTGGCTCATCAGTCACTTCCTGTTTCTAATGTGTGGTGACAGCTGACAGCGCCTGCTACTGGCCCCATGCCACCAGACTAACATGCACATTTGGCTCCTCTCTTTGTCGCAAAACTCGAGGAGAGCTTCCCATTACACCAAATGTAAACACTGTGTGGGCTCATTTACTATTTACAAATGTCTAATAACTATGTTTCTCTGATTTAGGTAACATCGAATACAGCTGCCCAGCGTCCAATGAATGTGAAATCACAAAGAGACGAAGGAAGTCCTGCCAGGCCTGTCGATTTGTCAAGTGTCTGGCTGTGGGCATGTTGAGAGAAGGTCAGTTATTACCAAATACTTACTACTTACTTTTATATAAACCAATCACAAGTTATCAAGCCATATCTCAACATAGTCTAAAACAAGCATGGACCACTTATCAACATGGACATTCCTGAAAACAATGCTCAGATTTGATTTCACTATATTATTAACACCCAGACTTTAACGCCTTTCATGTCTCGCCAAATACTAGCAATGAAACTTAAAACGTTTGACAGTTAAATCCAACAATGTGTTTCAGTGGGGAAGATGCCAACTATCTAAGTACTTTCTTCTCCAAATATAAAAAACTGAGTATATATATCATTGTGTAATATTAAGAAACCACTGAGCAATTGCAGCTGATGTAGATGCATATAGTGAATTCCACTGGGGGTCTGTAAGTGCGGTCAGGTGCTCCGTCTGCAGTCTGTGTGCCTGTGCGCTGACATATTGTTGTCCAGATTTAGAAGTGACTTAAAAAGGAAAACATTAGGGACCTCCTACTGTATGGGACACTTGATGCTGCTTATGACCAACAGATGATGATAAAAGAGAGACGAGGAGGAGCTAATAAAAGGGTATAGGGTTTGTGTGTAGAGTATACAATGTTTGAATAATAAGAGAATTTAGTTTAGAGTTTTTTGTTGCTATAAACATATTATTAATCTCTAGAAAGTAGAGGTAGAACTATGCCTTGTCAAAATCTATAACTCAGTATTTTTTTCTTTCAGCCTGTTGACCAAACAATAAAATTAGAATTAAAAATGCACTTAAAAGTCAGTATTATATTGGTATATAAGTAAGATAAATTTGCCATGAGAAGAAAGTATTTTTCATTAAAGATTTTAAAAGTCAATTACATCTGTGTCAGTGTTCAGTATATAACTCAATCTTGTATGCTGAACTAAGACTTAAATCATCCAAACTATTTATTTATTTATTTAAACATGAATTATCACTTTCTAAATTATTGACATCAGTCATCTTTACAAGAATTCAGTGTTGTGTAAACTTTGTCAAAACACATTTATGCTCACACCTTTGTTGTTGTGCTCCTCTGGCCTTTCTCTAAATTAGCTGCGTTTAACGGGTACACAGACATTGACAGCATCTCTGTACCCCTGCTCTCCTGCTACACCCCCTTTCTGCCCGTTTCCCTCCCCACTCGTAAATTCCTCCAGATGCCCTGTGGGATTCCTGGACCTCCGTGAAATGCGAACTGCCCCTCGTAACTGTGGTCGTAAGCGGCTCTCATAATGCGCTTCATCGTGTCTCGTAATGCCCCGCTTTCCCCAGAGAGGGACAGTAAAAGGCTGAAGACAGAGGAGCACTGCGGTTTAACAGGTCGACTCAGAGACATATTAAAGACACAGCTAAAGACATATAGACCTCAGGCAGGATTTGATTAAGCCGTGTTTAGTGGCACAGCTGGCATTTGTGGTCAAAATGTGGTCACAAATACTATTTAACATAACATACATATATCTGCGTAACTGGGAGTCTAATATATTTCATTTGTATTTTTCAATCATAGAAAATTAAGTTAAACCAGATGACGTGCTTATATATATATTGAAAAAAGAGAATTTTGTATTCATATTCAAAATATAAGGCTAAAGGGTATATGTATTCAGTCACCTGATTTCATACTGTGATGGTCAGGGTTTATGCTTCATCATCTTAAAGTCCTTCTCGAAGTGTACCAGTATTATAGACCACAATCATTCACTTAGTGGTGGTAAGCTTCTTATGTAGCCACAGCTGCCATGGGGCACACTGACAAAAATGGGCATTGCTCAAAAGCACCACAACAATATGAACTGATAAGTGAACTGCCAAGCCTCCAGATATAAGACACCACCTCAGTCACAATCGACCACCTCTTAACATCCTTTTATGTACCATCAGCAACCACAGAGAAGACGTAAGCTCTGCAGGTGCGGCACTGGCAGCTCATGTGTACATTTGTCACAATATCTGAGAAGCGTAGGAGTGTTTACAGTAAACACAAGCTGGTAGCAGCAGACTGCAGTGGAGGAGGTCAGAGGAGAGGAGCAAGCCACTGTAACCCGGATCAATCTGGATCAACTGACGAATGACTGTCGCTGATCCTGCCCCGTGCATTTTAGGCACTTGTAAAGCCTTCCATGAGTAGGAGGGAGAGGGAAAGACAGTGATGAAAGACAGGAAAATATATTGAGGCGTGACATATCCATCCATTTTAGACTAACAAGGCAGTGTCTGTTTTGTTATCCTGTAGCTGCTATTCTTGGCCTTTTAGTTGTCAGCACATTCCAGCGTGAAGAGTTACACTTAGCTCCATGTGTGTTTATGGCAGGTCCACAGCACACACCCGTATACACTTTTTTTCTAAACATATTTGATTTAATGCACAACTTGCCACCCATCCTCTCATCTTGTGTCAATGACCCAAATTAATCCACAACTGCTTTTTGCCCTCTGTGACATCATCAGTGTGTCACGGGGCAGTTAGCTTTGGTTGACCAATCTATTTAATAGCACTGTACTTCTGGAGTTTCAGCTTTCCAGGAAAACTTCACCGACCTCTCACATCTCTCATCTAACTAAGAGACATGAACTGGGTATTTAGTTAAGGCTCACAACATTTATAACGACATACAATCACACTGAAATGTAAGGTTTCAGAACATATATAGTAATTATAAATTTAGCCTTTTCACCTCCTGTAATTTTACATGGATAAATGTGGGATTTGTTCTATAAATAAATTGGTTTTAACTTCATCCTTACAAAAAAAAAAACATACTGGAATAAAGAAACACAACAATGCATTGTCTTTATGTATAATAAAATGACTTAAAGGTGCACTGCACAACATTTCTCGTGGAGACCTGCTTGTCTCCATGAAGATGTTATTGCTTTGTCTGGAATGTTCCACAGTATGACTTTAACATATTTATCTAGCATTTATTCATTACGGGCGTTTCTATTGTTCAAAAATACAATAATTCCTTCTGTGAATAGGGGTGACTCTTAATCTATACTGTGGAATATTCTAAACACAGCAATAACATTTCCATGGAGACAAGCATGTGGTGGACCCTCTCCTAGAAATGTTACGCAGTGCACTTTTAAATAATTATCATAGGTACAGCACAAATAGCCTAAAAATAGTCAATGTAAGGAAGCGGTGGGCTCGGCAGTGTATAGAGTGTTAGGGGGAGGTGTCAAGTGGGCAAATAATAGCCTCTGAGAGCCTCTTTCAGACTGGAGTGCCATTATAGATCTATTGAGCACCACAATGGCAATTTACACCGCACACACACAGGTAACCCAATACCACTACTGAAGATTCCTAAGTCACAGAGACATGTTTCCTCTACAAGCATTAATGCTATTCTCCAGACCAAACTACCCCCAAGCGCGCTTTAATACCCCATACTGTGCTGGTCCTGCTGTCCGAGAGCTTGTTAGGATGAGCAGTTGTCATCAGCTGCTCCAAAATCCTGCGTGTTGTGTTACAGGTGTGTGCAATGTCGATGTGGTGGCATGGCTATGGCCTCCTCGCACTCATTGCCGCATTCTGTATAAGGCTGGAGGGATGATGTTTGAGCAGCTTTAGATGGCTTTAGGGAACTCAGTTTAAGTATATATGTTGTAATGGTAGGGATGTGTGGTAGCAGAGTGGTTGGCCTCTCAGCAAAGAGGTTGATGTATGACTCTAGGTCGTATATAACACAAAATCAGCTTAAATGTGCAGGATTTGTGTGTTAAACATGTGTGAATGAAACAAAACACAACTCCAGGTATGTCTTTGAAGAGAAAACAACCTAATAACATACTATAGATCATATAACAGATCAAAAGATCACAGATCAAAAATAGTGCCATATGGGGCCTTTGCTATTTTCACCATATTTAGTATTAGTATATTTAGTATATTTGGTATAAGTATTTTATTTATCTGTACTTTTCATTATTCCTGTACAGAAATTTGCAATGCATTGGACTCATAAAAGTGCCTCTTTCAGTGTTAGGCCAATTGGTCATTTTAAACATATCACGTAATGCAAGATATTATAAATCCTATAGGTCCTATATTATATTAAACCAACTCTTGTGTGCTTTAAGCTATATTATAATGTTGTTACCTCATCAAAAATAGCTGGAGTTGTGTTTTGTTTCATTCACACATGCTTGAGCTAACGTTTATTATTAGTCTGCCTACATCTCCAAAGCTCAAAATCAGAAAATACTTAATATGGGCTCCTTAAAAGCTATCTTTGTGGTATAGAAATTGATTCAGAGTAGCAAGCCTTTTCCTTAGAATCAAAAATCAAGTTTGAAATTGTTGTGACACTAGTTTTAAGAATATGTGACTTGACTCTGTTTTGCTGTGTTCATAGGTGTTCGTCTGGATCGAGTTCGCGGAGGCCGACAGAAATACAAGAGGAGGATAGACGCAGAGAACAGCCCGTACCTGCATCCACAAAACGCCTTGCCCCAAAAGAAAACATGTAAGCACGCACTGGAGTGTGAAGTGACGGAGAAAATGACTTTGCTAATTGAAATGTTTACAGTTCAACAATTGTCAGACACTTGGATAATATACGTACAGAATGAATGACGAATTATGCGAAAGGTTTAATCAACAATACTGGAAATCTTAACAATGACATTGAGCTTTTTTCAGAAATATATTTGTTGGAAGTCTGCAAACAACTGTGGTTTCTGGTTTCAAGTTACGATATTTGTTTCAGTGGAATGGTAATATCAAATTTACATAGGCTTATAGCTGAATAGATACATAATCCATATAACAGAAGTATGGTAAGGATTCCACTGCAGAGATGGTATATTTTAGGTGACGTTAGGACTCTATGTTGCTAAAGTCACAAAAGAAAATTAGGTAATTAAACACCTGCCTCCTTCAGGAACTACAATGGAAAAGCCAATACATTTTGCCCTATCACAGCTACTTTTCACTTCATGATAAAAACACTCCTAATAGTCTATCTATATATATTTTCTAGTTGCAGTCGGTGGTGTGACTGAAAACAAAGTGGTGTCTCTTTTGCTGGTGGCGGAGCCTGAGAGCATCTTCGCCATGCCTGACCCTACCGTCCCAGAGAGCGACATCAAGGCTCTGACCACCCTGTGCGACCTGGCAGACCGTGAGCTGGTGGTCAACATCGGCTGGGCCAAACACATCCCAGGTACCTGTCTATTATAGGGGTCTGTCACAATCATTTATACTGACTTATCGATCAGTGTGAAAGATGAATAAATGTTTGGCACATAAGTGGGGAAATAGTGATACAATAGGTGTCTCTTAACAGTCGTTTGATAACATGTGCGCTATAGCTATCGAAGGTCAAATAGTTAATAGACTTATTATAGATTCTAACAAGCAATTTTAACTATAAATAGTTTGTGATTCCTTTTTTATTGCAGTTCATGGTGTTATTTAAAGTCAGGGTACATTTAAAGGGCAGTAGTGGCTCAGTGGTTAGAGTGCTTATCAAGCAAAGGTTAGTGGTTCAAACCCCACTCAGACGGGTACATTATCTCATTGTGTCTTTGACAACACACTTCTCCCCATGCACCTTGCCAGTGTATGTAATGTGATTGGTAGTGTTCAGAGGAGCCGATGGTGCAGATTGGCAACCTTGTTTTCATCAGTCTGTCCCAGGGTAGGTCTGGTTTCAGCAGTAGTTTACCATCAGTGAATGGTGTGAATGAAAAATGTACAAAATTGAACTGTCACTTTTTGAATTTTTTGTGCTATTTTGTGTATTTAAAGGCGCATGCATTGTGCAACTTTTCTGGTGGAGGGTCACTCACCTGCTGCTCTCCATGGAGATGTTATGGTTTTGTCTAGAATGTTCCACAGTAGAGATTAAACCTACTTACTGTATCTCAAGGGAGACAACTATAGGCTACATTATAGGTCAGATATGTGGAGAGGCGACCCTAATCACAGATAAAATTCTTGTATTTTTAAGCAATAGAAACACCCGTAAGGGATAAATGCTAGATAAATGTGTGTAATGTCATACCATGGGACTTTCCAGACAAAGCAGGTGACGGACCTTCCACAAGAAAAAATACACACTGCACCTTTAAACTTGAAATATTTGGGGGTTACAGAATCAGTGTCTTAATAACTGGTCTTCAATATTCCATTGTCATAATATTTTCTACAGCAATATATCTCACTACATAATATATTATTGTGTTGAGCCTACCATTACCCCTCTGTGCCCCACTCTTTAGCTCATGTTAAATCCCTAATCAGATCACAGAAGGATTGTTGTGGCTGTGGATGCCAACTCGCCGGCTGGTACTGGCACTGGTGAAATGTTCTGTCAGTCTCTCCGCACTCAGCGCCTTCAGCCACCAGATGACCACTACCTCCTGAAGTTAGATCTCATTTCATTATTTCCCTTAGGTAGATGCCCCACTGACAAGGAGGAGGAGCAGGAACATCCTGGGTTTTCTGTTCTGGATGAACGAGTGGAAAAGATGGGAACTACATTGTGAGGGCTTATAGGGATTAAAACGCCGGTTTGCAGTATGTTGACAGCGCTAATGGAGGAATCTATGGTCAGGCTAAGCAACAGAGATGGAAGTTAAATTAATTATTCTATTTGAGAAAGTGCCTGTCCACTGCAAATAAATATGTAATTACTCCAATTGAAAATGCCCTTGTGGATAGTAGGTGAAACGGTAAAAGTTTATACAAGGTCAGGGTAAACAACAGCTAATCTGAACTAAATTGATTATAATGAATAAGAATCCAAAATTGTCACAAATAGATTTTTAAAGGAAATTTTTGAGTAAGCGATTGCTCAACCTGTATATCATGATAATCAGACAAGAACTGACTTTGCTTTTCACTTTGCTTTTAGTAGTTTTCCTTTGAGTTTTTTTTTTATCATCCGTGTTTAGCCTCACCCCAAACATCACCCGGGAAACACCTGGGTTCTGTGTTGATGCCTGATTTCAGGAATGCTTACAAAACAAACGCAGCAGCTGTGGCGTCTCTTTCTTAGTTTGTATCTGCATTTCCTCAAACACACCATTTTTCCAGTTAGTGTTTCTTATCAGCATTTCTATTGTTATATTGTAGATATATATATTTATAAAAGCATAGTACCACCTCTCATCAGAACTCACCCGAGGGCTCCGACCTCTTTTCCTCTCTCAGCCTGATGGGCGGTGTTGGTAGCATTTTTGCCAGTAGAGCAGCAGAGCAGATTTTCACCGGAGGCTGCAAAAGACACAAATATGAGGTTATACAAAGATTTATACAAATATCCTTTTTTTTTTTTTTTACAATTGCTGAAATGTTATACCATTGGTGTGAATATTTAAAATGATAGCTTAAGTTAATATTCAGGTTTTTAAATTTGATTATTAATATATTTTGCTATTTTATTATTTATTTATTAACTAATTTGATCAACTTATTATGTATGTATTGCTGATTCTTACATTTTTCCTGCTCAAGATTCAGATTAAGTGCAGAGCTAAATTATAAATTGTACTGGGCCACAGAAAAAAACACATGCAAGAATGAGATGAGAGTCAAATTATCATTACTCCAAAACTAGCCTTCCAGGTTCCAATAGTTCCTATAGATAAAATGTGATCTGTCCTCAAGATGATGCAAACTGGCAGCATGGAGCAATAATGGACATCTGAAAAAATGACTGAAAAAAAAAAAAAAAAAAAAAAAGGATCTTAAAAATGGTGCCGCCCTAGAAGCATAATGGCTGTGTCATATCAGCTCTGGGTGAGTGGCAGGCCACACAGCCCCGTGCGCTGAGACCACCAAGGTCCTGGGCTAAGAGACCCTGGCCATCTGAGTTCTCTGCCCAGGGGGAAGTAAGAGTGAGCGGGCTACTGTTGGGGCCGCTCCCCTTGCCTCTGTGTCGGCTCCTATCAGGCGGATTGACAGTGATGGGCGCTGGAGTCTGAAGGGCAGACTGGCAGATGAGCTGGCTAAAGACCAAGTGCCCGCTTATGGCCTTTTTGAGTCCACTGTGGTGAGATAGGGCTCAGACTTGAAAGCAACTGTAGCCGATCTGTGTGTCTATAATGAACAGTGTCATGAGAATTGTTGAGAATTTTCTAAATGTCAACCATTCCTGTTTATTTTGTTAAAGGGAATTTTAAGTGGTTGTGTGTGGAAGGGCTGTAATTATATTACTGGGTTTCAGATGACGCCACAAAGCCAATAATAATAATAATTAATACAGGATATAATATAGTGAGTTCAAGGGTCTAGTCACTAAGACATTACTCTGAATTTTTCTTTTATATATTTTTTAACAGAATAGGGAAAATAGGGAAACTGGCTTGCATCCCCATCTGAGAGAATAATATTATCACATTTGAGATAATTCATGCGAAACACAGCCACTACAATGCTAAGACTTGCTGTAGCTAAAGAGAAATAAAAGTTAACAGAAAAAATATATTAATATAAGATATATAAACAAAATAATCTAAATCATTGTCCTATTATAGTCTTCACTGTAGCTACTGAAAAGGTGACTTAGTCATTTGGGTTTTACCATAATTTTGTCAAAAAAAACTATTTTCTATTACCATTATACCAGTATTGCAACATTAAACATTTCTAATGTTGATCAGTCTCCTCTGGTCCCCTATCTGCAAAGTCCCTATCCTGAAGTCCCCTGTCCCGAATCGATGATCAAGTGCCACAATACTGATCCCTATCGTCCAATGAAACCCCGTAAAGTCACATTTCCAATCAATTGGAAAGAGATGGTCGGCAAATCGGCGCCACTCACACCTCCCCGCGGTGACTGTAAAGAGCAATGGATCCTGATAACTATCACTGATGGTGTCAAAAATAAAAACAGCCTCCCTTCCATCCCTACCGCCCTGTAAAATCATCTGTTTAATTACAGGGAGGGAGAGAGACTTAGAGACAGAGGGAGAGAGGTCTTTATGTAGCGGACGTGCTGAGGTTTAATGTGCTCATGTGGGGTGTAATTGTTAATCAAAGTGGGTGTGTCCCTGGGAGCTTAATTAAATTCACAACCTATTCACTCCCTCTGTCCTCTGTTATGCCCTTTACACAATGTCACAGTGCTCTTAGAAAAACAACATCATTAGAGATACAAAGGCTAATTCACTCTGTTGTTGATACAATTTACAGAAATGTTCATTAATGTACACTGTCCCTGTAAAAAAAATACATTTGATTAAATAGACATATTCTATCACCTCTCCTAATATTGTGATGAGGTATTGCTTAATTTAGGATGCTTGTATCTGCCTTTTGGTCCTCCCTTGTGCAATTTCTCGGAAAGGACTACCGTAGCAATGACGTAGTCCAATTTGGCCCTTTTTTAGCCCTGGAAAAAATAGGTCGTGCTCGGAAAGCCAAATCTTTTCTTAGGTGGTATATACACTGTGATTTGAAGTACCTGGCTGGTCTCTCTAAGCAGTCCTGTTTTGTCCCCATAGGCTTCCCATCCTTGTCTCTTGCTGACCAGATGAGCCTCCTGCAGAGTGGCTGGATGGAGATTTTGATTCTGAGGGTGGTGTATCGCTCACTAACCCTAGAGGACAAGCTGGTGTACGCAGAGGACTACATCATGGATGAGGAACAGTCCAAACTGGCCGGACTCCTGGACCTCAACAACGCCATCCTGCAGCTGGTGAAGAAGTACAAGAGCATGGGCATAGAGAAGGAGGAGTTTGTGGTTCTGAAGGCCATCGCACTCGCCAATTCAGGTGCATATGATATGTTTTGATTTTATTATTTATTTCTTGTGTTATTGGTAACTACAGTCTGCACCAGAAACAATTAATCAAAGTTGTGATTGCACACCCTGGTCACAGTTTTGCACCATTTAACACAGTCAAAACCACTATAAACGTATTGGAGCTCAAAATGATCTGCTGTCTGTGTGCTGCAGTATATATCTGCTATATATGTGATATATTTTCACAAATTTCACAAAGCTAAAGTCTGCTGTAACATTACCGTTCTTCTCCTGACAGACTCCATGCAGATTGAAGACACAGAGGCGGTGCAGAGACTACAAGACGTTCTACATGGAGCTCTACAGGACTATGAGAGCACTCACCACCCGGAGGATCCCCGGAGGGCAGGCAAACTGATCATGACACTGCCCCTCCTGAGGCAGACCTCTGCACGGGCCGTCCAGCACTTCTGCAGCATAAAACAGGATGGACGTGTGCCCATGCACAAACTGTTCCTCGAACTGCTGGAGGCAAAGGCTTAACACAGACATGCTACCATTACCTTTAGCCTAAACTCAATGAACGACTGAAGAACTACTCATTTTGCCTGCATTCAAAGTTAACATTTGCTCAGAAACTCAAGAGATGGAAAGCTGCTGGATTATCTTTGTGCCCCTTTGTCCTAGTGTCCTACAGACATTACACTGACTGTGTTCTGACCTGTGTCTGAGTCATAGAGGAATGAAGGACATTGAAAAATAGAAGACTCGCCTTCTGAAGACATCAACATTTTTATGCCAAACATAAAGCTTCTTTGTCAAAAGACTTGAAATGATTTCCTCTATCTTGAAGCCTGTTAATGCATTCTAGAGCATATAGAGAGCCTTTTAATTGTTTAATTTTATTTGTCAATTTTGTACAGACAAGATAAATGTGTCCTAAGAGGCAAGTTTTGCCAAAGAGTAAAAGACTGCACTGCATTATATTAAAAATACCAGCAACTGTCCACCATAATACAATGTGGCCTGTGAGACACTCACCCTGCAGTGTGTTGCAACATCTCGGTCCATTTCAGAAACAGCAGATGAATAAAGGGAATAGCTAATGTAATCCACTAAAACAATGAAAGCCTCTTTGGTTTTAGCAGAAACGTTCAGGGAAAGTAATGTCATTAAATGACTGTGTGACAGCATGTATTTATTTAAAAGTGGCTCTGTTTCTTTTGTTGTTGCTGTGGCATTAGTGGGGCGCAGAAGAAAGCAATTACATTCAATAATTTTATAACATATTTTTAAATTGTATAATAATTTTATATACTAGCTTATGCCACTATAGCACTGATTAATAGCATAATCATGAAAATCAAGTTTAAATTAAATAGAAGTGTACTTATAATATGTTGTAGACTGATCATAAATAACTAACAAAAACTGTATTGTTAATTAAGGAGGAGAGTGATGTCCAGATATAACTGTATGTATAGGATAAAGTTTGTGCACTACTTTGCCTTTTAGCCATAATGTTTGGGGAAAATGGTGGTGGCCCTCTGTTACTGTCTGTGTCTTGTGTGAAGAATAGTTTAACCTGGAAATTGTCTTTTACGCACATGATGAAGGAATCTCTGTACTCAGAAGACGTGTGTTTTTATTTGGGTACTGTGACACTATCTGTATAAGATTTAGCAGAGCAATATTAAATGTATACTGTACCTTTTGCTGTATATAAACGTCATGTCTTATGCCAAGAGAGATGTTCAAAGATGCAAATAAGCTTTGTTAGGCTGAGCTGTGCTGTGCTATCATTCTCAGGTGGATTCTTGGGCAATAAAGATGATCCCTTAATGCGGAGCTTGCATCTAAGTGTCATCTTTCTGTAGCAACACTAGCAACACTTCATAACCAATTCATTATGGCCTAGTAAGTAGATTTGCTGCGCTGTCCGACGATGGACTGTCATCTCCAAGTCAGGCCTATTATGGCACTTGGATCCCTTCAGAAGTTCAGAGCTCAGTTGGATGGAGATTTATAATTAACAACCATAATGTAATGAAGTCTAGCAGCGGCTCCAGGGACAGTTACGTAGTCGTCATCTCAGTGCTGAAGGCTGATAAAGAAGCCAGACATATCCACTCTTCATCATATACTGGGCCCTCCATTTTGGTTTATAGCATTTTAAATAGCCTAGACTATTTTCTGAAAGCACAAGGAACTATACACTAATAGTTTTTGTAGATGATGAAAGAGATTATCATTGAGGAAGAATGCCAAATAGCCTGAAAGTAACTTCATTACTCTTCCAGATATTAGATCTAGAATGTACAATTTTGCTTAGAATAAACAGTGCAATCAGTGGGTTTTTGTTTTGTTTTTTTTCCCCACTGCATCAGTAAACAGAATATAGCCATTTGGCCTAGCTTAATTAATTATAAAAAAAATAATTAAATTGGATAGTGACTGTGTTAGTCTTGAATCAGTGATGATCAGGCTATAATTTATGCTTATTAATAATAATTTATTCATTTTGACAAAACCACTTTATTTATTTATTTTTTAAACATGGCCTTACCTGTAGCCTATGAGGAGAGGCAGGAAACTTGCATAGTTCTGTTGTCGTTCAGTGTGTTTTTCTCAATTTTTGCACAATCTTCATTTGTGGCTGCAAATTCAAGATTGGCAGAAAACACAGAAAACGTTTGTAGAAGCATTTATTTGCATTTATCTAATTAGCCTAATAGCTTACCTTACCTTAAATGTGTAGCCTTGAACATGCTAAGTTCGTCTTCATTCTAATTTTAAACGTAGCACTTGCAAAAATAGTAAGAATGTGTCCATGCAGATAATTTAAGATGTCATCAAATGTCGTCAAACAACGTGACTTTTCTTCTCCAGTCGATATCTGTCTCACATAAGCTAAATCACTTTTGAAATAAAAGATTGGCTCGCTGCATAATAAGTCTTCAGGCATATTCATATACTCGTGTTGAATGTTACTTGTTTGGGGTGGGCAATATTAACAAAAAAATATAAATATATTGACAAAATAGCTCTTTGGCTCTTTTTTTTTTTTTTTTTTTTTTTTTGTTTATAGATAGCCTACCCGATATTCAAATTTTGTATATCTTGTAAACAATAATCACAAAATAATACCCACTCATATTACTCATATGTATTGTCTTAGTTGTTGTATTTCTGCCCAGGAGAGACAAGCACTGACCAACAGCACTGACCAGGAGCAGAATGAAAAGAGTCCCGAGGAGAACCCCTGAGGTGCCCCACAATGAAGCCCATCAGGACATTTGGACAAAGTGCAGTTTTTTCAGTCTTGTGTAAGTGAGTTAGAGATCCTGAGGGAAACGTCTCTGTGCGTCTGCCTAAATGAGTTAGTATGTGTCTAGTACGGCAGCACACGGACAGCAGGTGATGGATGGGGCCCCTCGGAGATGAGCTGTAAAAATGGCTGATTCTGGCACTCAAGGGTGAGATCACTTCCTCAATAAAAACGCATTGTCTCGAATCATCAAGGCTGTATATGAATGTTGATTAGGTTATTAGACAAATGGGAGTTAATCATAATAATAGAAAAATAATTAAAAAAGATGGCATCTTTTAGTAACAATAAAAATCATGACCCAGGGATCATTCTGTTGCCCCCTTCTTAAAGGTCTAGATATACTAAAATGGTAGTTATTATGCTGCCCTGAAATGAACTTTGTAGGTTGAATATCAGCAACCCTCACATATTCAAATTGATGGGTTCTTTTGGTGGTTAAATTCTCAATTAGGTAGACCTATACATGTTGGTAGTCATAGTTATAATATGCCATGCACTTCTAGGGTTATTGTTGAAGTGGGCATTATAGTTGTGGTTGTAAAATTATTATATCAACATGATTAGTAGACTTCTAGTAAACTTGTGGTAAATGCTGTTAGTAGCCCTACTCTGGTAAGACTTATACTTATTTCTACCCAAATAATAATAGGTGAAGCAGCATTACTTACTTCATGTTTTAATTAACAATCAGTCCAAAGTTCTATACCCCTAATGAAGAAGTAAAATGGACCTTTGTGTACAATCTCCCTTCTCCAGTGGTAGTTTGCAGTATAAAAGTTTTATTGCATCCTGCAGCAGTGACACAGACGCACTTGAAAACTGTTACTAAATCTGCTGCTGTTCCTCTGGCCTGTCATCTCCAATCACACCACTGGGGCTGATGGACAACTGTAAACTATACAGTTAGAGGTGCCCTGGAACTAAACACCAGTTTAAAAAGAGCATTTGGGATGCTCTTTTGTCTCATCTTTTGTTTCATTTCAGTTAATAATAACAAAAATGATTTCATCTTGACGCTAAATACTAAATGTGTTAAATAAGATAATGAATAGGCTATCATATGTAATCAAAATAAGTGAATTAGCTTTTGCAGTGAAATTTGTGGTACTATCTCCATTTGGCTTTCTACTGGTAACATTCACAAACAGAAAGAGCAAGTAGTATAATAGTTTTGGCTTCCATTAAGCTTTTGGAGCCCAACATGGTTACTGTCTACTGCCATCTTGTGGTAAGGCTGCAACATATCATTATTCAGGGGATTGCAAAATTGGTCTTCCCAGATCTATTTACATACTCAAATATATAAAAGCATTTTATTTATAAGAAGGCTATGGGGGAAAAAAAAAACTCCAATGGGTAAAAAAAGACACAATTCGTTTGGACACTGGAAACCATTTTAGGCCACGTTCCAATATTTGAAAATCACTTTTGTTTATGTACAGGCCCACATTAGATTTATAAACTACTACTGTTATTGTTTTCATCATTGCAGTGTTTTAGCAATTAGATAATTAGATAATGTATGCAAAAAGATGATAAGGCCTCTCCAGGTGAAGTGAAATGGGACACCTGGTTGTTACCATGACACTGCTGCAGACAGGCAAAGGCTCATGGGACATCAGATGGTCAGATAATTTCACAGAACAGCAAGTGGTGGACCGTTTTTACATCTTCAAGGAATTTATTTGTCACCCAACAAGAAGCTGCCAAAGCATTTTAGATAATTTTGTTATAGTGAACATTTTTGCACTGGAGTCCGCAGAGTCTCAGGTGTAAAATATTGATGGTACAACAGGTGTGTTTTTGGAGCAGGTCTGGGGCCTTCTGATCCATGTATCACGCAACGAGGGGCTGCCAGCACCCCCATCCCCGGCCCAACCACGGACCCCAGCACTGGTGAGTCTGTCTATTATAACACCAACTCTTCTCTTCTCAAAGTTATGGTTGGTGTCCATGTTCAGATCTGTTATTAAGATCCAGAAATAATATAGAAGGCCACAGAAATAGTATGAATTGTTAAAATGTGACTGGATATTCACTCTTATCTGCCGGATTAAAAGCAGGGCTCACATGTACAGACACTGTATCCTGTCACAGTTGTTATCTCTACTCTTATGTGAACGACTTTCTCTCTTGCTACATACCTATATAACCACTCTATAACCAGTCTATTGTGAGGTCCAAATATGTTCTGTATAGTGGCCTAGTGAATGTTATTGTTTGTGTCCCACAGATGCAGTAGGTGCCACTCCTCCGGGGGCAGGAGGAGGAGAGCGAGGGGTGGATGGGGCACAGGCTGGCACTCCAGTCCACAAGGAGCTCTGGTTCATTGTTGTTATGGCAGCCATCGCCCTCTTGGTGCTGGCCATTATCATTGCTATTGTGTTGAATAAGGTGTGTTCCAAAACATTACAATGAATGTTTGGTTGTGACTCAAATACATGCAATGATTGAGTCTTATTTTGCTGCACCAGGCCCTGAATAAGCCCCCGTTCAGCAGAGAGAGACCCCCGCTGGTGGCAATAACCATGGAGAAAAGGAGCCCCATGGCAGTGTACCCACCTAGCAACTCTATGCTGGTGAGCCAGGACCACAAGAGACAGACACATCTATCTAAAGTGTTGCTAAGTCCACCACTGTATTCTTATAGGAATGATTAACTGACCTCCAATTCAGCTGTTTGTTTATTTCCGCAGGTCATACTTTCATACCACTTGTGCACAAAGATAATTTTTTTTTTTTTTCCCCCAGTTTGACACAGTGCCGGACACAACCGCCTTTTCCAACAGTGTTACACTCAAAGGCTTCACCCTAAAGATAGAGGTACACAAAGTCCTCATTATTATGTGTGGTCCTGACATGTTGCTGACAGTACTGTGTTTGTCCACCAGGAGGTGATAGAAGCCAAATGTGAGGGGGACCTCGCAAACGGCGAGCTGGGGATCTTGAGCGTGAACTCTCTGAGGCGCAGTGTGAGCCAAGTGATGGATGGGAAGTCTCTGACTGGAGACAGTGAGGTTTGGGACCCCAACATCTCCGGCCATGACAGCGGGATGGTGAGGGACCCCAAAAATGTATGCCAAATGCATGCAAAAGCCAGGGAGCTTGGTTTGTTTCTCAATGTTAATTATTTGGCTTTATCTTTCAGTTTATGGATGATGAGGAGTTTGTAGACACCATCAAAGGCTTCAGTACAGTGAAGAAGGAGCACACCATGTTCACTGATACTAACCTGTGACCTAGGAATGACCTTTGAACTCAAAGGATCCTAACTAATTCTGTAAATCCATATACACGTGAGATGTAGGCTCTTTGTTCTTTGGACAGAAATAGACTTGAAAACTTGTATATCTGTCACAAAACCAAAGCTATAAAGTATGAAGTTTTTTTTTTTTTTGTAATTTGTTAAAAAAATGACACTACTGTTAAATAGAATTATTATCAATATCAGTAATATTTGCATAAACAGCATATGAACACAAAACAAGTGTATATCTTACATATCTTCTTTGTGGAGGTCTTAGCATATGTGCCATTTATCCGTTTGCCTTTTCCAGTACGATTTAACATCTTCAGTAACACTGCATGTAAAACCTAATTCAAACATTGTTTTGATACACAATAAAGTAATAAGTAGGAATAAAGTCATTGCAGGGTCTTCACAGTTTTTATTTTAAATGAGCTGAAATGTGGGCACAAACACTGGTACCGTTACAGTCAATAATAAGGTTATAAAACAAACATTTACATAATAAATTAATTCACTGTGGTACCACATGATGAGACAGTAAACATAAAACCCCTTCACTAGGGGATGACAAGTATTAAAAACAAAAGATTTGTCTGTTAAATGTACAAAATGATCAGGCATTTTCATTCTCTCCTGGCTTGTTATGATAAAAATATAAATCTTTAAATTGTCATGACTTGATATGTTACATGCTAAACATCTTTCAGCGACATTGAACAGACTGCAACCCAATAGTAAGACATGTACATTTAGAGTAATTTGTTTCAGTCTATTTAAAAATTGCAATTCCTTTTTATTTTCCCTTTCAATTAATTTTTGACCATCACTGCAACATGCTGTCATCCATTTTTTGGTTGATTCAAACACTAATTTTGTTTCAAACTGTAAAGTGCATGCAGCTCATGCTAGTTTTCAATGCTCAGCGCTGGCAACATTAGAAATAACTGCTACATACAGTATAATAATGCACCATTATTGATGCTTGTCTGTCCATTGGAGCAGCTCAAAATAAACCATTGGAACCACAACTGTAGAATTCCTTATCCAGCATCTTTACATTCCCTTTTTCAATGTATGATTAAATTACTAATGATTAAATAACTATTTTATGTAAATGCTATGTCTAGTGTCAGAACAAACAAGTATTCAAGTTTGAGGCATATCCATTCCTATTGCTATTACTTTACTAGAACTACAAGAGTACATTTTGCTTGATAATATTAATGTCATTCAATTCAGCTTCAGTCTGTGCAGCTAGTTGGTAAATATATTTCCTGCTAAAACAATGATATCGCAGTCTCTGTTTGACACTATAACACTGATGGAGGTATCTGAGATTTACTCTACACCAGACTGTGTGTGGAGCACCTGT
This sequence comes from Taenioides sp. WSHXM2023, assembly GCA_029959045.1. Lineage (NCBI taxonomy): Eukaryota > Metazoa > Chordata > Actinopteri > Gobiiformes > Gobiidae > Taenioides > Taenioides sp. WSHXM2023. The sequence goes on along the minus strand of CM057103.1, from coordinate 13,254,657 downwards.
GTTAGCTGGTGACTTCTAAAGTAAAGTAGACATGCATTTCATATTTACTGCTATAATGTTAAATACATGATGTTTTGTCTAGTGATGTTAGTGTAAATTGTATGGAATCTCTTAAATCTCGATACATTATTTTCTAAACCAGCAACACTAACAAAACTTGCAAGTTGCACTACTGCATGAGGAAGACAAAAATATGCACGGTATCAAGATGAGAGAAAATACAAGCTAGCTAAACCACAATAAAATGAGATGGCTTTTAAGAGACTAGCATGAGGTATTACATGTAAAATGAGTGAGTGGGTGGGAAGGATCTCTAGGCATAATATACAAATGAGTCGGGAAAGCGGTTACTGAAAAAATGTCTACAAACCCAATTCAAAAATATATCATTTGTTCACTCAGCAAGTCTTTCAATTTAGTTTCCCTTTTCAAAAACTACAAACTGTGCAATTTGTATACAAAATATTTCATTACAACATTCCATCAAAAAGCAAAGATCAAGTGTCATTTGTAAAACCACATGCAAGAATTAAAGGGCTTTCTCTTCGGTCCTTAACAAGCAGTTCCATTCTAATTAAATAAATACATGCCATTACCATCAAGACTCCGGGCAAGTTGTACCAAACCCAGCTGGGAGGTGGTCAAGCATTAAGTACCAAGATGCAAATGCAATTACAAAACAAACCTGCCTATTAGCCAGAAAAGCTTTCCAAAAATCACCTAAAATAATGCTGGATTTAAAACGATTTAGGAAAATATTTTAGCTAATACTGATTACTGGCATCATTGTGCAGACTTTATAAGAATATAGCGATCAGGCATTAAAAAGTTAAAAGGTATCAGCTAAAATAATCTTTTAGTTAAAAATAAATGAGTTTTAAAATGCCCCAGGGAAAAGTTGGTTTAAAATTGGAAGGCTGGGATTTAGAGTTCATTTTGGGTAATACCAGAATCCTCAGTGATGTTCCTTTGAGGTGCTGGAAACAGGAGGTGGGTCAGAGCCTTTACGTTGGACACAGAACTGTGGAAACACAAAACCATGTCACAATAGCAGTGGTTTATCATTTTATCAAAAAACTAACTACGGGAGAGGAGATGAGAAACTGTATCATCTACAGGGTAAGAGTGAACCAGGACGTGCTGCTACAAGCTGGAGACAGAAGAAAATGTACAAACACGTGTCAATAATGTGAAGGCTGCTTGCAACTTTCGGAGAAAAATTAGATGCAATTATTTCTTATATCTGAATACATTTATTTCTAAAGCCCAACTGGCTACAATTGAATTAAGGCTAGATGTTGGAGATCACAGTGAGCCTGTGTGGTCACATGTTTCAGGTAAATGTACTGCACATGATAAAAAAGTAGTTCAAGGTCCTTTACTGTGGCTTGCGGGTGTAACTGGTTCTTCTATAGTAGTGGTTTGGTGAAATATTTGGTTGGAGAGTAAATATAATGCAAATAATATACAAATTTGGCATAGTCAATAAAAACTAAATGTGTTCCGTAGTACCACAGTAGAACAACAAACATGCCCCATAAGAAGCAGTAATTTATTTATTAACACATGTCTCTACAGTGTGACACAAGATTCACATGTTTTAGGAAGAGAGAGGGTTCGACACAGTGGCACAAGAGCTACAGGGAAGCGAGAGAAAGAGAGGGCTCCTGCTGTGAGGAGAAGGTGTTTCTATTGAGAAAAATGAAAAGGACAAAGAGGTTTTTCAGACAGCGCTGAAAGAGAAGTCTGTGTTAATGTGTTTGAGGCTCACAAACCTGTTTCCAAGACTCTCAAACCAGAGCTACCAGAGCACAGCACAGACAGAGACAAGGGACAGGTCAGAAGTGGAAAAAGACCCATGCTTGCTTTGAGATACTATTTTCATCTAATATGAAAAGTGCATTTACCTTTGAGGATGTAGTCTGTTAGTAGGGCTGGAACCTTTTCACTGTCATCTCTCATGGCTTGAAGAACTTGGGAGAAATTTTTGCCAAATTAGATATTTCCATGTATAAAATAACTAAAGCAGCATATTAAAAAGTGTTTCCATTATTGTGAGACACTAGTATATTGCCTATTAATTTACTCACTTTTTGTCAGAATTTGAAGGTCTTCGACAGAGGGTGCACCAGCCTTCTTCTCATAAGGGATTACTGTGGTCAGATACTGAAGGAAAAAAGATAATAAGGTAAGTTTTTATATGTCAAAGTTAATTTTGAGTCTGTTAATTTGCAAATGATATCCATGCAAAACAAACAGCACAAAATCAAAAAAGAAAAATGTGGTGGTGATTAAACTGAAACTTAAAAAAATAACATTGCTGCGTAAATCAAAACAAAATCAGAGAAGTTTTGGCACGAAATGTATCTGCAAAAAAAAAAAAAAAAAAAAATCAAATATAGTGAAAGAAAGGAATTTTAAAAAGTGGAGAAACGTAAATGCAGAGAAGAAAGAGGGGCACCTGCTTGTCCCCTCCTGTGTTTCCAAAAGTTTGACGGATGCCATTTTGAATAGCATTGGAGAGTCCTTCTATGGTGAGATGCTACAAGAAGTGAAAGGAGGCAGAGGCAAAGAGTAGAAAAACTTTAAACGTTTCTGTGTTTAAAGGTGCATTGTGTAACTTTTCTGCTGGAGGGTCTGTCATCTGATTTTTTCCATGGAGATGTTATTGCTGTCTGAAATCTCCACAGTAGCATTAAACTTATAAATGCATTTATTCAATCACAGGTGCTTTTAGTGCTTCAAAAACAGGAGCACCGTCCCCTCTACACAAATCTGATGTGCAACTTGGCTTGGTGGTGTCACTTTTTTCTTTTCTTTTTTTTTTTTTTTTAATTTATGGAGATTCATACGTTTAATGCTATACTGTGGAGCATTCTGGACAAAGCAACAACATCTCCATGGAGGTGAGGAGGTAACGAATCCTCTACCAGAAAAGTTATACAGTGCACCTTTAAAGGGAGAGCAAATCTGAGAACGGACCCAAGTCTGAAAACATGCATTATTCTACAGCGTTAAGATCCATGCGTTGAATTATATGAGTTACTACATGGTTTTTAACATGTCTCACCGTGCCAGGGATGTGTGTGCTGGCTATTCTCTGTCCATTGGGTCCAGTGGTGACAGTGCTTCGAATCTTCTTCCTCTTCCGTAGCAGATCCCGGTGCTCCTTTTGTCTGTTCTGAACATCGATCAGCAGCGAAATGAAGCTGTTCTTAACCTGGAAACAGTAAAACATGGTTAAATTGTGTTGAATTTACTTCAAATTACGATTACTGATTAGTAAACTGGTTTTAACTGGGGTAATTTATGGGTTAGAGGTTAGATCTGGAGAGGCAAGCCCACTCACAGTAATAATGGATGTTTTTCAAGTATGTTTTTAGCAATAAACACATGTGATTTAATAAATGCAAGGGAGCCAAGTTTAATTCCATATTGCAGAACATTCCACATCAAGTAATAACAGAACAAGCAAGTGGCAGCCCCCTCCACAGTGCACCTTTAATATAATATCTTAGTAATATGCACTATACACCCTTTGATAAATCCCAAAACACTCAAGAAATTTTTGGAGTACCTCTTTCTCGTAGTCCAGTTCGTCTCTAAGGGCCAGTTCCTGGATGAGCTCCTCACTGAAGCGGCGAATGGTCGACTCCACCTCCTCCAGAGTCTCAGTCAGCTCTGACACTGACAGCTGTCGCAACCCTGACAGTGTGTGGGTGCAGGAGAGAATAAATGTATGACACACTGTTTTTGGCTTATCAACAATTGTAATATTTATAATGTAAATACAGGAACTGAGGGTGTCAAACTTATGCTAATTCAGGCAAATCTTTAGTGGATGTTGTTGACTGCAAAGCAGGAAATTCTCAAAAGGATTTACTACAGCTGAAAGATTTTGCAAATGAATAGTTTCAAAGTGGATTTGACCAGAGGAGCTTATAGTTTAGTCAGAGGCTTTGAATATTTTGGCTTATACAAACAAACAATGCATTTTACACCTACAACAACACAACATATAATCAATGAAGGACTAATCTGACTGTCTCTCATGTCCGGATCCCCATGAGGATAAATACTTATAATGCATTTGGAACACTGGCTGTCTTAAGGTCAACAGCCAGTAGCACAAACACTGAAATATTGTCATGTAGTTTATTATGTAACATGAATGAGCATAGCAAGTGCTGTCAGTTTTTATTCCACATATTGTTACATAACAATGTAAGTGTAGGCATGTGCAAATGTGTGCAGCCTTTATCACGTTCTAGCCCCTGTGGCCTTTTACACTTCACTGATTGATTCAGTGGAGTCGCACAGGACTGAAAATAGAACAATGACAATCACAAGCTAAAAAAAAACAGGTAGAACTCTAAAAATAGTGTCCTGAACAATGTGACAATAACAACATTTCTTATTTGATAGTTAAGTCAGGAAAATGCAGGGAATCATATTTTTAAGAGATCTGCAATACTGTAAAGTACATAAATCTAAACATTCAAACTGGCACTGAGGTAGATTAGATAAGGAGCACCATCTAAATCTTTCGGTAGGCCTGTCATGATAATTATTATATCGACTTATCGTTCAATATATAAAAGCTGGAACAATATATTTTGGAGCTCAATATTTATCGCATGTCATTTATTTGCAATAGTGGGGGGATTTTTGTTACTTTTGTTTTAATACGATAACATTTGAGCTGTAGAATGTTGATTAAATAACTTTAACTATGATTAATTATTAGTTCATTCTGCCATTTATTTATTTATATACTGTTTATACTGACTATTTAAAAATGGTTTACTAGGATTATCCTGCTTTATTTTAAATGTGTCAGTTGCTTAAAGTAGTTTCAGTATTATCATTTATTGCAATATTTATCTGTAGCGATACATCATGCTTCAAATTTTGCTATCGTGACAGGCCTATCTTTTGGTCTACAGTCAAATTTCCTACTACTTGCTGTATATTGTGTTGATATGTGTTGTACTCACGGTCCTCGTAGCTGGTGTTGGAGCCTGAGCGCCGCAGCCCCGGTAGGTCCTGTGAGAGCATGGACAAGTCTGAGTGGGACGGACTCTCATCATCCTCCGGGTCTGGGGACTCCTGCATCATCTCCTCAATCTCCTCTATCACCTGAACAAAAAAGAGACACAATATATTAAAGACAAAAGAACCATTATATTTAGCAGTGGAGGTCATACATCCATTCACAACATTAATGCTCCAAGAAATTTCTATTGTGCTTATTTAAACTACCGTCAACATCACTACATCACTCTAACCATTGATAACATGATAAAATGGTACACTGGCTAAATAAAAGTCTGGAAAAACAATAAAATAACAAGGATTTCATTATCTCCCCATATAACTGACAGATAGGACTGTGGGGTATTGTAAACTGGAGAGAAAGCAGGAGTTTTGTGCTAGACATATTAAAACCTGAACTAAGCTAGAATGATATTAAAGGGTTACGAGCATTCTTCCTCATCTTTCAAGATTCTTCAGTACCCACTCCCCAAAAGATCCAGTGTAACACCAGGGTTCCTAGTCCCACAGTTTGAGATGCATTTGTTTTTTACACAAGCACCTGTTCAGCTGTGAAGAGGGGCTCATCACTGATGCTGGAGACAATAATAGAGTGCATGTCCATCTGCTCCCTCAGGTCTTCATCATCAGACAGGTCCAAAGACTGGTTATCTAGTTTCTGCTCGTTTCAAACAAAAAGATGAGAAGAAGATGGTAAAATAGGACTGCAGAAGAACAAACTAACTTTTTAGTTCTGTCTTGGTATGAATGCATTGAATCTAGTTGAAGCCATTAAGATATAAAATTCTTCAGTCCTACTTGAGAATACTCTTGTGCATTACCTCTGCCTCAATGAGGTTGAGGGTGGGCAAATGCAGGGAGCGAGTGTGCGATGTCTTCCAGTCCACTGGCATCACATTGCCGTAGTTATCTGTGAGTGCATTCCACACCCTAAAAACAATGAGAAGTGGCATCAGTTAGATCAATATACACAGACATGATGGTATTTTCTTTTTTTATACATATAACTGAAATGGGGGTATTTTGGAAAATGTATTCAACAAAGACTGAACAATATCTTCAGACTAGAAATTTGACAAGGTAAAATTTTCGTTTCAAAGTAGTGAGATGAAATATTGGACTTTTTGACATCCTGATAAAAAAAAAATGAAATCCTTCATTCAAATTGATTCAAAATCATCCCTAAGTATGTGACCAGTTTCCAGCATGAAGAGAGGTAACTTTCTTAAATGAAAAAGTCAGACCCAAAAGATAAATATTAAGGCACTGTACATTTCTAGGTTCTAGCTCCTGGCTCCGCTGATCAGTGAGCCGAGGAGGGATGCTGTGAACCCATGTGTCACATCGACTCTACATCGTGATCTTATGCATGCGCACGCACACGCACACGCACACGCACACACACAGTCAGACTAATGTTTATGTAACCTCCATGTTTCTCCCCGAAGGGGTCACACATGGCTTGGGAGCAGGGGGCTGTGGAGCTGAGCTAAAAAGGGCAACAGTGACTGGCAAAGAATAATATATTTTGTGCTCCAAGCTGACACTGTCCTGGGCACGTGAGCAGCTGCCAAAAACCCAATTTAATTTGGCATCACTTTAAAGCTTTAAAAGCAAAGCTGAAAGGAATTAAAAACAAATATTGCTTTTGATTGGGTAATCATTCATGTGTCTGTGTGATAATAAATTACATGTTATGCAGAACCCAATTAATATAATTAGTTGAGTAGCCTTTAAAAACAGTGTAAACATTCACAAATGCAAGTACTTCTTGTCATCTTGCAGCTTTTTACTTAGAGAACTTGTTAATCATCAAGGCACGTCGAAATAAGTGTAGTCCGCCAGAAAAGAGTTTGGCTCCTTTTTGGGCTGCAAGCTGCTTTCCAGTATTTCACTCAGTTTCCTTTGCCTTTCTAGAGCCCGTATTTCCTGAGTGTTGATTTGTCTGCATGAGTGGGATTTATAGCCATAGGGTTCGGTGTGATGAAGACAACATTGTTGTCAAAACACTTAACAGTTCTTTTGTATGGTTGAAAGTCCTCAAAATGCCATCATTAAACAAGAAGCTGAACCCCATGAATATTGTAGAAAGGAAGACAATTTTACATTTTATGCAAGAGGAAGATGAATCATGCACTGTAATGTAAATTAGTGTGGTGAGAGGAAAGAAATGCTGCAACACGGATACAAAATTGTGACATTTATTGTGGCAATCGATTAGTGATAACATCCCCGACAAAAGTCAACCATAGCTTAAAGACAAGAACAAACGGGATCAAACAAAGAACAATATATAACAAATAGTAATATAAACTACAGTATAAGACCTGTCAATCTCAGCACTCAGGAATTCCTATGCAACATTTTGCTAACGTGGCAGGCAGGACCCACCTACCAAGCAGGAAAGATGATTAACCTCAAAAAACATCTACCAAAACATGGGATCAATAAAGTCTCTCTCTCTCTCAAAATATAAGTATGTATCTAATTACTCAACCTCTGTTACAACACAAATAACTGTAGGCTTGATCTTATGATTGTGCATTCAAAGCTTTCTAGGCAATGTATCCCTTTAAAAATACTGCAAAACAACAAGAATTAAACAAGTAAAATAACTGTGTGAAAAGATAAACAGGGTTACATTGAGCTATGGCTAACTGGAGATGCTAATACTAGCTAAGACTAAAAAGTTACAGCTAGCTTAGCATGATGTTAAAATAAAAACACTCACTCGTCATCTTTCAGATAGTTGTCCTCTGTGATTGGTTTGATGGGCGCTATGTTTTCTGTAGTTGTGTTGTAATTTCTGAAACACACCGTCAGCTTCTCGTCAAAATCGTGGACTAGATCTTCCATGGATTTAAAGCTGCAGATCTCCCCGCAGAAGCTGTGATCCAGGTCGGACAAATCGTCTAGGCCCGAGGAGGTGGTAGTGGAGTCGGTCACATTGGAGTTCAGTTGGTCCAGCTGATTATCGGACTCTTGGAACGGCTTAAACTCGTTAAAATCTTGCCAGTCCTCATCGAAATGGGCCAAAGGAGCCGCCATGCCTGCCAAAAGAAGCCGGGGCAGCCTCTATGTCCCTCTCGATGGTTGATATCGCTCTGTTTTCGGCTTCCAGACAGACGGGGAGGAATAGCGCCGAGGGAGGGATGGGCTGTGCGTCATGACGTAAACACGTAACCACGCCCCTTTCAGACGGAGCAAAACAAACCCATGTCAAAGGCTTTGTGCAGTACATGACATGAATAGCCCTGTGCGCAAAAAATAAAAATGATACCACTTTATAATAACTACACCCTGTTTAGCTTTAACAATACATGAATAAATCCTTAATCCATAATGAAAAAAATAACCTAGTTTACTAACAATGATTCAAGCTTAGTTAAGGCTAGGGTTAGGGTAATAAGTAGTTACAGAGGTTGATGATTAAGCTACTTATCCATTATGATTAAGCTAATTAAGTTGTAGTTATTACTACTAATAATAAAACCCCCAAATCTATATCCCTGCTCAATGATCCACATGGAAATTGCTGCAGTTTATTTGGAAGAGAGAGAAAAAAGAACCTCTCTTATTTTTGCTGCATGCCATTTTATTATGAGCTTACTGCCATGCCAACAAAGACCACAGGAGGAACTGGCTGGTCAGGCAAATAAGATATATGTATGTGCATTACACAACATTGTGATTTACAATGGATAAATCTTAATGTATTAAAGGCTATCATTAAGGCAACATCTGGTAGTGAAAAATGTATAGTCAACAACACAGGTTAATTAAAATAATGTTATTTTATTGGCAATTTGTGTCATTCCTAATTTTGGCATTGAAGATTCTACCAGTCATGTCTGCTTTCAAGCGTTCAAAATGTAATGTAATTATTCATTGCATTTCGTTTGTATCTAACAGACATTTTCAGTCTTTGTATGTTCTGGGGTGGGTAAACCATTCTCTTATTACCATAGAAAGTTATTATTTTTCTGCTCTATGAAATGTCCATGGACCATTGTTAAAACCCTGAATGATTTATTGAAAATATGCATACATAACACTTCCTACACAATACAAAAACAGTACAATCACTTGCAATTAACACATTGTGAACGCAAACCCCACACAGGATCCCAGCCCTCCCTCACCCCAGAAACTTAGAGATGCTACAGTCAGCCCTTTTTAACCACCACCCCTTCCCACCATCACAACCTCAGAAAGTAAGACATAGAAATCAGAAAGTCAAAAGAACAGCTTTGACACCAACTTGCATACAGACATAGCATTTGCCACCAACAGATGTCTGATGGGCCAAAGAGCTTGTTTAACTTTGCTATGATTAACCAGTTTGCTGACATGTTGCGCGGCATGGAAGGAGTCCATTCAGCTTTCCAGGCATGGAGATACAATTGTGTATTTGCTGAGTGAAACAAGCAGCCTATAGGAAAAAGCACTATATGCCTCAATGCTTTGGCTTTTATCAAGTTTGAAAAGTAGCAAGTGCCAATCAAAGACCCACCAAAGTATTTCATTCAGGTACACAGACATGCAAAAAGTACATCTTCACATGGAGGAAACTCTTAAAGGCGAGGGGTGGATAGTTTAGACCTGATTGTACGTAACACTTTTTCAAAACTCACTGCACACCTTTTGGCATGGTTGTGACTGTGCATATTTATTTAGTTACTAATTGCAGTGGATAAGACATAAGTTAACAAAATGAAACAAAAATAAAAATAAAGGAGATAAAAAGAATAAAAAAATGAAGAGTCCAAATGTCTGGTTATATTTTAATATGATTATACAGGGATAGACGTCAACCAAAAAATGATATAATGTCAAAAAAAAAAAAAAAAAATTAAGTAACAAAAATTTAATAAAAACAGACAGAAAAGCACAGTTTTAACATTTTACTGTATATCAGTCTGTAGCAAATAGTTATGACATACCCTGAAATAGGGAGGAAGAAAGCTTTGAATGGTTCACTGACCACTGAGTAATGTGGCTGCACAGCAAGGGGTGTACTGCTGAGTTTCTCTAAGCTCCAAGAGGCAGCTGTGCCCGACATGTACAAGGACTTAAGTGTACAGTCTACATGGATGTTGGCTACTACCCTGGTGCATAGAAGCATGGTGAGGGCTCAGCTCCTTTGCGGATCACCTGTCTGGTATTATGTCCTGCCAATACAAGCTTTTAAGCCATGAGAATGGCCAGAGTGGCAACCATAGGTCTGCTAGGCAATGAACCTTATGGTTGATTTTTGCAGCAGGTGAGAGAGTGAAAGTTCACTCAAAGTGCAGAGGGGGTGCCATATAACAATGGTTTGTGTTCAATCACATGAACAGAAAGGCAGTCTGTGTGTATTTTTGAATTGCAACGACACTCCCAAAACGTGGTGGGTTCAGAGTATGGTTCTGGCTATTGGTACCTCTCCTTCCTAGGGCTGTGCTAACTACTTATTCAATAATTACAATCCTCAAATCATCATATGAAATTACCCTTTGCAAATAACACAACACTCCACAGCTTTTTCAAACATGCCTCACTCAAATTGCTTTTAGAAATCACTTTGTTTTCCCACAATTATTTTGCCATGCCAATAACTCAGTGCCATTTGAATGCCACGTGGTTAGGAAGGAAAAAATGTAAAATTAAAGCCCCAGATATATTAAAAAAAGAAGTTTCCTTTTACAAAATGGCTCTCAAGTATTCTTTGTTCCACAGATAGAGGTCCCTATGGGGCTTTGGATAACTTAGAATTAGTTTAAAACCCTCTTTCATTTTACTATGGGATTAGGGGCATAAGAAAGGAGGTGGAGCAAAACTCTTCTGCTGGTGTTAACTAAACACACATACAAAACACACGTCTATGAACACAAATGTCAACTTTCATAACATTCGTAACAGCTCTCATCATTCACACACGCACACAGACACACACAGACACACACACACACAGAGGAGAGACAGCAGTTAACAGTGTGCAATTAAAGCTGCACTTTCACATCTATGAGAATGAATTTTGTAGAGAAAGGTCATAGTATGTGTCTGACAGCGGTTAGCCCACCCCTTCAACATAAGACCCTCTCAATGTTGATATGTGAACTGTCACTAACTGTCCTTCTCCTCATAGGCAGATGTAATGGAGTTGTGCGGTAGATAGCTCAACAGCGGGACTCAGGGCTGCCAGTTGTAACATTACAGCAATGTCCTTGTTAGGAGTAAAATAAGGGAATAAAAAGTTCCTAATGATGAGAAACACAAAAGTTGAATCTCCACGCTAAAGTTTTCCACGGGCACTACTTGAGCTAAGATTCACCTTTAAATGAAAATAATGCTATGATGAGCATTATAAGAAATCCCAACATTTAGCATAGCCATTTTGTGGTCGTCAGTTGGTCGGTCTGTGTTTTTTTTCATGGAATATGCCTCCCACAGATCAAAAGCGAAGATAAGCAAGAAAAGGGGGAACTATTAAAACATACATAGAAGAGTTGCTTTTACCCCCTTTGCCCCACTCCCCCTAAAACACATCACTCATGTCAATGGAGACATTATACAGGTACGTGCAAGACACACAGGCAGACAGGTGTAGTCCAATCAGAGGAGGACTGGCCTGCGGTGTCTGTCTGGAGGCATCACTCAATGTGCTCCAAGTTCAAGGTGGATGTGAGTTTTTAAGGGATTTTCACAAGGATGACACTCGGTTGTAGCCATACAACAAAATGAGGGAGAAGTGATTACTTGAAGGACACCAGTGCCTGATGACTGTTTTTTAATTTCTCCAGATCAGAAAAACACATCACTTCTACCGTTTGATGTCGGCCCTCCTCGATTTTCTGTTGTATCCTCGTGTTTGCATTTGTTTAATCTTCGCTAGATTTGGGATGGTGGTAGATTTTGCTTACTCAGGTAAGTTTCCTCTCTATTGTGGGATTCTTGAATCTGTAGTTGGAGATGTTGTCTGCTTAATTAGTGACCATCAACTGTCCATATTACTGCAGTGTTCTGTAGAGGGACAGGACTGAAGTTAACCAAACCAGACATACAAGTATACAATACATATTAGAAAAGTGCGGAGAGGGAAATGAGACTTACCGTTGAGTCCGTCAGCTTCCTGTGTTTCGAGAAAGGGTGCAGGACCCCAAACACGGACTGTGCCGTCGTCTGAGGCTGAAGCCATGAGTCCAGGGACTGCTGGGTTCCAGCTCACACAGTTAACGGTGCGTGTGTGGCCTGTGAGCTCTGCAATGGGCAGTTCTCCACGTCTGTGCCAGATGTACACTTTGTGATCTAGTATAAATATCAAAGGAGTCAATAGTATAACTGTGTTAACTACAAAAAATAAATCATACATAGTGGTTGTAAAGCATACCTTCACTGCCACTGGCAATGAAGTCTTCATTATGTCCTCCAAAACAGGAGTGGATGGTATAGAAGCCCTGGGTTACACCTTGATATTTTCTCACCAGCACCCGGTCTTGCAGGTCCCACAGGTGCACTCCCTATAAATATCATGGGAAGGAGCATTTGTGTTAATTTTGGTAGGCTTATATAAAATAGGAAAGACACTATGTCTGAGTATTTACCTGAGTTGCTACATTTAACAAAGCTAATCTTCCATTCTTTGAAACAGTAAAAGACATGATAGGATGGTCCTCCTGCACTCTGTAAAGAAATGTACATAAACCATCAGAAATCAAGTCAAGCCAATACTTTGTCAAATATGTATGTACTATGTATGTTTTCAATTGTCCAAGTTTACACAATTTAATTTGTAACCAACAATTGGCTAGCCAATTAAAATAGCTTATTTTAGTCCAAACCTTATCAAACTAAAACAGACCTGTTCACGCACCTGTAACTTATGCACTTTGACCATTCAGAAGTAAGTGGATTAAACGTATTATTGTTGCTTACATGTTTCTGTCTGTAAGATCCTCGAAGTTGTACCCTCGGATTCGTTGGTGAGTGTCTGAGGCCAGCACGGTCCTGCCGTCACCCAGACACCACAGGCACTGCACTCTCACGCCCTCCCAAGAGTCCAACAAGTTACCATCCAGGTCCTGACAAAGTATACATGTTTAAATGCTACGGTTTTGACAGGACCAAGTGTAGAACCATGAAACATTACTACCACATGAAACATTACTTACACATTGATAGAACTGTCCCCTCTGTCCTCCAGTCACAAAACGTTTGCCATCAGGGTTCCAGGCCACACTGGTCAAACTGTCTTCATGGGACTGGGACATCTTGGTCCGTAGCTCCCCCGTCTGGTCACCAAACAGGTCGGCAGAATGAAGAGAAAAACAAAACACCGTGTGTATGGGGGAAGGGAAGAGAGAAGAAGTGAAATAAATATGGGGGAGGGGAGGAGAGGTCACTGAGTACATCCCCATCACCTTTCAATTCTACCAAGGCTCCAGGCGAAGTGTGTGTGTGCTCCACTGGGATGGAATGACTTTAGCATAAAGGAAACTCTACATAGAAGTGAAAGTCCCACCTGAACATTCCAGAGCCACAGCTCAGAGCAGTCGTCTGGTCCACAGGCGATCAGGTACATGTCGTCTGGACTCCAGGCTAAATAGGACACGCCGTATGCATGTCCTTCAAGAGTTCGCAGAAGCTTCAGTTGGTGGCTCTCCTAAATACATTTTAATGCATTGTGAAAATGGAAACTACTGGCAAGTACTAATTTCGTACAAGGCAAGTAATCCCAGACAGCTTTCCTAGCATGATTTAGCTCAGTCTGCATGACAAATTGATTTTACACTGTGAATGGAATAAATAAAAAGCACAGTATCCCAAGTGCATTCTGGTTAGATACTGTTTGAGTGTTTTTCATTGGAAAGTAAAATCACAGAGGAACTATACACACAAGAAATAATAAGCCATTTTGGAAACTTACTGGATCCACTTGCCAGATTATGACAGTGGTGTCTTTGGAGCCAGTTGCAAGTTTTGTGCCATCGTTTGAGAATTTGCAGAACCATACTTCATTACAGTGCTCTGTAAGAATCTGTTGAGTGTAACAGGGGAACTGTTTCCTGTCACATAAAGAAAGAGTAAACAATTAGCCAATAATGTTGATAAAGCTTTTCTGTGTTCAAAATGGCCGGATGGGTACAAACCTGCTGCAAACATGATCTAGAAGGAGTGACACTGAGTCGAGGCTATTGTCCAGCTTGGTGTTGTGGTACAGACAGCGATCTCTCTGTAGCTCTACTGCTTGTTTTAGAAGCGTCTGTAGCCTCCGAGGAGGCAACATCACAGAAGGTGGAAGGTACGCTGGAAACAAATACAAGAGTAATGGTACAATCGAACGCCTGTCAATCAAAAACTTTTGTAGGCTACAGTTAAATAAGGCCCACCGAGTAATCCAAGCGATTAAGACAGTGGGGAGACGCTCATCTAAAAACACAAAATGATATTTGCAAACTTACTTTGTAGTTTGTCCAAGAGTCGAGACCGTGAGGCAGTGCCTTTGCCCTCCCATTCAGCCTTAGCTCTGAGATCCTCTGCATGACTACACATGAGGTACCTGCAGTAAAGAATGCATTTTTTTTTTTTACAAAACAACCCATAAGAGTACGATGTGGCAATGTCATATTCAACACATGTTAAAAGTAGCTGGGAGTCAGATAAGAATTCTGTAGTAGAATCTGCTGGAAACAGTTAAAATTCAAATGTTGACCTGGTTTATGGGTAATATATCTGTAATAAATAGGTCAAAGAATACCAAAGAATACCAAAATGGCAAAACTCTTCTCAGGAAAATAAGACTTGGCAATTTCTTTCAAAAAACTTTTTATTTTATCACTTTGCTATAGGTAAGTGTATGCAATGCATTGCTAATCTAGGCATACACATACAACTGGGTAAAAATAAGGTTAGTTTTAGAAACCTGAGTTTCTATGCATTAGCTAGCATGTTCAGGCTTAGTCTTGAGTCTAGACAAAGTGCAGATGATATTAGGCCTGTAACCGTACCCGCTGAGGACATGGATGCGGTCCGTGTTGTATTTGAGCGGTGTCAGCTCTCCTCTCAAAACCTGAAGAGCCTCAAGGACTTTACCATCTTCAAGATACTCCAGGTATTTCTGCTGCAGCAATAGGAACTTCATTCGCTAGACAGAGATACAGACCAGAGCAGGCTTATGACGAGGATGTAGAAAAAGATTTAAGAGAACAATGGGAATAATAAAACAATTTGCAAACTTTAACAGAAAACCCAAACACACAGTTGTAACACCAATCAAGTTGTAACACTGACAGGAAGCCAATGTAAAACTTTCTGAACCAAAGCAATAGAAATATGTTCATGACACAATGGCAATTACAACAGCACGGCTGCTCATTGATAATTCCCAATACAATGATTTTCAGATTTAAGATTTTCTATTGTACAGGCAGCAGGAGGTCAATTCAGAATGATTCTAGATTGTTCTAGAGTGTCACCCCTGGATTTGGCTATAATACAACACAGTTTGTTTCAGGTTTAGGCAAAAGATCTTACCACAATAGCGTTTGGAGAATGCATCAGTGCTCTCAGTTCATTGAGATCATTCTCAGCCTGCACCAAAACAAAAGGGGAGGGTGGGGTGTTAGAGGGGGGAGACAAGAGACACAAATGATAAACTCAGCAGTTTCTACATGACATAAATAACACAGAGCACACGAAGTGTCATGCCATTATATTAACTGTAACTCATGAATAATAATATGGCATTTCCATGAATGAAATAAAATGCTCTGATGAATTTTCAGGTTTTCTACTGTGGATCCAAAGCAAAATAAATGATCTGACCAAGGCTTTTTAAAGAAACATTATCTGAAATAAAAAAATTTTTTTTGGACATCAGCCATCTGAGAGTGCTATGCATTTTTTCACTTTTAAGTTGCTGCACACTGCATTTGCACCTCTATAAAGGACTTGTGTGTGTTTTCTATTTCATTACTTTCTATTGTAGCCATAGATTATAGACATCAGATGTGGTCTTAACATAACTCATGGATTATAAGAATGAAGCAAATTTTTCCTGTCTGTAATCTCAAAGCAAACATTCATCTTGTCACCATCATGCTGAAGTTTAAATCTCTGTTTTGTCTCAGACATTTCATCTAAACCATAAGACCAAAGTACACCCCTTTCCCCTGGTTTTATCTGGCTGAAGGTCTAGAAAGAAACAAAACAATCTATAATTAATATAGTAAAATAGAATGTTTGATTGTGTGCCAGCAGCACAAAATTTAATGATTAAATAGATTATTAGATTCAATAGATTCTTAAATTCCACTGTGCAGTAGTATAGATAGTAAAATCTAAAACCTGAAAATGGTGAATCAGGTACTCACCTTGTCCCACTCCCCCTCCATGACATGATTGCGGAATTTAGTGGCAGAAGGATGTTCGAGCCTGCAGCCTGACTCCTGCATCAGCAGGTCCACAGTCTGACTGCAAAGACAGTGATAAGGTAAAGTTAGATTATTCATATTTAGATGTAACAAAGTTCATATGTGACAATGGGCTTTAGGCAAACTTATTCAATAATGCCCAGCAAATTAGGTCAGGTCAATGATACAATATGTTTGAAACTAATAATGTTCAAGCCTTAATGATAACATTAGTTTAATCCACATTTATTTCCCTTATTTAGACAGCATCATAACCTGAGCTTCCACTGCAGCTATCATTAACTTGTTAAGGATGAACTAACCATCTGTAGCACCCTGTGTTAAACAGTCAGACACCATCTCACAGGGTCCAAGGATAAAGGCTGAATAATCTTCAGGGATAGAGCTGACACCTCTGGCATTATGACATCATTCTTGTGTATCAATGGAGTGGCGCAGCACCTTTGTGTTTGCCTCTCATCCAGCTGCACTGTCTCGGTGCCTTTCCCTCAGCTCAAATGCTGAGGCCTTGTTTCATAAAAGGCAAAATGGTAAAAAGCCTGCAGCTCATACTGTGTAAACACAGCGCCGTTAAGCTGTGTAGTGTCTTGTAATGGCAGCTTTACCTTCTCTGTGGACACCAAAAGGATGTCTCGCTTTAAGGCAGTAGCAACGGCCCTTTGGAGAAGAGAGTATGCTAGTTGAAAAGCCCACTGTGCTATAATTAGATTCAAATACAGAATTTCAATCTAAAACAGCTGGGAGAAGGCGCATTCCACAGCCGCCATTAAAACCAGCGCATTCTGCTCGCCACAACCACAACATCATTACAATATTAAAGAGATTGTTTCGTTAAAACACAGACAATAGTTATTTCAGATAATGATTATTGCAGACACAAGAAATCTATCTGTAAAACAAATGTAGTTGATTCAAATGACAGCTGTAGATGTGCATAGAGTGCACTCCTGAACTAACCAGGTCGGTTTTCATAACCATGCTTCTTATTATAACACGATGGCTGACATATCCACGTTCCTCCCACTTTATTCTGCACAAACCCTGCTTTTATTGAGGCTGTCAAAATGGAAAGCTACAAAAATGCACAACAGAAAGCTGCCAATCCGCGTATTACGTTTTTGACGCAAGATTGATGCAGATATCAGACTATTTTAATACGCCTATTTAAGAATTATTGCAAATGTTAATTAATGGATTAATTAGGTCGTCCTATATTGATAATTATGCTTCTGTATTCTACTCAGGTTTTCTTTGAACTACTAGATGATGTAATGGTTTTATAAGGGCGAAATCTTTTAACGTGCAGACAACAGCTAAAGAAATGCTGTATGTAAAACCACAACATTAGTGTGTTGTAGGTGGAGCTTTTATTAAAGCATATTTGTTTTAAATTTGGACAAATCGCCACAGCGTACACTTGTGCTGTTAGCTCCCAGGCTAAGTGTTATTGTGCAAGATGGACCCCTTCTTTCTACCAAAGCCGAGCTCACAGGCTAAAACTACCCCATCCCCCCATGTTTGTGTCTGTCAAGCATACTAACAGCGTTTTACAATCTGCCATTTCGAACTTCACTTCGAAATAACCATCTTTTGATAATAATTATCTCGTTTATTGTCAATATTGTCTTGGGTACTGGGGGTTTCCTCGAGTGACACAGAGAATAAACTTACTTTAGCCCTAATCCGTGGAGATGTTGTCCTATTAATCGAATGACATCTTCCTCCGCCTGTGTTAAGCGTTTCTTCTTTTTAAGTTCTGAATTTGAAGCCGTGGTGCCTGCCAACGAGCCCGAACCGGGACCCGTGGAAGCCCCATTGCTGGTACCGACGCTATTCCCGTTGTCCGTGCTGGAGAGGAGCCCATTGGAGTGGCCAGCTGAAGAAGACTCCCCATTTTGTGCGCTATTTAGGCAGGAAATATCTCCAGATTCTTGTCCCTGTCCTGCCCCGTTTGCCTGCATACTGCTGCTAAGGTTGTTGACAATACTTCGGTTAAAGTGGATGGCAGAGGTGGCTTGAGAGTGGGTAGCAAGTCCTAAGACAACTCCAGTTAGGCCTGTTACAACTGCTGAAGCCCCGGGCTCTCCTGCTCCCTCCGCCGCCGAGGCTCGGTGCTTCTTCCGCGGGGGCGGTGACGCTCCACCGGTGTCCGAGTCGGAGGAGGAGGAAGCGGAGGCCAGAGTTTCCTCACCGAGAGCGGCCGTGGTTAGCAGCCGACGGAGCTCCGGGTGGGAAAAGGACGTCTAGCTTCCAGATTGAAGGCTTGGTTGTCGGGCTCAGAGAGAACTGTCAGTTAATGCCCGTTTTTGTTGTTGTTTCTCAAAACAGCTGCAGCTCTAATGGAGTCCTGACGCACTGACGTAACCGGAAATTCCTACACTACCAAGCTTCCGGGTAGAGTTATAATCTGTAGGCGGTGCATTAAGATTTACTTATAATAACTCACTCTGTATTATCACTCTTATTTCGTATGATACCGGAGAAGAAAATCAAATTAAGCAATTTAAGTTATGAATATATTTTCTAAACATAGGGTATGCTAACTTGGAAAAAAAAATAACAATAAAACTTGAATAAAATCACAGACTCTAATATATATCTCACGGAGTCTTTACATCAGTGGAAAAAAAATACCAATCACCATTATAATGAGTTAATTACCTGTTTAATTATGCAAAACATAGCTGACCCACAAGCTGTACCCCTGTAGAAAAAGTCAAGTATTTTGAAATATGTTGTTTGCAGTCTACTTTGATGCCATAATATGAATATGAATGATAAAACAATGTATCCATATGCTATTGGGATCAAATCAAGAAACATCTATCACTTGGTGGGGTAGAGCAGTAGAGACTGTAACGTTGGTTTGTGCAGGCTTGTCTCTGCCTTTCATAAAAAAAGTAAGTAGTTCACCTTTTCCTTTAACATAAATTGATCCTCTTCGTATAAACCGAAAATCATATTCTTTCAGTATTGTATAGCAATCTTCCACCACCTGAGGAAAAGAAAACCATAAATGAAACACGCAAACTATGACACAAAATTATAATATTTTATTTCTAGACTAGGCTCTTTATTTTACCTGGATGTTTCCCATGACTCCAGTGGACTCCATTCTGCTGGCTACATTCACTGTATTCCCCCAGATGTCATAGTGAGGTTTACGTGCCCCAATCACACCAGCCAGCACTCCACCCTTATTGAGACCTATTGTTGGTGAACAGACAAATGTGAGCTTATCTACACTTTAGCATCTACTTATTCTCTACACTGACATTGACTGACCTATTCGAAGCATGAAGTTGTTAAAAGATTGTTTGTTAAGGTTGTTTAGTGTGACTTTCATTGCCAGAGCGAATTCAGCCAGGTCAGCAAGATGTTGCCAGCGCTGAATCAATGAGTGCTCTTCAGACTGTGAAACAGGAGCTTTTAATGTTGGTATTTCGGTCTTAGGTTAAGGATGTAATGTGTTTTTTTTTTTTCGAAGATTTTACAAACCTTCAGATAGCTGTATCCATTTGAGATACTTTCTGTGGTGAGACCTGAAGCTGCCATGTAGGTGCTGCCTATGGTCTTGATCTTAGTTATACAGCGGAATTCATCTCGATCTAACAACTATACATACACATGACTGCAACTCTAAAGAGAAATATAAAGAGCACATAAAAAAAAAAACCAAGGAGCTGACTTACACTGTCAAAGTCTGAAATTATCTCATTAAGAATCCGGAGGCACTCAAGGCCTCCGTTGTTAATGCTCTCTTCTGTGTAGAAGTCCGAAAAGTTAGGGATAGAAGCAAACATCACGCCGATTTCTTCATATGACTGGCTGTACAACTCCTACACATGCAAAACAAGGTGTTGGACTTGTACAAACTGCGCATACAGTATATCATATCTATACTGCACATATATTTAAGAGCCAATGTGTAAATATAAAGGTAGCCACAAGGTGACACTCTTGAGCGGTGAGCAGTTTGAGGCGCTAAGGCACATTAAATAAAATGCACAAACATGACTTTATCAACAGTGTCACACATACCTCATCTCTCTTCTTTGTGCCTAGGAAGTGTTTGGCTACATGCTCTGGGAGCATGTTTGTGACCAGTGCTTCATTCCAACGTCTCATTTCAGAGACTTTTTCCTTTTGTTCATGAACACCAATTTTCCACAGGAACAACTTCCTAGACTGATGCTCTAACTGCAAAAACAGAAACCACATATTCCAATAGGTCAGTGTCTATATAATACCAATTGGTGTTTGTAGCCTAATTAAACTATAAAACTTACATGACGGGCAAAAAAGTAAAAGCCAATCATCATAACTATTATCATCATAGTCATAAGGTACTTGGTCGGCACAATAGATGCTCTGTAAAACGCACAAACATAAATGCAATATAGAAATAGCTAGTATTCATTTGCTGACTGTTTCTTACCTGTAACTTTCAAACTGTATCAAATCATAAAGTTCGTAAAGGTCACTCCAGCTGTAGATATTCACCGCTCCTGTAGCCGTGACGACCAGCACCATGAGGCCCAGTTTGATCAGGTGGCTGACCTGCACTAACATTGCTGTGGCAATAAGGGACATGACTGCCATGAAGCTGTAGTGCTTGGGATTTTTGGCACAGTCTTTGTCCCCCACAGCTTCCAACACCAAACCAGTAGAGCTGTTGAGAAGGCGGAGTGATGGAGGAACGCAACTGAGCTAAAACATCAGAGATCAACAAGGTTAGTCAAAATACTTTTCATGGTGGTTTGTTCCTAATGCTGCATTACGGTACGTATATTTTCTGGCTGAGGGTCAGCCTCCCACTTGTCTCAGAGAGATTCTATTGCTTTGCCTGGAATATTTCACAGAATTGAATTAAGGGTATTTTTAATACTTGCATTTTACAGTGAAAAGGGTTACTTTTCCATAGGCTAGACCAGTAATTTTATCCATGTGTCACCTGATCAGGAGATAGATAAAATAAATGCCATATTGTGAAACATTTCAGGCAAAACAATATCATCTCCAAGGAGACAAGAATGTGGCATACATCTCCAACAGCAATGAAAGCATCTGAGCTTCAAGTCAAAAACAACATTTTGATTGGCATTTGACATGGCAGCTACAATAAAAATAAATGCTCATTTTGCATTTCATGTTGTAGTTAGTGCTAAAAAGCAGCACCGTGCGTAACAGAGTGCTCCAGTGGGAACATAACAAATGAGGCAGCAGGCAGTGACACAGACAACTAATGAATCCCACTGGGAACAAGAAGTCAAACACTTACAAGACACTGATTGCTTGATGAGGACAAAGTAGAAACATGCAGATGGAAAATAAAGTGTTTGGATAACATGGAATTTCATACACCAATGCCATTTTGTTCCCCTTGCTGATCATATAATTTGCCAAGACAAAGTAATATTGCAACATTTTCTTTTTATATTTGAATGTTATACAATTAGAATATGTGTTCATATGTGCATACATTATTTGACCACTCTAAAAAGTATATAATTAATTATATCTTACAGCAGCTAACTACAAACTTTACCATATCAGCAATCACAGTCATGGTCAGAACAAATATGGCTGCCATGGCCCATGTGTTCCTTGCCCAGCGTGTTCGATCAATCCACAAAGAGAAAGACACCAGCCTTTTTGAGAACATCTGTGGCACACAATGAGCATAATTAGACAGATTTGATCCTAGACTATTTTATAAATTGAATAAGCTACTAAACACTAAAGTATTTTTTTTTTTTTTTTTTGCCTATAGAGAAAACGGTCCATTGCATTTTTATTTTATTTTTTTGTTTTATCAAATGGCAATGAGTAGCAGCCTGTATGTAATAGTTTGCATGTTCAAAATAAATTTTGAAAAACATTTTAATTTGGCATATCACCTAGCCCTACATTTTCCCATCCTTCTATTCTGCTGCAGGAGCAAAGGATGCACCTGGGGCCCTTCATAAGATCTGGAGCCGGGCTCATAGCCAAGAATATCTTGCTGGATGAATAGTCTTCTGTCTATGCCGTAGGTTCTAGATAAGCTTGTGCCAATGACAAAACTAATAGTATTGTATGGCAAAAGGAGAAATTTAATTTGTCAACTGGACAGAGTTTATTTGGTCGAATATGTTTCGCAGCTCATCCAAGCTGCTTCTTCAGTTCAGTAACTGTAATAGTAATAGTATTGTATTTATTTAAATCTGTAACTCTGATACTTTGCTTGCAAACTGGCATGATTAACTTCTTATTTCAGGATTTGAATCTGTGTGTGTTTTTTTCAACACATGGTCATGTTCTTACCCTGGGGAAGACAGCAGCAAGAGAGCAGACTGTAAGGATAAGCAGTAAAACCTCTCCAACAGCAAAAGTTACATAGTTTACGCCCAACCTGAAATGAGAGCAAATAGAATGTCCACACTGTAGACTTCTTTCCAGTCAGTTTATAACAGATTTTAAAACAAGCACACAAACTCACAGCGGATCTATGAAAACCTGCATAGCTGTGATGAAGAAAAGCACAATGGCACAACAGGAGAAGGCTGCTCCACTCCTCTTCTCTTTCTCTGATGAGTAGTGCTCCTCTAGTTTTCCGTCCACAAAGCTCAACGACAGAGGGTTGAACTTGTTTTCTTTCATTCTTTTAGGGGTGCACAAAACCAGAAATACAAGATTGTGGTTATGTTTATATGCACACCAAAGATCTGATTATTGTCTGATTTCTGGAGTTATTTGATCATTGAATAGTCATGTAGCAGCAAGATCTGATATGAGCAATCTGATTTATTTCTTTGTTCACATCTGTGCAGAGTTTGACAAGAAAAAAATATGCAAAAAGGGCAAACAAGACCAAAAAAAATAAAACCTCTGGCCATGTAAATGTAGCCATAGTGAGTGCTTTATTGTGTGTTCATTCTTACATTTGCTGTGTCTCTCTCTCTAGGAGCTCCTGCTGTAGACGCCTGTTAATCACTTGCTCCTCAACAAATTTAACCCTCTGAGACTGTCAATAAAAATGAAACAGGAACAAACTAGTGTCAACATGTAAAGTTATGAAAATACTATATGTACTAATAATGCATATTTGTTATTTTTTGCAATTTTATACAATGCAACATTTAAAGAGCTCATATTACTCTATTTTATAATCTTTGTTATAAGCTTGTTTCCTCACCAAAAACATACTCGGACTTGGGTTTTGTTTCATTCACACGTTTAACACACAAACCCTGCATATTTAGGCTGAATTCTTCTCAAACTGAAAACACCTTCATTCACTTTCATAACCCTACATTCACTACATTTTGGATGATTATTAATCATCCAAAATGCTCTGCTATTGAAAACTACCGCTTCATGACATCACAAGGTGGAACACAGCATTTTGAGCTTTGGAGATGAGACAGACTAATAAACCATGATTGCTCTACACGTATGAATGAAACAAAACACAACTCCAGGTATATTTTTGTGAGGAGGTAACAACATTTTAACATGGTTTAAAGCTTACAAGAATCAATTTTGTGTAATATAGGACATTTAAGAAGATAACAAGAGGACAGTGATTCCCAAACTATGGTACTGGTACATCAAAAGATCTTGTCTAAGTGATATTTTGCTGCATCTGAAAAGCACATTATGATATAAAATTTCACCTCATGTTTTGTATCTGGTGTTGCCTTGGGCGATGCTGTAGTCCCATTACTTGATGTAGTGTTAATTAACTGGTTTGAATTTTGGTTTGACAGTGTTCTTGGTTTCTGTAAATAAGAACAAAACATGCATAAAAACAAAAGTCATAAGATACAGGTATTTGAGTAACATATTTAGTTTTAGCTCTTACATTTTCATTCAGTCCATTTGCTTTGTCCTTTGGCACTATGACGAGGTACGTTTCAATGCCTTTTTCCATCAGATATTCACACCTCTCGCCTCCATTACCGGGCTCCATCTCAAACTCTCCATTCAAACTGTCCCTTGTGCTCTGGGAAATGTGCACTCTCCTGTTTTTTAGTTTACAAAAAATAAATGTGTTGATATTTTTTGTAAAATCCAAATCCAGAAATGTTTTAAAAGTGCCTGTAAATGTCATGGTTAAGGTTCAGGTATGACCTGAATGTGAATGGACTGTAAAATTGACCATAAAAAGGTAGAAATATACATGAATAGGTTTCACTGTTTTTTGTGTTTATTACAGCTCTTTTAGAGGTCTTATTTATTCAAGACTATATTTTTCAATATTCCAGTTTTGCACATGTCCAAAACATCAGTTGCAATAGTATACATTTTATAGCATATTTATCACTTTATATTAATGAACACTACTGACATGTGAAGGATATTTATATTATAAATAGATAAAGTTTTCATACCCAGGAATTCCTCCAGACTCCATTTTATTAGCAACTGTGACGTCAGTTGACCAGACATCAAACTGCCAGCGCTTCTGTCCCAAAACCCCGCCCAGCACAGTGCCAGTGTGGACTCCTACACGCATGTCCACATCAGTTTGAGTCTTTTCTCGCACATACCTGAAGAATAAGTATTTGTTATTTGGTTTTCTGTTTTTATTCTGAGAAACTATATATTGTTTACATCTGCAGTATTTTAATTGTTTTATTATATATACAAAGTATTAGAAATAAAGCATATACTTACGATATAGCCTCTACCATAGATAGGCCCATATTGATAGAGCAGGCAGCATGATCCTCTCTGAAGTCTGGAAGACCACAAATGCAGTAATAACAGTCGCCAAGAATTTTAATCCTTAGTTGGTGATGTTGCTGTTACATAAACAAAGTGAACAATTAGTTTACATAATCTAGAAATATTTCCCAGTAATACCCTATAGTCTAGACTGGCAGTACACAATTTAATTGTCTGTATTTGTATTAGTCCACTCCACAATCATCAAAATATGAGAAAATGTATTATAAGTAATGCAAATATTACCACATGTCCTTATACTATTTCTGATATGGATCAAGACCATTTTAAAGCTGTTCCAAAAAGGTCAAATTGATATCGATATTGTTCAAATGAGTATCTAGCTTTGATTCTAGTACTGATTAGTATATGGGTTTTGATACTTTTACATGCATTATGGTTTGATGTGACTGTAATTTACAACACTGTGTACTCTGGTACAGGAAACTTACTGCAGCCAGTTTGTCAAAGCGAGCAAATAGTTCATTAAGAAGTTTGACAAGTTCCTGAGCACTGCAGGTGGAGGAGAGTTGGGTGAAGCCTACAATGTCTGCAAACAGGATACTGAAAGACAGATGTCAATGGACAAGGTTACGATCCTTCATATATGACAAATACTTTAAAAAATCTGGTGTTTTACCTGACGTTTTCATGGCGGTACATGTACATAGTGTTAAACTGCTGCTGTCGCTGCACCTCCTTCTGATCTGCCTGGTTCTTCATGCCCTGTAGCATCTCATCAGCAATGTGTTTAGGCAGAATAGACAATAATAACTCCTCCTGCAAGAGGCACAGAGCAACACAGGTGCCAGTGATAAGACTGGTGAAGCATCAGAGGAGAGGCAATAACTGAATGATGACAAAAACAGTGCAGTCAGGTAGTCACATGTGGTTTGTTAACATCTCCCCATGATATCAACATAACGATCTACGTAGGGCACAATATAATATGCATGCGTAGTTTGAACACAGTTCACAAAATGTATAGTAAACTTAATAATACAAAAAAGAGCATTTTCTTCAGTGCTATTTTCTGAATAAAGGCTCTCAAAAAAGAATGTAAATAATTGGAATAATAATAGAAAAAAAAATCACTGGTGAGGAGTGTCAGTAATAACTCAATTAGTATAATGCATAGTGTTGTAAAAGATAAAATATCCATTTGTAACATACAGCTAATACTGTATTCTCTATTCTATTCTATGATGAAGAATGGTTTCAAATAGTGCATTTTTTCTTATAAACCATATAGCACATAGCAGTGTCTTATTTCTTAATAAAGTCTCATTGTTGATACATTCAAACATTAAATAATATAACATTAATTTAAATTAATTAGCTATGGTGTAAATGTCACTGGCTTATAACTTGTTCAGCTAAAAAAGTTGTAATAAAATAGTGTGATGAATTTAATTGTGAACTGTACCTAACTGTGTGTAAAGCAGAGATTGTGTTGGCCTGACTATAATGGGAAACTGGTCCCAGAGGGTGACACCGCTAATGACAACAAACACTCCAATCCTCCTATTAGTGTTTAATGAAAGCAAACAGACCTCTCATTAGGAGTTAGGGGGAGACATAATGGCCCTGACTGTGCATGTTTGTGTCACCTGCTGAGTGCTCTGGTCCTCCAGCGTTAGTTTGACCTCCAGTGATTGGCGTGCCTCCTGAAAAGCTGTCCTGTACTTCCTGTCTGCCATGTAGTATGACATCACCCCAACTGTGGCCGCACACAGGTACAGCATCACATCAGCTAGAAGCTACAGGGATAAAAGTACAGTTGACTGTAATAAAAAGTATTTGTTATTTTACTAATTACTTCAGTGATCATTTATGAGTCATTTATATTAATTAATTTTAACCTTAACAATTGTCCCCACAGGACTACCAGCTTCTTGTTTACGTAAAAACAATACTAACTTGACCTTATTTAAACTAAATCCTTATTTGGCCTATGAGTAAAAACAGAAATATGTGGAGTTGTTTTACAGATAATCTACATATCTTGTAATTTATGCTGATTGACAGTAGGCTATAGCAGTCTATCCTATTCGCACAAACTTAACTGATGATAGGCCTATTTGATGCTTATGGTCCCGTTATCCCCAAAAGTATGCCAACCTATTCTTCTGTTTACCTGTCTGACCAGCAGAGGCCCCTGCAGGTTCTCGTTGAACCTCTGAGCCACAGTGACCCCCTGCACGAGCACATGCACCCCACAGGAGACTGCACTGAGCAGGATTAGCGGCACAAGCTTCAGTGGCAGCGTCAGGAAGGTGGAGAAGGTGAAGAAGGCCTGCCATCCCACCGAGTTACTGGCGTGAGGGGCTGGATAATAGTTTAGCCCCATGTAACACAGAACGTGCACACTTATCATAAGCCATAGGACGTAGGGCACTGCTCCGCGTAAAACTGGTGATGAGGGAAGTTTTTGAAAGTAACACAAAACGTACAGAACTATGTCTGCGGCTAAACCCACCGCTGCTACCACTATCATCGCCACTTTATCCTGTGTATAAACTACAGCACACATGATGATGATGAAGCTGTTGAAAAGCGCGGCAAACATGACCATCACCAGCAGACTCTTTTGTCTCTGCCGGCGGAAGTAGCTTTGGTAAAGTCTCTCCAGTGAGTCGGGCGTAAAGGTGAGACGCACGGCGCGCGGTACGCAGTGGCAGCACCGGGTCTCGGACACGGTGACCCCTCCAGTCCGAGCCCGGCCACGTGCATCGGTATCCCCAGAAATCTGGACAGAATACTCCGCAGAGAACTCCACCGACTGTCCCATGTGTACCGTTTGGACGCGGTCTACTGCCATTGCGTTTTTTTCAAGCAAGTAATCCGCAGGTAGGCTAATACTGCTTTACAACACTTTAAAAAGAAAAGTTCAGTTCCACGTGCGGTCCATTTTCAAAAAAACTTGGCAAAAATGTGCAACATTTGACGCTTTTGTCGTTCACAAGAGCGTCCTAAGAAATTCACTTGATTTTATACATGTTTCCGAAAAAAGATGAAAAAAATGAAATAAGTGTTGTGGGTCATCTTCAAGACTGTCTTTCCAAGCCTCCAAAACCTTTATCCAAAATTGTGGATCCATACCTGCTGCCTTATCAAGCAATAACCCAAACTGAAGTAACTGTTGAAATATTTACATAGGTCAGATCATAATGAATCTCTCCTGTCTTCTGATGTTATGGCTCTCCTCTCCTCCCACTCATCCCCCAGTCTGCCTCTGCTCTGTTACTGTTGCTAAGATGAAACCAAAGTAACTGCCACCCTGCACTCTCATCTTGGGAAAAGAGGCAATACGACTCTTGAGGAGGTGAGAGGAGGGACACTTACCACTCTTAACAGCCACTTGTGCAAAAGAAAACACATTTTATTGAGCAAGACTTTGTACAGCAATTGAAAAAAAAAATCTAATTGTTTTCACACTTAAGCCTATATATCTCTGCAAAATCAATCACATTGATGTTTAGTTGTTGAAATTAGTTTTAAGTTATTGGACCTGTATAGTAGGCTTTTAATGCAGTGTTCTTTCCTGAACATTTTACAGCAGTTTAAATGGCAATGCTTGCAGAACCATGAAAACAGACCAGAATATATCAATCACAGAGATAAATTACTTTTTTCCCCAAAGGTACAATTATATAACAAAACAATCACGATAATCCTTAGAACTGTTTGTAATTACAGCAGATTGGCCAACCTGACCCTGTTGTATTCTCACAAACCACCACTAGAAGCCATCTACAGTGCCATCTTTGGCCTGAGCCAGGTGAACCTGAACAAAGGGCAGCTGAGGGAGGAACAGGATTCACATCTGGTAAATTAAAATAAAATTAACTCAGGGATGGTAGCTTTAAAGCAGAAACATATTGTATAAATACGTAGGTCTACTGAGAATTACAGGTTTAAGTACCTTTAACTAACTTTGACAATAGGGACATGCACATTTTATATTCTCATACATAATCAACAACCCAAAATTATAAGGCACACAGACGCAGTCAGTGTGCGTTTTCCTTTTCTGCAGGTGCAGGTAGTGATCTCCCTAACATACCTGACAGAGCACTTCCCAAAGCCAGTGCTAAGGCCAGTAACACTCCCACAGTCCCGAGCTTCCCCAGGGCAGCTGTGCCTAACACAGCCACTCCCAGTGCCCCAGCTCCAATCGGTGCTGCTGCCGCAGTGACTGTTTCCATACCAATCTCTTTAACCAGCTCCGGCCCTGTGAGAAGTCCCTGGCGGAGTTGCATTCTGGTGTTGAACGGGCTTTTTGGTGCTCCAAGGACATATGACCCCATTGAAACAAGGATGGCTGTAGTGAGTTCTGACGTCCCCATTAGGGAAGAACTCAAGACTTTAGTAGCTGCAATCACTCCAACAGAAACTGAAGAAATAGTTGTTAAAAATGTGAATCTTGAATTATACACTTCTTTGGCTGTGACACTTGCGGCCGAAAGAGCTACCGCTGCAACTACAGTGATTCCCAATATCCCCCCGGTGCTGGCTCTTGCCCCTAAACTTGGCACATTGTTCCAGATGACTCTTAGTGCAACTGTTGACAAAACAGAAGTCCCAATTGCTATGTTTCCAGCCATCTCTGTCCCCACGTCAACCATGGCCACTGTCCCCAGGCCTGCTCCTAATACGCCTGCCGACAGGAAGGCCACCCAAAGGACAGACTCTATCATCATTACCATTTCTGCTTCTGAGCTATCCTTTAGCTCACTTGCTCCTAACCCCACACCAAATCCAAGTAGTCCCACTACGACTGAATAAAAAAATACTCGCTCCAATAGTTTACATTCAGTCACGCATTTGGGTCTGGGCGCCATTCGTTCGGTCAGAGCTTTCCGAAGAGCGCATAGGAAAGAGATGGTTACTCCAGTTAGAAAAATTCCAAGCAAGACACCCATTCTTCCATAGTAGACACTAACATAGAGGGTGACAAAGATTATGGACAGTGCTTGTGTTAGTTGATTTATATTGGAGTAGAAGAACACTGCAACTACTAAAATCAATTGAACTATGATGTACACCCCCAGTGGAAGTAGACCCCATAATACCCCTGTAGTAGCAGCTCCTAATATTAAAGAAACTGATGTTGCCAGTGCAGTCAGCCATGGTATATCAGATCCAATACGTTTTAGTAGCTTCGTCACCATGGCAGCAAGTAGAAAGCCACTTCCCAGAGAAATGAGCATTGAGGTGCATACTAGACAGGCAGTTATGACCCCAACTCCAGTGGATCCTGCTCGACTGGCGGCCTGAACTGCAATAGGGAGCAGTGTAGGGTCTTCACTTAGCAATGGCTCCAGGGCAAATGAGGAGGCCTCTGCAAAGGCAAATCCAGCAGCAGACCCTCTAAGAATGGCCCCCAGTAGAACAGAGACACCTAGAGGAAGTAATTGGAAAATAAAACCAAAAATTGTGAAATAGACAATTTTGGCAGTTTTAAATTATACACTGCCATTCATGCATTGCAATAATATGTTTTTACATGTAATGAAGTAATGAATCTGCCGATAAGTGAGTGCTGATAGCTGTGTGCTTGTTTCAACAAAGCGCTGTCACTTTAAGAGAAAATGAAAGCGGTTGAACGACTCCATTATGAAACTTAAGACTAAGAAGAACAATTTAATATATAAAAAAAATGTCCCATGGTCTGTTCCACGGTAGTACAGCATCTTATGAAAATACTGCAGACTTAATTCATGGCATCTGCTACTGATAGTAAGTCCAAGTTATAGACAAGATGGTAAGTTGTCTCTTATTACATTGCTGCAGCATGTTGATAAGGAGCTAACTCCTTGCCGTATTGGACATAGCCAGTTTAAGTCAGAGTGTGACGTTAACACATAGGCCTAATTTTATAGGCAGTGTTCAGGACCCCTCAAAGGGCTGCCCTAACTCATTTTAAGAAACTTACCCACTGAATCCATCATTGTCCCATACTGCACCAGGTCCCTTGACTTCAGCTATAAGCTCCACCTTTTCCTGTTCAGAGACGAAATGAATAAAACATGTTAATTATAAACTACATAGTAAGGCATTATTGGAATTTGACCAGAATAGTTGATTACGTGCCTTTTTCATTCATTTATATCTGGAAGTTAACCCGCTATGCTTGCACCTACAGGGCATACGTAGACTGCAAAAATAATAACTTGAATTATCTGGAAGGATAAATGTTTCAGTATTTTTTTCAAGCCAATATGAGGCAGTCCTGGCTTGATTGAGATTGCCTGCCTTATAGGCTAAATGTATTATTATTTTATAACTTATGCATGCATATGATTATTAAAGTTCCAATGGAATTACTTATTTATGTTTGTTCTTCTCTAACTCAGCACTGGTTTTGAAAATAAAAAAGTGTAGAACTTCCGCGTCTGCGGTCAGCTGACAGTGACGTTGCGTCATGTGATTGCCGCTTCCGTAAAAACGGCGAACGGAGCGGTGCGTGTTTATTTTCCGTTCCCCGTGATTCACCGCACGGAAAAGAGCCGTCTGCTGCCGTCCGAAGAGGACATGCTGGACACTTTCACCTGAGCGAGTGTTGTAATACGTATTTAGTGAGTACGAGTATGTAGCTGTTAATTTCCCTTTGTACAGCGAACCTCATAACCACTGATGAGTGTTCTGCCTATTAAGAAAATAAAGAACGTGCAAATTGCAGGCTACTTTTTAAAGTGGTTAAATGTGTATTTATTTATTGTATTTTATTGTATTGATTAATTAGCCTCCTGTAAAAGCGCTACAAGGACAATTCACTTTTCAATGTTTGGATTATAAAGTGTTATAAGGTACAGACTGAGCAGTAATATGTACAATGCAGTCATGTGATATTTTTGTGGCGTGGAAGTCACCAAGCAGGTTGTAGATGTGGAGAGCCTTAACTCTGTATGGGCAGGAATGTTAATGTATGTGCAGTAGCTGCTTTAAGTCCTGAGATTATTATGTTTTCTGTTTGAATAATGGGAGATCCCTTATTATCTTTCTGCTTAGTGAGGGAACAACTCAGCACTTGATAGTGACAGTGATATTTGGTAACATTTTATAATAACCACACCTTAACAACAAAGACTGAATTCATAATGAATAGTTTATTAAGAATAATTTCCTAACGCTAATATAAATCCTGCTTTATCAAGGTTTTTTAAGGTTTATTATCAAGTGGTACTTGAAATGCTTGTTTCATAATTGCACGTGTATGGAATTTTTTTTGTCTGAGTTACGGTAAACCTCCACATGAATATTTAGTGTAGCGGTAGAAGGAAATGTCAGTCTTCTTTTGTATTGTATTATTATTATAAGGTGCATAACACAAATCCTACCTTTCTGATCGCTCCCTTAGGAATGTATCGATCTGTGATATTTTTGGCATGGGCCCTGTGTGTATCAGCTCTTGACAATGGCCTAATGTCGACCCCACCCATGGGCTGGTTGGCCTGGGAACGATACCGCTGTGACATTGACTGCGAGAATGATCCTAAAAACTGTATCAGGTAAGACAACCTTTAAAATGCACTAGGGAAATTTTGTTTTCTTAATATTCTTTTGGTTTCAATCAGCTCTATCAACCAATTATTTACAGTAGACATATTTTTGGGCATTTAGTATTAAACTGCTATTCCACTATGTTAACTTGAAATCACACTTTTGATCTACAATTGCTTAATAATAGAAACGGGTTCCTTTTAAAAACTGTAGAACTGTTAGATCCTGCTACTTCATAGTGGCATTTCACATAGAAAGCAACTGATTTTCATTGACATGCCTTTACATTGAAAAAAATGTTTTTCGCAATACAGGATTGCTCAAACAATCCTGTATTGTGAAGAAGCAATTGTTTGAGCAATATAGGATTGCTCAAACACACACAGATCAATGAAAATACAACTTTGATTAAAATAATGATGAGGGATTACTGTTGTAACATGGTTTTAAGATCATGAAGGTCAATTTTGCACAATATGTTCCCTTTAATGGCTTGTTAAATTATTTGTGTTTTAGTGAGAAACTCTTTATGGACATGGCAGACAGACTCTCAGAGGACGGCTGGAGGGAACTGGGATACATTTATGTAAACATTGATGATTGCTGGTCATTGATGCAGAGAGACAAAGATGGCCGACTTCAGGCTGACCCCAAAAGGTACAGAACCATATTGTACAAAAGTTAATGTGCTTATTTAGCTATCCACAAACCCTTAAGTAATAAAAACTCAGCATGACAGTCATGATCATGGACTATAATGTTTGGTACAAGTTCACATGCAGAATCAGCAGAAAGGTAAATGAACTGCCATAAATGCAACATTATATTCATATATCCTGGGTCAAAAACTGTCACATAAACCAAGTTAGTGGACTCTGGGAAAACAATTTGCTTAATGTCAGATGAATTTTATTGATTTTACATTGAAGAAAGTTTCAGGCGGTGAGTGCAAAGAGTAAAATGTAAGAATCAATACAGACTCTCTATACATATTTTTTTTTTACACTTCATTTAATACTTTTTGATCCTCTAAATTGTTGGAATTTTAGTTTTTTTAAATACTTGCATTCTACCTGTTATGTTCCTGATGTGGCAAGTTCTCTTTTAATTCATGATCCTGTGAAAAAAATATAGAAACATAATCTTTGCATCCTTCATTCTTTAGATTTCCAGGGGGTATCAAAAAGTTGGCCCACTATTTGCATGACAGAGGCCTCAAGTTGGGGATCTACGGAGACATGGGCACTCACACCTGTGGAGGATATCCTGGGACCACACTTGACAAAATTGAAATAGATGCTAAAACATTTGCTGACTGGGAAGTAGACATGTTCAAATTTGATGGTTGCTATTCCAATGCTACTGAGCAGGAACAGGGTAAGGGCGGAATATTATGTCTTTATGTCTATATCTTTTTAGGGAGTAATTTGAATTTTGTCTAACATTGTTCTCTTTCTTACAGGCTATCCACTCATGTCAAAAGCACTAAATGCAACTGGTCGTCCCATTGGTTACTCCTGCAGTTGGCCAGCTTACCAGGGTGGTCTGCCTCCCAAGGTCAGCTCTTTAGAAATATTCAGCTGATTAGATCGAATTGAAATTATGTATCTTTTTTGTTAGAGTGACCTGAAAAATCATGATTATCAGTTAAATAATCATCCTTAATCTGTTTCAATAGATATAGCTATTCAATTCATTTCAGGTGAACTACACACAGTTGGGTGAGATCTGCAACTTGTGGCGTAACTACGGTGACATCCAGGACTCTTGGGACAGTGTGTTGAGGATTGTGGACTGGTTCTTTGAAAACCAGGAAGTTTTAGTACCCGCAGCAGGTCCTGGGAGGTGGAATGACCCTGATATGGTCTGATATTTTCTTAAGCACCAATCCCTGTGTATAAAACATGTTGAGGTGTTGAGTGATTTCTAAAAATGCTGACATTGTTCTTCACAGTTGATTATTGGAGATTTTGGCCTCAGTCTGGAACAGTCTCGCTCTCAGATGGCTCTTTGGGCTATAATGGCTGCTCCTCTGTTTATGTCCAATGACCTGCGTACTCTCAGCAGTGGAGCCAGAGCCATCCTCCAAAACAAAATGATCATCAGCATCAACCAGGACCCTCTGGGCATTCAGGGCCAACGCATTGTAAAGGTGTGTAACTTTCATTTATAACACTTCATCTCAATTATTATTCTTATTACTGGATATTAACATTAGTAATTTATTGTTCTAGGAAAAGAGCGGCATCCAAATCTTCTGGCGTCCTCTCTCCAAAAACACCAGCGCTTTGTTATTTTTCAGCCGACGAACTGACATGCCTTATCGTTACAAGACATCACTCAGCAAACTCAATTACACTACAGGAAGT
This sequence comes from Taenioides sp. WSHXM2023, assembly GCA_029959045.1. Lineage (NCBI taxonomy): Eukaryota > Metazoa > Chordata > Actinopteri > Gobiiformes > Gobiidae > Taenioides > Taenioides sp. WSHXM2023. The sequence continues at coordinate 13,219,604 of CM057103.1, read as the reverse complement.
TACAAGGTTGGTCTCCTTCAAATATATTGCTGAGGTGCACTAGGTTAGATTCCTCTCTGCTTGGTGCTGCTTGTCTCTATAGAGATTTTATTGCTTTACTTATTCCACAGTATGGCATTAAACATATGTAACACCATAAAGCTAAGTTACATGTGTAAAGAGGCAAACCCATTCAGAATGCATGTTTTTCAAGGTAACATTTCAGACAAATTAACGTCTCCATGGAGACAGTCAGGTAGCATAACCTCCACTAGGGACGTTGGACAGTATATCTTTATAGCATTATGCTTCTTCATTGTGTATTGTCTTGTCCTACAGGTCACTGATGTTTACACATACCAGACGACCGTGCTGAAGGACTCCGATGAGTTTGTGGTGTCTGTGAATCCCACTGGTGTAATCATGTGGTACGTCTCTGCACCCTCAAAACTCAACTCCCGTCTCTACTTCAGACGTGGCCATGCCTCTGCCCATGAAGAAGTCAACAATGAAATACCATATGTACTTTAACATTTTAACTAGAGGAGTATTTACCCCAGCAAATGGTGTCAGACACAAAATATGAAGCAATCACTGTTTTCTGAGAGATAAATGAAACTTCTCCCACTTCTCAAATTTTATTTGTCTTCAAAATTGCACACCCAGCGTTTTATCCCACTAGTGGGAAGATGCATTTTACCTTACTGATTTTATAATATGTATAAATTTTATGGAAGTTCTGCTTGTACATATTAAGTATTTTGTTACTGTCTTATAAATAAATCAAATATTGTTGAAAAGTGACTATAAGTTATTTAGTTATGCAAAGATGTGGGACTGCATTTTTAATTCCATCTAGTTACTTTTTTCTATTTCCTCTGCACATTTCTGTTTGCATAAATTTCAAAACTATTTTCAGTGTGATCATAACCCATTTTATTTTCATAACCCTAATTTATGTGTGTTAAGTTTCATCCAGTGTGGTCTATGGATGCAAAAAGCAGGTACCCTCTTTGGTGAACGGTGTGTTACCTGATTGTCATTGTAAGCTTTGTGTTATATGGTCATAATTTTAATGGAAAGAAGTGTTTGCCCCCCAAGAAATTTGAAATTTTTGCCTAATTTGAGATCTTAATGTCAAAGTAGGGCTGTAGTTGACTAAAGTAATTCTTAGTTGACTAAAGACATGTATCTGGCTTAAACTGCACTCACAACACTACAACTGCATAGAAATTCATGCAAAAATTTCTACTATGCAGAAAAAATACAAGAAAACAACGCATTATATAAATATAATTTAATATGAATCATGAGTTTAATCTGCCTTTTTACATATGAATACCAAAAATAACTAACTCACTCACTGATTAACTTCTCCATTCTACTGTTGTCCCATATAAACCCTTATAATCTAAATAAAATGATTAATTGTCTAATACAAATTTTGGTTGACTAAGACACCACTGACCGATCAATGTCAAACCAACTGCAAAAAATTAATAGCGCTTAATAGTGGAAGGAACCACTAGAGGTCAGCACTACACCTTTTTGCTTCCCTTTGTGTAGACTTGTGCTAGCAAATGCACCTGCTGAAGATCACAAGGTCACCCGGTGCACTTTGCTATCTTCTGTTATGATTCACACCCCTCTGACATCACCTTTTACTTTCACACATGCACTACTGTGTACATTTTAGCCTGTTTTGTCCTTGGCTCCGCGCTTCTCATTGGAATAAAAAGTCATTGTATTCTCCTCCTGGTTACATCTCCTCTGACCTTGGCCTGTGTGTGTATGTGTGTGTCTGCAGTCAGATATGATCCCAGCCGTCACAAGCTTAGACTGGTGAAATGCACAGTGATACAGAGACACTAATAAGTCTTTGAGGTTATTCCAGGCTGAGTCCAAATCCGAACCAGCGTGTGAAAGAGGATCTAAGCCTTCCCTTCATTTCTCTTTTAGTATTCTCGGGTAACATTCATGCCTGCCAAGTCTACTATTGAGTCATTTGTTAACAAGATGTGGAGGAAGCCATAGTTAGGCTATAGTTTCTGTTCAAGGTGAAAATGCAAAAAGAGACAAGAGTATTGGAACAAGAAAGGGAGGGGTGCTGAGATGAGCCTGTGCGTTCCTGCCAATGCTCACGTAGGCTTCACAGCTGCAGAGGAAGGCTTGCAACGCTTCTCTTTGTACCCCCATTCTGAATGACCAGGAAAAGTCCTCATTCAGTCCTGCTCATCTGCTCTGACCCCCCCACTGCCACCGCCATGGTCACCGGGCAAGTCGTGCTGTGTGTCTCACGCCGATCGACCCCAAATATCCACTGGAAGGTTAACACTTATTCAAACAGGACATTTGATGGACAGCTGGCCTCATATGATAAGCATAATAATACATACTTAAAGGTTATGGAGTCAGTTACATTCTATAATAGTGTAATACTAAGTTTCACCTCTAAAAAACTGTGTGGAATGGGCTCAGACTGCCTAAGTGGCTAAAAATAGAATAGTCTGACTTTACCACAGCCATAACAATATAATTCTTGTGGGCCAGAACCAGAAGGCAAGTTGTGTCATAAAGTTTGCTTGGATTTGTGCATTTTACATGTTTCATACTTCACTGATAGAATAGCAGGATTAGAAGATACTGTAATAACCCCCAAAAGCAACTGGCTTCATATGATTCTCCTCTTACCTCCCTCAGTCTGTCCATGACTAGAGAAAGCCTATTGGGTGTCTGGCATAGGTGATATTTTGTTTGTTTTACTATGTGCCTATAGAGGAGATTCATGAAGCTTTTCTGACTAGTGGTGACCGATATTGATGAAAATGAATGTCTTGATTTTTTTTTTTTTTTTTTAATACAATATTATGTCCTTTTTGCAGCATTTTTTATTAGAAACAATATACTTGATATTAAAATTCAGCATAAGCTTCAAAACAGTGTGGTATTTTCCTCAATATATTGTTAATCTGCCCACCTCATTTGAACACTTTCATACAGCTAAAAATGGCACTATATCTTTGTACTGAAACTGGGATAGACATTATTTTCTTATTATATTTTACTTATGTAGTGCAGTGCACTTTATAGATATAAAAAAATCAACATTGACAATGAAAAAAAAACCCCAAATCGTTCTATATCCTTGACATTACTACCAAGTCTTGTGATTTTTTTGGATTCACCTATGTAAATCAGTGCAAGGCTGCACATGTCTTTGACTGTGCTGATTGAAGATTGAAATGATCTGTTAAGAGTACTATATCTTATTACTTGGTATCTGTTTTTCATAGTTTTGTAATTTCCTTAGTATCTCTTGCCCATTCATTAAGAATTTCACTAGAAATCTTGCCTTTTGATAATAATACTTGGAAATCTTTTCCTTTCAGCCCACTCATTCATTGGCAGTAGAGATTTCCAGTATGGGTTTAATTTTCAGCAAATGTGGAAAGTCTGGGAGGTATTACTTAACAACCACTTCTCCGTTGCTCTGCTCTGTGCTCTGCCTCTGCACCTGTGACGTCTTCCTCCTCCTCCTTTTACCCACCCTTGCATTAGACACACTGACCTCCTGCCTGTGTCCCCAGTGCTCCAAAAGTCCATCCATCTGTTTGTATTAACCTATATGCAATTACATAAAGCTCCCGCTGTCTCTTATATACAGTCTGTTGTTGCAGCTGGAGTAAAGATGTGTCACTAAATTAACAACATATGTGACAATGTGTGTACACATTTAGGCTGTAGATGGGGACCTAACTAGCTTGACTGATGGACAATACAGATTCACCCAACCTACACAGTTGTCAGTTGTCAGTTTCAAGTTGTACTATTTAAAATGCTCTGACCCATTTTCAGCCCAAGCACACTCAAGTTCCTTTTGATTTTGTTCATGCACAGCATCAACTTGGAGGAAAAATGTTTCCTAATAAAGTCCATGCAGTAAGGGGTGTCCTGACAAAAAGATAACAAGGTTATTCACCTCATATGCAGGCATCATCTCATATTTGGCCCGTATCCAATCATTACTGCCTTTTCCTGTATTGTGTTGATCAGAATCACAATCAGCCCTATAGTTCCTGAGGGAAATTTGTTTTGTGCTGAGTTGATGACTTTTTGGCATAATTTTAGTATTCAGAGAAGCTTAAAGAATGGTTTAAATATGGAATTTTTCTTCACATTTTCAAGAAAATCATCCCTATTTGTGTGTTTCTTAATGAATGAATGTCCCAGCTCGTCCACCAGTGGCTGCTCTGCTCCCAGTTACAGCTCTGCGACTGTTTCCACCCTCTGCTGTGTATGAGGCGATCTGCACGTTGCCGAGGCATTTGGGTTCACATGGCAACGGGCCAGCTGTCAGCTGCCTGCTTACTGGCAGCGTGTGGGTCAGGCGTAGCCTTCGCCAGTACTGTGTGTTTCTGCGCAGTCAGACCAGTGCGCGCCGACGACACAGAAACTCCACCGTGATCTCATTCTTTCCTTTCTAGACCACATCTATCCAATTTACACTGATCCTCCTACTGCAGTTCTTAAAATGGGTACAGTGAGTGACCTAATGTAGCTGCGTAGCTGCAGTCATATTAACTATAAAAGATCTCCAAATATTTACTGCCATAAATCAACTACTATTAACAAAATGAAACAAAAATCCAAAGTGAAAAGATTGATTTGACACAGCATATAAAGCAGAATTCCCCTAATGCTTTTAAGCTCGTTATTAAGTTGTCACACAGTGATCATTGCCCTGAGATCAAAAGACGAGGAAGTGCAAACTGATCATCTGTGCTCACTGTAAATAGTTATAAAAGCCAATGAAGTCAGATAATTCCTTCAGTGTGAACGGGTCATTACAAAGGAATCTGGTCTGGCAATTATGTTGAACCCATTCATTCATTCATTCATGCCATTTATACCTTAACCTTATATTTTTCACATGTAATTTCTGAAGAAAAAATCTGTTCTACACTTCTATTTTTGGTATATTTCATTGTTAGTAAATTTGTTAATCCATATTCAGGTGGTTAGAAATCCAGTTGCCAGTTAACAGTATTATTTGGGAAGAGCATCTGCTAACTATACTGTTGAATATAAATAATATTGTGTTTATTTCATTTTGCACTGTATTGCAGTCTGACTGTTTTGCCAAGCTATGGGTTCTTTGTTTTGATCCTTTGTTTATTTTCCAGGACAAAACTCGGACGTTTCTTCTACCAGATGACATCTATTTCTGCACAGTCACAACTTTTGGCCCAAATCGCCTCCCAGGAAAAAGAGCAAATCAGGTGAATATCCACACAAGCTGCTTAGTAACACGATGCATTTGATGTAATCATAATGTGTCTATTTCTGGATAAAGCCTTATAATGAGATACTATAGGAAGCTAGCAGATGGGATTATCTTGCAAAAATGTCATTGCAAGCGGTCGGTCAATGGATGAAAATAGATCAGTGGCCGGTCAACAATGCAACCTTCTCGAACTGATTTTATTATAGCGCAGAGGCAGAGGCATGATGGAGCACTGTATGACTGCCATTCGCTCTCACTTTGTAGCGCACCACTTTCACCTGCCTGTCATTTAGCCAGGCATCTGAGTCTAGCACCAGACAACAGCTGAGAGGAGAAGTGCTGATAGCTCTTGTTAGCAGGGCATACAGGGCTCTAGATAAAGGCTACTGTTATACAATATAGTCTAAGTAGATTAGCATTGTTACTTCTGTGTTGCTGTAGACTGAATTAGAGTCAGTGTTCTTGAACTGAATGTTGAGCAAAATGCAGTTAACAATAGAAACTCTGCTATATCTACTTAACAGACATTTTAAACTAGGGCTTGGTGATGTGACAAATGTGATAAATAAATAAACAGAATAAAATAACAACAAAAAGTTTTTTTTTTGATTGATTTCTAATATTGATTTCCTGAACATAAACAATACAGACTTTTAATCACTATTATTTAAAACAACAGTCATTTTTTGCCTCTAAACTCTGCTCCAAACCGCATGCTTGGAGGATTGTCTGCAGATGCCTTGATTGAAAAAAAAAAAAGACCTAAGCTGACTAACAGTTAGAAATGAATGAATCTCAATCTTCAGCTCTATTTTGAACTAGTTATGTGTATTTACCCTGACTGCAATCAGGCTGTGTTTTGTGTGTTTGAGTAATTTCCTCTGTGGATTAATAATGTTCTGTCATAGCTTGTATTGTTTTCCTCAATGAACCATTTTGTATCATTTATAAAAGAGACACGATACACACATTTTCCCTTTGATGTCTAAACTGTTCCTCTATTTACATAGTTATTAATTTGCTATCAGTGCCGAAAAGGCTCTAAATTCAAGGTAATGCTAACAGGTTTTCATGCAATACACAGTAATCTAGAGCAGCAGTGATAAGACCTAGGCAGTAAATGTAAATGTGTTAATGTGACCTTATCAAAGTCTATACAGTACTGTTTGTCTCTTTGACCCAGTTTGGCTACAGACGTGATTGCGCCTCTTAAAAGCTTGCACCCCTCCCCTCTATTTAACCCTCATTCTTCTTTGCCCTCTCCTCTCTAAACTCCTCTCTCTCTTTTTCTCTCTAACCCTCTCTACCTTCTTTATTCTCAGTTTTTCCTCTCTCTCTCTTTACCTTATCTATTCTCCATTCTCCCCCTCTGAAGGTTCTTAAATAAATCCATGTCATTTGGCTGCAAAAGATCAAACGGCACATATGAGGTTGACCTTCAGTCCAGCGCCAGATACCCCCCCCCCCCCCCCTCTCACCCACCCCCCTCTCACCTACCCCCCTCTCTGTCGCTTATATCTCTGCAAGTACACAGCTTCTAAACATTAACTCTAGCCGCTGGGTACAGTTTAGTCTAATGAACCTTATGTATCTGTGTTGAATAAGAGGGATATAGGGGCAGAGAAACATACGGTTGCATAAGGTACGTAAAGTTAAGGTACAGTTTATTGTTCCAGTAGGGAAATTTGTTTGCATTTGACCCATTCTTCAATACCACTGGGGCAGCCTGTCAGGAGCATAGCACTCTTAGACCCATCTCCAGATCTCCAGAATTTTACCTTTTGGTTAGAAGGTGGAGTGGCTGGAGGGAACCATAGGCTGTATAAACTGTGAACTAAGGGAGTGTGACATCACCCATAGTGTTTGGCTGGATATACAGACAAAATAGTGAAAAAAAAGCACCAGGATCATGTAGAGCGGGTTAATACGAACAGAGACCAAAAGGACAAGGCTCACTGCAGTAGTTACAGTGAGAGAGGTGACGTTTTTGATGGAGGTGGAAGTGCCCCTGATGCTCACGTCCTGTTTGGAATTTATATACTCTATGGAGGAAACCCACCCAGAGAAATATTACTCTACACAGAATGGCCCAGAAGGAACCCGCAGTATTCTTGCTGTGAGGGGAGAGTGCTAGCCTCGTAATAAGGATTAGAAAAATTAATTACATTGAAATCTTATGAACTTTTATAACTTAATAGTTGATGACATGTATGACTTTGACATAGGTCTGATGTCTAATGCACCTGTTCTGTTCAACATCTCTCCCAGTGCACTACCACATGTTGAGCGTTCCCTCCAGTGCAGACCACCTGTGTCCCTGTCCAGCCCAGCGCGTGGTTTTGAGTGGTGCTGCCATCATGAGAGCAGCTGTTCTGTCTCTCCTCCGCGTACAGTCAGGGCTTTGTGTGTCCCGATGAAAAGGGACGCTTGTCAGAATGGTGTCATGAAAAAAAGTCTTTCCATCGGCTTTGTGTATTACAGTGTCAAGGGGGAGGTTTTTAGGATTGACTGGACATGTGAACTGTGTCACGTACATAGCTGCTAATCACTCGTGGTGCATTGTGGCCTCAATCATGTGCACATATCAGTTCAGGGTTTATAATGCCAACTTAATGACCGCTGCCTGTACCTGCACAAGGCAAAGCACTCTCAAACATTATGCTAGTGGGAGGTGTCAAGGTTAGCGCAACCTTCACTGATTAAATGTTTAAATCATTCTTGGAAGGTATTATTAGAAGTCTTACATTTAGTCATAATACCAATGATTTACTGGGTAATACTTTCACTGCCCAGTCCTTGAAAGTTATAAATATTACACAAAGTAGTGAACTGGATAAAACACAGAATAGTTTTATTAAAATACAAAAACATACCAGAACTCAGTTTCAAGGTGTAGGATTTTTCTTCTTTATATTAACTTAACTACTTTAACTCTATAGTGAAATGTTTGTATATTTAAATAGTTGTTCATTGACCAACTGAGACCTATAAATTAAAGGTGCTTTATGTTACGTTTCTGATGAAGGGTCCGCCACCTGCTTGTCTACATGGAATTGTTGTTGCCTTGTCTATAATGTCTCACATTATGGCATTTAAGTCATCATTCTCCATGATGACAAGCAGGTGGCACCACAAGGCCAAGTTACAGGTCAGATCTGTGTATGACTGCATGTTTTCCCAGCAACAAAAACATGTACTTCAATCAATGCAAGATAGATAAATTTGATGCCATACTGTGGAATAGACAGGCAAAGCAATAATATCTCCATGGAGACAAGTAGGTTGTTGAAATCCCACTAGAGAAGTTACATAGTGCACCTTTAATGCCTTTATTGATTTTTCTCATTTGCATATCCCTTATGTATACAAATATAAATCCAGTGTGTCTTTCTTGTGAATCACACTAGATGGTGCTGTCAGTGAAAAGAAAATGATAAGAGCTTTACTTGATGGAATTTAACTAAAACCAAAATAACAGTAAACAAATTTCAAATTATTTTCTTTAAGTGTCTGAATTATTCTGAATATTTTTGTCTATTAAATTGCCTTGCTGTGCACATTAAAGAAATAATCAGACTATTTTCTACTTTGTAATAACCCACTAATGTGTAAATGATAAATATACATTCACAACAGTAAACTTTGGCTGGTGATCATAAACGTAATGAGCACAACAACTTCTTTGTGAAGGATTCAGTGAACAACCTGATTTAGCAACAATCAGTGCTACTGCTACCACATTGCCATCTGAGCTATCTAGCCTTAGTGCTAGAGGTCATGCTATTGCTACTGAACTAACAATAGTCTGCTCACACATTTTAGTTGATAAGTTGAGCTTGATGTTGATATGAGTGTTTGCTCTTTCAGATATCTCACAGAGGAACTGTACAGCTGCTAGTCCACATATTACGTTAGACCAGATCACTCACATGTTTAATTCTTGATTTACGTCATGTTTTGCGTCGTAATTCAAATATTGGCAAGAAGAAGCATGAATGAACTTGACCCCAAAATGCACTTGTATTTGCCCCTTGACCACTAGGGGGTAGTAGGGTAATTCCTGACCTGGAAGAGAGAGAACTGAACTTTGATGGCAGTTTGCCCCTTATCCTGAAGTGCGCTGTCCTTTGCATATATGTAAAGAATGGCATTCTCAGTTACATCAGCACACTTCCTTGGCCCACACAACAACAGTACCACATTTTAACATAGCTTACTTACTTAATATAGTCATTTGCGTCAGTGCTTCAGAATATCATGAATAGGGTTTCCTGGTAACTCCTAGTTATTCCCAAGGCTACATCAGGTCAAATGCTCTAATCCGTTTGGTCAGGAAAGAGGAAAGAAAAAAGAGGTTGTGAGTGCAGAGTGACAACAAAAGCCCATGTTAATGATCCTATAAGACCCTATAAGCCACCTGACCCATGACACAGGCCAATAACCCAGAAGGAGCCAATGAAGTTTTGCTTATCTCAAAGGAAACTTATGATAACACATAATCACTCTCTGTAATAATTAAAAGCCCATTTTGAGTCTTTGAACTCCTGACTGGTCACTTTGTTTTGATATGTGATATATGAGAGTGACAATTCTGGAAATGGGAATTTGATTTGGAATAAAAGTTAAGGAATGTGATATGAATAAATGGAGTATTGTGGACAGATTCAATATAGGGGTGTATCAGAAGAATACTGGCACTAAAACTAAACATTATAATAGATTTCAGCAGTGATTTTATTATTTATTGCATGTTATGTGTAAACCAAAGCTATTGTTTTCAACACCTATGGAAAATATGGCCACATAAAGTCACAAGACCACCTTCCTAATTAGCTGGGGTCAAATATTTGGCAAGTCATTACAGCCAGCTGTCTCTCATAAGCCACACACGCACTCCTTGCGTTTGCCACTTAAGAGAACACATGCTCACGATTGCACAGAACAATGTCATCTTGCTCAATGTTTAACCAAACCCAAATGATGAATAAAGATATCCAAAATTATTTACTTCAAGTGAGCAGTGTCTTATGAGACAAATAATAAAATATGTGTTTAAGCATGTTTGCATAAATTTGCAGAAAACATCTTTAAACCATGCAGCTTTTTTCCATTTTGTAAAAGATAGTGTAATTACCAGAATTGACTGGAGGCAGATTTGAGCCACAAACTGAGCTGTAGGTAAGCCTGTCAAGATAAATACAATTTTGACTTATCATTCAATATATGAAAGACGGAACAATATACTTTGGAGCTCAATATTTATCGTGTGTACAATTTCTTTGCAATAGTGGGGAGATTTTAGCCATTTAGTTACAGTATTATCATTTATTGCAATATTTCTCTGTAGCAATATATTGTGCTTCAAAAACACAGGCCTAGTATTAGGCCTTAATACAGCCTTATGTAATTTAAAACATACTGGGAGAAAACAGACAAGGTCTGACAAGGAATTTACATTTTTCCTTTATTTTATTTTCAGATTAATTTATCTTGCAAAAGTGAATACAATGTTGATATCAGCTGTCAAATATATATGTTGCAAACACTAAATGAACTTTTGCCCAAAATAAAGATGAGTGCTAACATATATATTTTGACTGTATGTTTTTATAATAATAATAAAGAATATGATTTTCCTGATAAAATAAACATTGGCTGATCGTGATTGGTTGTAGTTAAACACCTTTTTTGTAGTTCTAGTTAATGCTGATATCGACAGTAGAATGAGGGTGATGAGCTGAGCCATCCCAAGTCCCTGGGGTATATTGTGGATGTCCATTTTCAGCTCTGCAGAATGTAGATAACCACGTACCATTTAAGTTCCCTGTCATAATCCCACAGTCCACAAAACCTTCCCTGGAAACACTGGGCTGCATGTTTACAATGCTAAGTCACAATTACCCCAGTCTAATTACTGGGTTAGCTCTCAGCACAGTAGGTCCGAGTGGTGATGGTGCATAACTCTGTTTCTACAGAGCTGTGCCGGGGCCCGGGCAGAGGCAAGAGTCAAGGGGTGTGGTGAGGTGTGGTTCACTCTATCAATTAACTGTATATACAGACAGATTAGTATGCTTACAACAAGACATATTTTAGATACAAAATGTACTGCACTTTAAAGAAATATTTACTTTAAAATTCCAAGGACCTTCAGTACGCATGTTTAAGTTGTATTAAGAACCCGCCATGGGTTAGACTTTCTGAGGGGATACTGCCCCCTTATAGTAATGTTATTTTAATTACTACTAAGGCTGTAGGCCAAATTTTTTCAAGCAGGAAAAGCAGTCAACCCATGTCCATGTAAAATGTTTGTGATGATCGCAATAATTTCAGGCAGCAGAGTCGACCAATTAAAATAAGGTTTTCTTTGTGATTAATACACTTTTCACTTTAACTTGCTTTTGTTTTCATGTTGGGAATCCATGTTATAGATCAAAGTGGGGGTCATGTTATGTTGAGAGCATCAGCTGGGGGGTCACAACACAAGATGATTTCAAAATAGGGCTGGGCGATATGGGAAAAAAATAATCATGTTTTTTTTCCCCCCATATTGATCGATCTTGATTTTCTATTCGATCTTCTTCCATCTTATTAAAAAAGTTGGAATGAGTTTGTACAATAGATTAAATCTAATGCATACACGAGTTACCACTAGTGGCAGAAATATGTGTACGCGCACGCTACCGATATCAAAGAATATAGAAACATGTGCGATGTCTGTGCGCTACATGAGGTCTTACATTTTACTCATAAACAGTGAAAATAGTCGTTTACTTTCCATAACTTGTATTGTAAAGATGAGAAGCACCAGAGGAGAGAAAGAGGAGAAAAGGTGCGGCTGGATCAGACAGGGGAGGGGGAGCGGTCAAATGGCACCGCGCACACAGAGGCAGAGGGAGAGAGAGACTGGACGTTTAGTCAGACTGTGCAGATTTAAGTCAAAACGTGTGAACATGTGAGGAGACAAAGGGACATGCTGTGGCTGTAGACCTATCGATTAAAGTGCATACGCCTTATCATCGAGATCGACCAAAGTAGAGATCGCAATCTATCGATCTATCAAAATATAATTTACTAATTATGACACTATTTTATTAATGATTTGTACCAAAAACAGTATAAATTTGTGAAATTAGGTCTAATAACTGGTAACTGGTAAATAAATAAATAAATAAAATTGAGTTTAATACTGGCATTTGGATGTAGAACCCAAAAGAAAACCAGAACTCAAGTAAGGTTAAGAGGTTTATTGTACAGATGGATATGGAAATGGGCAAAGGGGTCCGGTGGAGGCAGACAGGCACAAGGCAGGGGGGTCCGAAGGAACACAAGCCACGAGATGAACGGGGGAGCCGAGAGGGGAGATCCAGGGAGCACTGGGAGCAGAAAAAAACAAAAATTGCAAAAGGTCTAGGAACAAACACAAAGCAGTCTCAAAAAGCAAGATCTTGAGAAGCGTGAGCCACAAGCTAGTTACCGATGTGGTAAAACTGACGAACTGGGCAGGAGTGGAGGAAGAACCGGGCTGATATAGGCACGAGTAGATTGGGGATGATCTCAGGTGGATGATGATAAGGAGATTGCAGCTGGTATAAAGGCGACTCCTCCCAGGCAGGTGAGACAGACAGACACAGAAGGGAGGGGGAAAGGGAGAGACTGGAGGATCATGACAATTTTACTTCACAGTGGGGGTCCCAAGTCAGTTGCATGGTTAGGTTTGGGAGTCCCTAGATGAACATTTCGTATTTAGTTGAATCAATAAAGCTTTGGGTTGTTTTGATTGAAATCAATGTTTGGGTTTGCGTATTTTGTCTCACCACCAACTTGTTTTCTCTTTAGCTAGACAGATAATTTCAAAAGTTAAACAGTGTTCCACGGGACATCACACATAGAGATTGGGTTTCTCCTTGAGTAAACAACAGAGAGGACAAAGCCAAAGCAGACAATGTGTGTCTTAAAAAGTGGACTGTTGCCCAGAATAGCAAATTTCGTTCTTTAATTACCCTTTAGCCTTCAGAGGGCAGAGAAATCAAAAGATGTCTGGAATTATTTTAAGGATGATTTCCCTGCTTAATTCACCTTGACATTTTAGTACATGTTGCTTCCTCTCCAAGAACGCACATTCTATGGCACACACTCAAAGTCATAAACTCCACTGTCTGTGGTTGGTGCCCTGCAGGAAATGCATGTAATAAATTATTAATGTTAAACTTTATTTAAATTGCGGTCACTGCGTGCTTCCCCTCTATGCTGTATATATGTAAGTGCTATAGATTTAAGTATCAGATATTTTATTACCATGCTGCATATGATCATGTGGTGAAGAGGCTACTGCCAAGAAACTTTTGGCATGGACTCAAAGTGATTTCTTGAAACCTAAGATGCACCATTGACTTTATCAGTGCCGACCAGGTTCTATGGAAAAACTTACCAAAATCTCACAAAACCAGCTTAATTGATATAACTGCTAGTCTGATACAGTTTTCTTCACCAGGAACCACCAGGAGGACTACAGGAAGAGTTAATAAGCTACAAGCCTGACCTATACCTCTCAATCTACACCCAGGTTCCAGTAAGCCCCCCAAAGGTTTGTAACTGTGTGGTCGGTTAAGTTGCCAATTGAGAAGGCATGCCATTCCTTAGAATTGAACTGGGGGGTCTGGTGACAGGGGCTCTTGCCTTACAGATAGCCCAAGCTAAAAGAAGCGCGCTGCACTGAAGGAAAGAGTGTTTGGGGAGGAATGATAGCTATGAACGAGGGAGGCCAAGGAGAAGATAGTACCAAAGGCGAAAGCCAGGAGCTGTCACGTGTCAATGAGTTCATGTTTATGCTCACTTCACTAGTGGTAGGTAAGGTCTCCCCGAAATAACTGCAGCAACTATTGGATGTCACAATCAAAAAGGGGTAGTGTCCAGCCATGTGTGTAGCAATATGTATATTTAGAGCTAATATACACAAGTATTTTAATGCATTTCTTTAAAATTCTCTACCCAATAATATGCAACATTTACAATTATATTATAATAAAACTAAAGTTCTGACAATTTTTATAATGCACTGTCTTGGTTTATTCTGTTTTTGTATGACCCAGTTTGACAATGAAAATGGTACAGGTTTGGCTTATGGGTCATCACAGTGAGATGTCTTTGTTTTTTGTTTTTTTTTTGTTATAAGATGCCTTTTCTGATCCAGCCCTCTGCATTTGTCCACACAAAACACAAACTTTCTTCTCTGCTTGTTCCCTCAAGGTGCCCAGAATAGATGAATATGACAAAGGCCTTACACTGGATTTTCTCCTGTCACAACCACCGCCTTTTATCTGAGCAAAGACCTGGCAAAAGAATATGCTACTTGGATTGGGGTAAGTGATGTGACAAACAATTTTCATACAGTTAGCTGAGTGAGATTGTCCCATCTCCAAACTCCAACAAGAAAGACTCCTTCTAGGTCTAGGAATAAAATCGGAGGCATTTTTACTGTTGGGCATTTCTTTAATTTCTTTAAATTTAGTTGAATTCGAATGTGTCTAATTTTCAGTTTGTACATAGAGATTGTGTGGTTTAGTCTACTTTGAGAAGGTGTGTTAACGGTTTTATTTCGACATTTTTATTGAACATTTTCCATATCTGGTTTAGTAGCATAGTGTGTGTTCTTATGTTTTAATAATTAATCACAGTGATAGTATCAGACTTGCACCAATGTTAAAATGTTTGTTTTTGCAGTTATGAGTTAATATACAGAATAGAAGCAACTGTAAACATGACCATTAACACTATTATGATAATATTTAGTATAACACCTTTTCCACAACAACATAATTAATCAAATGTTCTGTACTTCCCCATTAGAAAGGCGTGAATTCAGTTTCAAGAGCAGACATTTGAGTTTTGAGGCAATGTTTTACCTCTGTTTGCCTTTTCTTTGAATTTGATCATCTTAAATTAAAGCCAGTCTTTCTGGTGTGTGTGGATACAGTAGGTTCGCTCAGTATGTGTGCACTTATCTGTCTGCCCTTGAGCGAATGAGACAGGCCAAGTCTGCCAACTTCTTTTGTAGATTTTTTCTGTCTGTTAAGAAACAACATTGTGTAAGTTTAACTGCCTTGTCACTTTGTGGGTGTTGCTATTAGTTAACACTTTTCTAACAGTGCTCCATCTGTTTGATCCTGTACTTTGATGTCACCTGTAATGTAAAGTATACATTATGTGGTATGTTTTTGACAGTGTGGTTAACACCTACACCCTCTCTGGCAGATTTCACACTGCATAATCAGATAAAGTTGTTTTGAATACAGTTAATGGAATTTGATCCTAAGGAAAGATTAATTTTATCGTTTGACTACTGTTTTGTAATTTTTATATCTCATTTCAAAATAGGCAAGTGAAAGTGGAAACAAAATCTTTAAGAATAATTACAGGGATCAAAGGTCAAGGATGACATTATAAAGTGTGTCCCAAGATGCAGATGTTTATAGCAGCTATAAATGTGTTAAATTGTTATTGTGGTTTAAAGGGCCCATATCAGGCTATTTTCTAATCAATGTTATACTGTTGTTACCTCATCACAAACATACCTGGAGTTGTGCTTTGTTTCATTCACACATGTTTAACACAAACCCTCCACATATATACCGAGTTCTTCACTCAAGCAGAAAACACTGTTCCACCTTATGATGTCATGTGGTAATACAAGAAGTGTTCCACTATGTTTTTAAACTGTACACACCTTCACTAGATCATTTGGATAATTTCAGCCTTGGAATTGCCAGTCTTTGCTTAACTAAAGGTAAAAGGTAGCTGTTAACTTAAAATTAAATTACAGCTTCATGACAAACAAAGTAGAACAGAGCATTTTGAGCTTTAGAGATGTAGATAGATTAATAATAAAAAGTTACTCAAACATGTGTGACTGAAACAAAGCACAACTCCAGATATGTATTGGAGGAAATAACAGCATTATAACATGGCCTAAAGTTCACAAGAGTCAATTTTGTGTAATATAACACCTTCTAATCCAGTATATTGTCAACAGCTATTATTACCATTTTAGTCATTGCTTTGATGTCATCTGTAATCTTAAGTGCATATTTAGTAGTGTTTTCTGCTTTTGGCAAAGTCCCATAAACAAAATCTTTCCATGTTACAGTAGGTGCTTTTCGTGTGTCCAAAAACAGTTTTGTAGAATCACCAGTACACGTCTGTCATTACTGTTAATCATGCCCATAGCTGTTCAAACAGGCTTCAGATACTTCAGCCTCAGCCGGGAAGTGGAAGATGAATATTTGTTGTAATTATATTGGCAAAATATAACTTAAAGGTGCACTGTGTTACTTTCTGTGTGGAAGGTCTGTCACCATGGAGATATTATTGCTTTGCCCGGATTTTTTCACAGTATGATATTAAACTTTATTCTATTTCCAAGCCAATTTACAGGTCAGATTTGTGAAGAGGTGGGCCTGCTTACAGTAGAATGCATATTTTTTAAGGTATTGTTTTCTTGTAAAAACACTTACAATTAAATAATAAGCTAATTTAATGCCATACTGTGGTACATTCCAGGGAAAACAATCTCCCTAGCATATCTCAATGGACACAACCAGGTGCTACACTCTTACCAGAAAGGGTAAATAATGCACCTTTAAGATTTAGATTTCACATTTTCACATTTTCGATTTCTATTTTGGATGTGGGTGATGCTTATTTTGCACAGCCACAAATGAAGACATAATAATTTGCACTCAATTTAATGACTAAACATTAAACATTAAACTTACTCCCCTAAATAATCGTAAACTGATTACAACTTGAAGTGTGAGCCCTCTTATACAGAAAAGCTGTAGAATTCCCTATAAAGATTTAACCAGTCCTATCAACCCATGTGGAAATCGGCACAGTAAGAAGATTATGACTAATCCACTTTGGATGTCAGTTTATCCTAATGTATGAGCAATATATGACAGGATCTGATAAGAAGACATAATGCAGCAAGAAATTATGTTTAGTTGAGCTTATAATAGCTCACAAGTTCATTCTGGGGTTGGTGTATATGTTATTATATATTTTTTGAGAGAGGGGGATATAAGCAAAGGTAGCATTATAGTGAGACCACTTTGGGTACTAGGACTGCTCAGTTCTAAAGGTATTGGCCTAATTTCTGTCTTTACTGGAAGGCAAAAGGAGAAATTCAATTTCTGCTTCTGCTTCTTCAGTTCTGAAGAAGCAGCTGCGAAATGTATTTGACCAAATAAACTTTTGTCCAGTTGACAAATTGAATTTCTCCTTTTGCCATTGATTCTACCTGGACGACTGAGGGATTCTACACAAATCACATTTTTATGTTACGACAAGAAACACCAATTATTCATAACTATTGACTCTAGATTAACACCACCCTTAAAGCAGACCTATTATGCAAAATAGACATTTTTTTCCACATACTTTTAACCATGTTATAGTTGGAGTGATTTGTGCATATCTGAGCCATCTCTAATCGCTCATTTTCAAGATCCCATATTGCCGATCAACTCTCGTTTTACGATCCCCGGTACATGCTCACTGCTCTGTACTTACTTTGTTCTCCAATTTTATTTTCTTAATTGATGATACACATAAGATTTGGCTGCATAGTCATTTTGGCACAAATGAAAAACAATCTGCTGGTCACTAGCGTGATCTGCAGCTATCCGCGGTGGAGGTGCCGACTCTTTGTTGTGATGATGTTTATGGTGACATCTGCTCCCATTTGGCACCGCAGTTTTCTAATGCAAACTTGTTTCTTTTATTAAGTAATTTTAGATATATTGTGATAACATAATGATCCACAGGTGTCATAGATTATAATTGTACAGTCCCCTCCAAGAGTATTGGAGGCAAATTATCTTATTTTTGTTGTTCACTGAAGACATCTGGGTTCAAGATCAAAAGATGAGTATGAAACAAGAGGTCAGAATGTCAACTTTTATTCCCTGGTATTTACATCTAGATGTGTTAAACAACTTAGGACATACCAACCTTTGTTTAAACCCACCCATTTTTCAAGTGAGCAAAACTATTGGAACATGTGATTGACAGGTGTTTCTCCTTGACCAGGTGTTGCCTTTAAGGTTGGTTGTTCAAGCATTAAATAGCTCTGCATGACTAGTCTACTTCTTGGCTGCAAGACTGCATTTCTTGTTAAAGAACACAAACTGAAATGATGACCAGAGAGCTGTCTATGGGGAAAAGCAAGCCATTTTGAAACTGAGAAAAGAAGGAAAATCAATCAGAGCCATTGGACAAACATTGGACATAGCAAACACAACAATTTGGAATGTCCTGCAAAAGAAAGAAACTACTGGTGTTCTGAGTAACAGATGTCGAACAGGTCGGCCAAGGAAAACAACAGTAGTTGATGACAGAAATATTGTGCGAGCTGTGAAGAAAAACCCCAAAACAACAGTAAGTCAAATCACCAATGACCTCCACAGTGCAGGGGTGAAGGTATCAATCCACTGTTCGAAGAAGACTCCGAGAGCACAAGTATAGAGGCCATACCCCAAGATGCAAACCATTCATCAGCAGTAAGAATCGGAAGGCTAGATTGGAATTTGCAAAGAAGTACAGAGATGAGCTGCACAAATCCTGGAACACAATCCTATGGACTGATGAGACCAAGATTAATCTCTACCAAAGTGATGGAAAGGCCAAAGTGTGGAGGAAGAAAGGAACTGCTCATGATCCGAAGCATACAAGCTCATCTATGAAGCATGGTGGAGGTAATGTCATGGCTTGGGCGGCATGGCCGCTTCTTGAACAGGCTCATTCATTTTTATTGATGATGTAACTGATGAAGTGTACAGAAATATTTTGTCTGCCAATGTATGGAGAAATGATTCCAAATGAATTGGGAGGAATTTTATCATGCAGCAGGACAATGAAGTGCACTGCCAACAAAACAAAGGACTTCATCAGGGGAAAAAGTGGAAGGTT
Organism: Taenioides sp. WSHXM2023; assembly: GCA_029959045.1. Classification (NCBI taxonomy): domain Eukaryota; kingdom Metazoa; phylum Chordata; class Actinopteri; order Gobiiformes; family Gobiidae; genus Taenioides; species Taenioides sp. WSHXM2023. The sequence continues at coordinate 13,200,376 of CM057103.1, read as the reverse complement.
TTAGACTGGCCAAGTCAGTCACCTGACCTTAACCTAATAGAACATGCTTTTTACCTCCAGAAGAGGAGACTGAAGGGATAAACCCCCTGAAACAAACAAGAACTGAAGGAAGCTGCGGTAAAAGCCTAGAATAGCATCACAAATGAAGAGTGCAACAGTTTGGTGAGGCACTTATTGCAAGCAAGGGTTTTGCCAGCAAATATTAAATTTTATTTACTTTAAGATTTTTGGTTCCTTTCATTTTACTTTTGCACCTAAAATGCTGTGGTGTAATACAAACAGTGATATATCCTAAGCTGTTTAACACATCTAAATGTAAATACCAGGATATTAAAGCTGACAATCTGAACTCGTGTCTCATACTCTTCTTTTGATCTTCAGCCCAAATGTCTTCAGTGAACAACAAAAATAAGGGAATTTGCTTTGCTGTTCCATAAAGACACAAGCACAATATGTCTTCTTTAATTCACTTTCATTCACAATGTCTAATACATAACCATAACATCATCACCAATGTTTATGAACTCATAATTTCTGAATGATAAAGTTAATGTGATATACTGAGCAAGATGAAAAGAAGCACCAAGTTGAATTGAAATTACTCAATTTATTGTGACCTGAATATAATCATGTTTATTTATTAACTGCTTAATCTATTCTTTATAACTCAACTCTGGCATACCAAAATGTGTTGCAATAATGTTCAGGCAAGCTAAAACAGATATTGCGTGAACAAGGTTAAAAATATTAGAGATAATCCATGGTGACTGAGTTGTTTTAGCACATTTTTCCATCAGCATAGATATGAAAAATATTTAGTCCTTTTTACTGTTGTCAGAATGCCCAGACTATCTGGTCTGTTCTTAGGGCATGTATCAGTCAGTTTAAAAAATAATGTTTATCAGACTGTCTGCGTCCTTGTTTTGATATACTGGCAATCTCCAGTCTAAACAGTCAAACTATTGATAAATATAGTATATGTATTAATACAGTCATATTACTTAATGTTGTTACTATCAAAACACTGTTCAATTATTAGACACACATGAACTTTGGCACAAATCCAAATCAATCATATTAGGTTGCTCATATTATTTGTATAATAGCAGCTCATATTTTATGTTTATTCTCCTGGACCATGAACTGAAACCTGATTTGAAAAATAGATGACAATTGTAATCGAGTTTGCAATATTTAGCTGGAAAATAAAGAGCAGAATAAAAAGCTAGTATGTGAAAGGCTGTGGGGAAACACAAATGAGAACACATTATTATGACAATGACTCCTGGAAAAGTAATTTGAGGTTGTGGCACAAATACAAATCTCCTTTGACCAAAGCATGAGTCAGGCTGGACAAAGAAGAATCTTTGACCTAGTAATATGACTAACCAAGGCTTACATGCAGTATAAGACTTTTGTTACCAGACAGAAGTTCAGACTCACCCTCTCATTCAGTGTTTTTTTTTTTCTATATTTTTTATGACTTTCTATATTTGATATACATTGAGAAGACATGAACTCTACTAAATATTTTTTTTACATTTATATTTTATAACCAAACCAAATCATCCACCCTTTGCTTTGTTGAAAAATATGATTCTACTTTTATCCTTTTCTAAATAATTCCATATATTTTACTTGATATATTTGATGTCTTCTGTATGTATAAAATGTTGAAAGTAGTAAACATATAGAAAAAAACATTGTCCAGTTGACAAATTGAATTTCTCCTTTTGCCATTGTTATGATGATTACTATCATCGACTATCATTCAATATATGAAAGCTGGAACTATAGATTTTGGGGCTCAATATTTATCAAGTGTACAATGTCTTTACAATAGTGAGGATTACTGGGATTATCCTGCTTGTTGTCAGTGGCATAAAGTAGTTTTAATATTACCATTTATCGTTATATTTCTCTGTAGTGATATATCAAGCTTCAAAATTTGTTATCGTGACAGGCCTACTACAATGAGATTTGAACTGTAGAAGGTTAAATTATGAACTTCTATGACTGATTATAGATACAAAGTACTTAAGCATCTGTTATTTATTTATTTATTGCATATTTTTTTAACAATATTTGTCACATTTACAATTGTTTTTGGAGGATAAATCTGCTTAATGGTTTGGTTTCAATTTTATCATTTATCAGCCATATTGTCTTCCCAAGCAATATATCGCTAGGGATGTAACAATAACCGAAATATATTGTATATGATATCTTATCGTCAAAAGTCTCACAATAATATTGTGGGCAGTGGGAACTACATAGACCTTAATTCTTTGTATTATGACAGAAGCATATATATATATATATATATATATATATATATATACATGTTAGTGGACAGGTCAGATATGAAGGAGTGGTGCCTCTACAGTGAGAGTGGGAGAAAGGGTACATTGTTTACATTGTGGAGGAGTCTGCACTACAGAGGCAGAGCCATATTTATACAGTGCTGATATGTACATTTTGTGTATTTAGTTCAAAGTCACGCAATGTTATAGATACAGCATACCTTCTCACTGGCCTGCATGTAAAAAGGAGGTCCAGATAGTTAGTATAGAAAATATTGCTATATAATATTCCGTCACAATAATAGTATGGACCTTTATTAGGTTTTTTAATTTTTCAATTTACTTACTTCTTTTAATTAATTTACTTTTGATTCATGCATGCATGTTTGAGTAATTCTGTATTGTCCTGCTTTCGAAACTTGAGTGCTCAGAAAATTTCTGTTTTCACCGTCCCTCTATCCCCGCCCACAGCTCTGTACTTACTATAATTTAATAATTAAAAATATTTGGACTCTGAATAGTGCTAAAAAATGTCACGTAACAATTTGTCACCCATAAAAACATGTGATTGAAAATCTTGGTTGTCGTTTTAGATCAATGTTGCTGTTCACAATTAATAAAATGTCATCCCCCACTTACCATATGCATTCCAGCCATCCTAAGTATTTTTTCACAACTGTCAGAGACCAGTATGGAGTTTTAACCTGCACTTCCTGATTATCAGACAAGAAATTGCTTTCTAATTAGATGCAGATAGCATTAGCTGACTTATTTTGACCTCAAGGGCTGCTTATACAATATATCTCTACTGGGGTAAGACAAATGGGAAAAAAATCAAGTACATTACCATTATCTAATGTGTTGAGTTTGCACTTACAGTACTTTCACTTCACTTTTCCCAGGTGAGAGTTACCTGTTGTGCTAAGGGATCATAAGCATCAAGTTTCCTTATGACTGAATCCTTTTGACAACGTGCCAGTGTGTCTAATCCTCCTCTCAATGATTTTATTGTTGATGACCGCATAGATTACTGGAAAATGCTTATCTTAAAAACATTATGTCATGACCTTTGGTGGGCAGTCTCTTCAGCAGTGATTTGTGGTTGATTAAGAGGGATATATATACCAGATCTGAACACTAAACTTTGTAAATTACCAAACAAGGCCAGGCCTGTCTGATACGGTAGCAACAAAACATCAATCTACTTTTTTCTATGCCTAATCTGCAGTGGTTTCCCATGGCACGACATCCTTCCTCTCAGATTTCACACTGCAAAATCAGATAAAGCTGTTTGTTTTGTTTTGAATACAGTTAATGGAATTTGATGTAGCCTAAGGAAAGACTAATTTTAATGTCTGGCTACTGTTTTGAAAAATTTATATCTCATTTGAAAACAAAAAGAAAGCGGAAACATTTTTTTATAATAGCAGGGATGAAAGGTCAAGGAAGACATTATAAGGTTTGTCTCAGAATGCAGATGTTCAAGGCAGTTATAATTGAGTTACTTGTTATTGTGGTTTAAATCTGTTACTGTTAATTATATTATGGTTTTAGACTTTGTGAAGCTACAAAGTGCATGTTTTTGAAGATGATTATTAAACAAGTTTCTGATGCTGCTGTCACGATAACTACTATATGGATTTATCACTCAGTATATGAAAGCTAGAACAATATTTTTTGGGGTCAATATTTATGAATATGTACTTTTTCTTTGCACTACTGGGAAATCTTTAGTTATTTTTTGTCAATATGATCAGATTTAAGCTGTAAGAGGCTGAATAAATTACTTCTATGACTCATTAAAAATGCAAATTAAAGTACTTAAGTATTTCATTCTGCTATTTATTTATTGTAGCTCATTTTTTTTTAACAATATTGTAGATTTAGAATAGTTTTCAACAAAAAAGGTGAAAGAGACTAACTGAAAAACTGTAGACTAATGCTAGCTAGCTTGTGACTGTAATTTTATGTGTGATAGACTTGTTTAAGAGCACAAGTCAGCTCACTTGTTGTAGTTCCAACCAAGTCAGCTCTTTCTGGTCAGATTATGTTAAAATAAAGATAAGATTAAAGTCACAAAACTTCTAACAGAGCAGTGCTTTCAGTTAGCGTTACCCCCCGGGAATGTTGATGATAGCAGCTGCAAAGTATGAAGTGGCAGATCCTCCACCAGCAAACTTACATAGTGCACCTTTAAGTAATATGTAATATCAGTCATTAAAATGCTACATAATAATGGCAACATAGGAGCACATTTGGTACAAATCAGTCGACAACAACAACAAAATCCAAAATCTACACATAGACCTGTCACGATAATTACTACATCTACTGAGTGTTCTGTAAATGATAGTTTAAATTATTTATTTTGGGGCTGTTCTTTGCAATAGTGGGTAGATTTGATTTTGCGTTTTGTAATTTAAAAATATTTCAGCTGTAAAAGGTTGAATGAGTTCCTCTTGTGGCTAATTATAGTCTCATTCTTCTATTTATTTGTTACAGCTCAGGCCTCATTTAAGTAGCATATTTTCTGCAGCAATATGTTGTTATTGTGACAGGCGCATCTACACATTCAATTACGAGAAGAAATATGGCGCGAATGATCTGAGAAAAATAGTAATTTGAAATGCCAAGTTATTGTCATCTCTTGTCATATGTCTTACAAGAGAAACCTGGCTGCCAATTACATTTTTTCCTCCTATAATTGTGGACCTTTTGATCTGAAGGTATTTATTAATACTTCTGACAGTTAAACACCTGCCTGTTTTCATTGCTACCGGTTAGTGTCTGTTTTGCCCAATCATGATTTATAAAGTTAATTGCCTTGAGGACCACTTTTGTAAAAGACACTGTTGACATCACCGTGGCCTCACATGCCACCTGTCTGCTGGTGATTTACACTTACAAGTGATTTATCTGTTTAGGCTTTCATCAAATGTGTTTCATACCTGGCTCTGATCCAGCTTTGGTAACTTATGAAATCACCGTGAAGTTTTGTATTTCATGTATTGCTTTTGCAAACTTCATCTCATTAAAACGATGCATTATGTAAGTTTTCTGGAGGGTATGACTTAGTAACGTCTCCACAGTGATTGTTACTGTTTTGCCTGAACTGTTACACAATGAATAAATTCAAGATGGAAATGTAAATACTAGGGATGCACCAATATCGATACTGGTGTTGCATATCTGTGCCAATCCATGAAAATTTGCTGTTATGCCGGATATCGGTTCTGCCAATATCCCATTTGGGCCTATAAACTGATGTAATTAGACTATTTAGTGGTCGTAGTTGGTCAGAAAGTCTCATAATATTTGAGCTTTTAATACATAATTGTTCTGTAGTTACTTGAGGGATAAATAACAGCTACCTAACACATTTTGTCGTACAGTATTTTTTGTTCTTAATATAGTTTTTAGTCCTTGCACTGGTATTGGTTGATATCGGATATTGTCAGAAGCCATAGTATTGGGGTAGGTATTGGAAGTGAAAAAGCTCTATCAGTGCATTCCTAGTAAATACCATACTGTGGACCATTTTAAGCAATGCAATAAGAAGCAAATGACTCTTAACATAACTCATCTGCGCTATATTTGATTTTTACCATCTTAAACTTATTCCTCAATCTTTGCATTTTTTGCATCCTAATCATCTGCCACGATTAGAGTTTATCAGCAGCTTTTACAGCTTTTAGAAGCAATGCTATTGCTATCAACTTGGCATGCTAACAGTGCACTAGTATTACTTCCTGGTTCGGGGACAATAAAAATGTTTTATAATTAGATGCAGGCAGCACACAGCAGTCTCATTTTGACCCTAAGAACTGCTTTTACAACATATCTGTATTGGTGACAAATATTATTTTATTAGATGAAAAAAATTGGGTTACAACAAGGATAGAAACGATAGCAGGAGATAGAGGCAGGTGTACCTTGTAGAAGAAGCAGTACATGTACAAGTAAGATTATAATAGACTTATTAGAACTTTGTTGAGTTATTCTGTGGTCACTATAATAAACTATAAAAAGTAAAAAATATAAAACACTGGTAGACTACAAACTTTTGAGTGGTAGAATCCTCTGTGGACTTGGCATTTTGGGTTGGTAACTGTGACAAACGTGGGATTAATACAAAAGACTGAAACTAAAATCCGCCTGAACTGATGAGGAAAGCTATACCAGGCTGCCACACTGAAACCTGCCCAGTGAAAGGTAATGCTGAGGTAATGAGAGTAACCCAGGGCAGGGAGGTGAACGGGGGCATTCAGACGGGCAAAACCACAATTACCATGTACAGAAATGTAGCGACACAGTGAAAAAATGCTGACTTTTTTTAGACCATCCATTCAGTGTTTTCTCTTTTCTGAATGAAATGTCAGTTTGTGTTCTGCTTAAGGATTCTCCCAGATACTAATCAATGCTGAAACTAGTATTGAAACTAGATACTTAAATTTTTAAATTTGCTGATTTCAGGTCAAAAACTCCTAATTCTAAGTTTGTGCTGGCTTCTGTGGCCTCTGTGATTTTCAGTAGGTGACATCATGAACTTCGGCACTGATTGCTGCAGGGGCAGAGTTTAAAGTGTGGAGACTTGTTACATCAATCACCTTATACCCCCATACCCTGCCTCTCCTCCTCTCTCATTTTGCCCTTTAGTCCTCCAGCTAATGCCCAGTTTAGCTGCTCTATTTGAAATGTGATTGTGGGCGGAGTTTAGGTGTTTAGTCCCACTTCAGTCAGGAATAAGTATAAGTATCTTGACCTTTATCAGAAGTAGTTCTGGATGATTTTTCTTATATTGATTGATCATGATTTTTAATTCTTCCTAAACACACCAAAAATGTCTTTCAGAATTAATTTCCTAAACACAAGAAATGTCAAATATCTTGTTCAAAAGTTCCAAACTTCAAATCACATGCTTTTACTGACATTGGTTGTGGAGCTCTCGATTAAAAAAACAAGCTGATTATTGACAATTAGTAATGATCAATTGCAATTGGATGAATTGTATAAATTGTATAGCCCTAATCAGAAGACATGTTTAAATTTACACTATTTTTTATATGTGCAATTAGAATATGTAGATGGGATGGTATAAGAGGCAGGAGCCTCTGGTACAGATCAGCAGTTACCCAGTGACTCATGCCCGGGTGGATATTTGTCACAGTCGGAAACGGGTTTTAAATATAGGCTGGTGTAGGTCACTAAGCCATACTACGTGCAGAGGTTGGGAGTATTAGTTTACTTTTTATTACTTTTACTCAGTTATATTTACTTGAGTAACATTTTGGACAGTGTATTTTTAGTAGTTTTTAACACTCTTGCATGAATAAAAGTTCTATTTCCACTATAAGTAAGTATATAAAGCTATAAAGTTTTATATTAAAGATTAAATTACTTGAACATTTGTGTTTCTTGCCCCTTACCAAAAATATATGGTCTGTCCTTTCTCTGGAAATACCAGAATTTGTGTAAATAAATAATTAATCATATGATGTCCCCGTGGTTACTTAGGAGTGTTTGGTGAAATCACTACATGAGTAATATCAGTTTAAGTGCTTAAAATAAGGTTTAAGTGCCCACCTCTGGCTACGTGTGAGAGTACACATAGTATCACTCTATACAGCAGGCCACACCTGTAGTATAAGGGAGGGGTTTTGCCGAGTCGTAATTTCTCATCATTTAGCTCACAGCTCACTGCACGTGGTTACCTTACCTGCCTGGACGCACGTCGTCTGGATCAAGGCTAAAACCAGCTCCATCCTGCTTTCTTCTTGCCAAACGGCAAGTTTATGTAACAACCAAAGAGTAATCCCATAAATACAGCAACACTTACTTAGATAGTGGGTACAAGGATAACCCTTCAAAGCATTACTGTAATGAGATAAGACTGTGTTTGAATGGAAAGCAAATTTTGAGTCAGCAAATAGGTCAAAGAACAAGGTTGCATGTCTATATTAAAACAAATGCATTGTATTGCACTGTATGTTCCGCCTAGCTACTAAATTCTTATTCTTATTATTATTATTTATTTATTTATTTTATTGTTTTTTTTTCAGCATTAATAAGACTTGACTAATTATGTAGGTTCCCTTGCATAGAGCTAACAATAATGTGGTTTGTTCATCAACGGTTACCTATCCAAACAGTAGTCCACAGGTGATAGGGCTCTCAGACACTAGACCCAAATGGAAGATAACATATACACAGTTAAATCCTTTTACGTACATCCATCACTGATGATGAGGGGGATTTGCTTTGGTGCGTCTGTGATGTTCATGGTACATTTTAAATCAAGTATCACATAAAGCCAACAACATATGCTATTAAAGGGGACATATGTAAAATTATGTTAACATAATTTGATGTTCTCTCATCATTAGTTTACTTATAGTTGGATTTTGATTAACGCTTGAGTCTGTATTGTCCTGCATTTGAGTACCCAGAAAATTCCTGTTTCCACCTACCCCCTATCCCCGGCCACTGCCCTGTACTTACTTACAATTATTAAAAAAAAAAAAAAAAAAACATACTCTGGATCTTATATGTAGAGTTCAAAAACGTCATGTAGCCTCTTAGTTCTTTTTTGATATTGCAGGTTTTAAAGAAAAATCTACTCAAATCAAGCTGGCATAATTGTGCACAGGCGGCAAGGTTATAGGTCCTGCTAAATCACAGATTATATGGTTTATGACATTCTTTGGGGTGTTTTACTCAGTGAAAGGGGCCCCACAATTTGCAGGGATTACATGGTACGCTTTATATTTAGGTATGCACATAAAGAGCATGAGCCGGGGAGAGCCGAGCTGAAGCACGTCTCTATTATCGCCATGCAAGAAGCTAATCCAGCTGGAAGCAGAGAAGTAATGGGGCTAAGAGGGGCAGAGTTTCAAAACAAACATGGCCAAAGAGCTAACAACCTTCAATTAATCGTCATCCAGGGGCCCGGGGAGCAGCTAATGCTAAAGTGTCACTAAATATGTAAGTATGTAAGTAATCTACCACTAGCACCTAATACTTTGTCCTCACTGGGCACAGGTGCTTGTGATAATCTGGTACAAAGTATAACAGGAAATTAACCGGGGAGTGGATTAAAGATATAGTTCATCCATCCAAGGGGAAAAAGTTATTCAACCCTGGTCAGTCTGCAGTTTATAGCCTGGAAATTTCTAGTTTTTTGCAATCATTTTTGTAACTGATTCACAAATTGGAAAGGTTTGGTGAAAGGCTGCCAGTGAAGTTCCAGTTCAATTGAAACCGTGTGCTTTTATCTCTATCTTTTAATGAACATGTCATGTCATGTATTTCAAACTTGCAGATCAAAATAAATGATTTATGACAGGTGAGTTGGTGTTGTCTTTATGTTATTATCTTATCTTATTTTATATAATTATTTTATAGTTATCTCAGATGTCAGTACTAATTAATTCTAAAGCTAAGGCATGCCATTTTTTTACAAGCTGACTCAACAGAGAAAATGTGTAAACTAGTCATGCAGTTGGTTATGTATTGGCAAGTCGACTGTTCAAAGCCCAAACTGTTTGTGGCTGATGAGGGAACAACTGAATACTGGCTTAAAAGGTGCACTGTGTAACTTTTCTGGTATAAGGTCCAACACCTTCTTGTCTTCATGTTGCTGCCTAAAATATTCTGTAGTATGACATAAGTTCCAAGAATGTTATTCCAGGGATCTTTTTAGCAATAAAACACATGTAATTGAATAACTGCAACAGTATGTAGTATGTAGTAGTATGTAGAACAGAATATACTATAACCACGGCCACTACTTTGAAAAGAAAACACCCAGGAACATCAAGGAAACCAGACAAGGTACAGAGTTCCATTTAAAATAATGCTATATTTGGATAGGGCCGGTAGTTTTATCTCATTTGTTTTAACCCTATTGAAAATCTGTTGAAAACACAACAGCCACAACACAGCAACCTTTTCCTTATTTTATATAAAACAATATAATTTGAAAAATAAATATGTTTTTACAGACACTGACATGTTAATAACTGACATAATAATAAAGCAAAAGGACTATGGAAGAAGGCTTCAAGGTCCAAAACAGACAGTTTCTGAAAATTACACTAATTTTAAAATGGTGGTGTATGGTGAGTGGCAAGCAGTAGTTTATTTGTCATTGCGGCTTGCAGGATGGAAAACAGTTTTAAAATTCTTAATGACGTCTAAGTTGGACACACGGGATGTCTACAATCGCACACTCACACATTTAGACAGATATACAAAGCCTACACCCACAGTTTTTAGATAAGGGGCAGAGAAGTGATAGCATCAGTAAAAACAGAGCATCTATTTAGGGAATGTTAACAAATAAATGTTTTTGTTGTTTTTAGTTTCTTACAAAAGCACAGAGCTCCATGTCGCAAGTAGCTGTCTGACCTTACACATAACACTGTATATATAAATAGACCAAATTAAATATGGGTTGAATGAATACTGAAAATACTCTCTAATATAAATTATCTAGAGTGTACTATGTCATAAAGGGATAGAGTATGTACACTTAAAGTAATCATGGTTTCTGTATAGAGTTCATATAACTAGCTAGACATCAGCACCCCTCCAAAAGAAAAATAATTTAAAATTCTCATCAAAAAGAATTTCTCAGTACATTTTAGCGAGGCACAGTTATTTCAAATGGAATCAAACTACAGTATAGGATGTTTTCAGTGGTTTTTCATAGCAAGTATAATATGCTATTTAATGAAGTATCCCTTTAAAAGTATGGCACTCCAAAGTCCATAGTCTCTTCCCATTCCCAAAACAATGGAAAAGTCAACAGTCCCACGAGGTTCTTCCAAGAAAAGGAAGACAAAATCTGATAGAAGCAAAGTCTTATCGGCGCTTCAAAATGTCCCTGTTCAAAAGAGGCATTCTCCGTTGCTCAGTTATGTCCTCTTTGCCATGCCGTTTAAAGACAGCACGCAAATGCCAGAGAATTTTTATCCAGTGATGATATAGTGGCATACATTGAATTGAAGAAAAACACCTGCACTGCAAGCCTGTTAGAACGCAAAACCATGGCCAGAGTGTCTGTCAAATGATAAGTTTAGTTGTAGCAGCATAAAACATCAGTATCATGGTCTATATACACACACAGAAACACAAAGGAGGAGATTCGAGCTCTGTCTTTCCTGGTATGGTTCTCTCTCAGTCAGTCCAATGGGAATGCTATCCGGACAAAAGAGCTTAGGGATCAAAGTGCTGAAATATCTCTACAGTATTCCTTCATCTTGGATATCTGGTGCCTCCGACGCCCTCATCTTGGTTTGTCACATCTGAGTGAAAAAGAAAATACAATCAAAACAGGTCAATTGAAGATGAAGAAGAAGATGATTATCCTACACCTAAGCAAAATTGGTTAAAAATGTCTGTATCTGAAATTGTGCATTGCTTGACAAAAAAAGAAAAAAAAAAAAAAGAAAAAGGACAGTTATTTAACTCTTAGATCCACCCAAGTGGTGCAAAGAAAATAAAAATTCACAACTCATTGTTAGATAACCAAACTGTTGTCAATAGGCACGTTCCGTTCTCTGATCCTTTTGGCCAATCGCCATAACAAATTATCAGCTTTCTGAGCCATTTACTTAATCATTTAGCAACATAAAAAGAATGCCCGATCAACATGCAACTATAAAACTAACAAACTGACAGAAGTCTTTACTAGCTTTCTAAGTTATCAAATGATTGATTTTCTTTCCTTGATTGGTCAAAATCTTCTTGAATCAGACCTGGTTTTCCATGTTGTTTGCATTTACAATAGGGGAGTATATCACAATTTTCTACAAAAAGCAGAAACTGTGCTAAACAGTGTATTGGCACCTCTTAGTTTAATTTCTAAACCAATCAGTAAACATTGCCAAACTGTTTTGCACGTCGCCACTGTGACCCAATTTGAACCCCTATTTGCATATATTTTAACAAGATCGTACAAGCCCACCAAAATGATTTTTAGTAACACTTTTCGTGATGTAATGCAATTAAGTCTTTCCACAACCGAGGCAAAATCCAGACTAGGCCAGTTTCGGCTATCAGTCAAAGTACAACTCACTTGCAGGTCCTCTCATTGAGCTCTAGGTGGCGCTCTTTGCAGTAGGCGTCTGTGTGTTTACAGGAGCAGCGGCACGTGGCTGGGTCCTGCAGGAATAGCCTCTTCCTCCTGTCTGAACAGTTCTCGCAGCAAGGTTGACAGACACTGGATGGACAAAAATGAGATGAAATCATTTAGAACAATATGTTTTAAAGTCAAATCACCCAAAAGCTGCAGCAGACACACATTGCACACAGGTTTCCATGTAGCATTGCACTTGGCTTGAGGCAAAAACCCAAAATCACCTATCTCTTGATCCCACTTGTTCGATTGAGGCACCTTAGTATTGCTTGGTTAGACTCTGAACATGCTGTGAGTAAAGCTAGTTCATGCAAAAATAACCCCACCTCCACTTCCAAAGAAGACTCAAAAGTCTGATGGTACCACATTACCAAACACTTCATTTATTGAAAAGTGTATAGACATTTGTACTAGACATTGGCAGTTCACAAATGGAGGGCTCAGTTTCTGTAACGCTGCAATAATTACATTCAGTGTTCACAGTAAGACCACAGTGAGATAATATGGTACTGTGCCAAGGTGTAAGTCAAAAGGGCTTTGACAAAATGTGCATATTTTTTCTGGTTATATCATTTTGTGCTTCAAATAATTAAATATAAATAATAATATTTTATCCCTGAAAAAAGTTTGGGCCCTAGAGCTGTACCATTGGAGGATCAGATCTTTGCTGATAGTTGGACAGTTCTTCTTTGTGCTTCTATTTTGGTGAGATTGTTGACTTCTTAAAAACCCACCAAACACATTTGCGCAGTACCGTATCTTCACAATTTTAGAGTAAAATAAGGGTACTTTTGTAGACAGATGCTAGAACACAAAGACACTAATATGCTATGGAAAACATTTACAAAATCCTTCTTCGAGGACCAAAGCAGTATAAAAGGGAACATAGATAGGCATCGGACATTATCTTGATGTTACATAAAAGTACCAGCATTCACAAAACCTGTTTGGAGACATGAAAAGAAACCAGGAGGAGAAAGGAGACAGGTACGCAAGCCACAGACTCAACAGTGAACACAGGACCAAGATTACAATCCTGCTGCTGATCCCTGTCCAGATAGACCACCACTGTATGGGCTGGAGTGCAAAGCCATGCTGGTGGGCCTTCACAACCAGGTTCAAGTTACAGCCAATCGACATCTTTGACATGATAGCTGCAACTTGAAACTCCACTTTTCACCAATAAGGAGTGATCTATTTACAAACATGGCAGCTTAACTTGGGAGGAAGACTTGGATGACTTGGCTACTAGTGACTGGTGGTGTTGAGATGTAACATGTAACAGGATGACTACTTCTCTATGTAAGCTAGAGGTGGGCAATATATCAAAATATGGATAATGTTGAAATTTATTTATTTTTTGAAGTTTTTGAAGAATTGTGTGTATTTTGTCTATAACAGTGGTTCTCAAACTGTTGTACCATGGCCGGACAGTTGTAGTGTTTGCCTAATTTGGAGGATTTGAATGAATGTATTTGTCCTCCTTTGGGTTATTGCTTGGTTAGAACTACTCTCACAGTGATATAGTCCTATTTCAGACCTGGTTTAGTTCTAATTTAGACCTGGAATACTGCAGGTTTAGGTCTGGGGGTATTGGGAGGCCAAATCTTGGCTTAGGTGATGCTTGGTCTGAAATGTTTGAGAACCACTAGTCTATAATTTAAAAAAAATAATAATCTACAAAAAGATCTTACTATAAAACTAAAGGGTACTTTCTTCTCAATTTTTCATCCAAAGTGGCCATGAAGTGATATTTCTACACTCTCATTCACTCTTTTACACTTAATTGGCACATTTACAGTAGTTTCTTATGGATTCCAAAAATGTCATCTGGCAATTGTTAAATAAAGAATTTAAATACTGATATTTAATACTGGTATTTTTGTCAATATCACCCACCCCTACCGTGAGAACATGTTTTGCTAAAGCTAACAGTAGCAAAACAGGTTAGCGCACACACACAAATTAAAGGCAGCGTGGCTGGTGTGACAGAAGCGACATGCTAATTGACAATGGTCACAGATGGTGAGATGTGGTTAAAAGGGGCACAGTAACTCCTCCCAAATGAGCTTAATTATGAGAAGCGCAACACTCAGGTGCAGATAGGTGGAGAAGGCGGAGCTGACATACGCATCGTGATTTGTTTTGTCTCTGTTTTTCTTTCGCTTTCTCTTTAGACCTTTGCCTTTGCCTTGTCGAGGTTTTCTGGAAAACACACAAGAAGAGCACAACAACGCAGAGAGATGCCTGAGAGTCTGAATACTGGATCGTGTGAGGTTTATAAGTCTATAAAGTTGATTAGTTACACCAATTGGTTGAATAACATTAGTGAATCATAATAATCATTTGTTTTTCTGGTAACTATGTGAAGTAGCTCACATATAAAACAGCTGGAGAGATTTCAAACAGCTGAAACCAATATCTATAAAGAAATCAATTCCAAATGTCTACTCTATAACTTGGGAACTCGGTTAGCTTTCAATAGTTTTTTTTCAATACTACAGTGACTGCACGCTGTGTGAAGAGTTTGTGGTTTGGCTTCTCAAAGGGAGCACAATAAACTTTACCAAAACATAATTTCCCAATCTATTTGGGTCAGCCAGCATTTTCTGGTTTATTGAAACATGGAGAAAATAATATAGCCAACAAAACATACACCTGGAATGTCACAGGTGCAGTCTTGGTCAAGATGAATAGGTTTGTTTGCTCATATTAAAGGTGTGCTATGTCACTTTTCTGATGGGGGGCTCCGTGGAGTTATTGCTTTGCCTATTATGTTTCTCAGCATGGCACTAAACTTGCATTTATTCTATTACGTGGGCTTTTATTAAAATAATTCCTTAAAAACTTCCTTAACCTTAAAATCTTGTCTGGTTTCCGGGTAGTTTAATGCCATACTGTGACGCAACAGTAAATAAGCAAGTAGCAGACTAAAGCAGAAAAGTTACACAGTGCTCCTTTTATAGTGAGATTTCAGAGTGAGGAAACAAACAATTGACAGGTACTCAAAATGGCGCCTATAAACACCAAACTGAAACCTGTAAATAGTAAGGTTGCAGTTGTGATCTAGACTCAAAGTGATGCCAAATTAACAAATCACACGTGCCGTTTATAGTCAGCGTCAGATAAGCAGTGAAATATATGAAGGCTATATATTTAGGAATTTCATTTTGTTTGACTAGTTTCACAACCTCAGCGGGATGAGTGTCGGCTCGACCCCTCGCTACTGTGGGGTCAGCGGCCCCCTCACATGAAAGCACAGCAGCGTCGCAAACAGCGGTTGAATGACCCTGGGAGTGTCATTAGTGGAGAAACGCTGCAATCTTGAGCTTGTAAACACTTAAGGCTGGGTTAAAGAGTATGCACCATAGAGAACTCTTATCTATATGACAGACGAGCTGTAATGGGACTGGCCAACATTAAGGAGACAGCAGTTTTAGTTTGGCACACCGGCTTGTGTTGCATGAAATGGGGAGTGAGTCAAACATAATAGCTTTTTAAAGCAAAAGCACTTTCTGTGTAGAGTGTAAGAACAGTAATGTACAAAAAAATAAAGAAATGCAGGGACCATTGACCTCATCCAGTGTCACTCATTCACTTGAATAGAATCTGTGTTTCCCAGACATATTTTCTTCTATTTAAATGTACTCTTATTCCTAAGGGAACCACTTTTGGATTGTATTGTTATATTATTGTGTATTTGAAGTCCATGATAGAGAAACAGTAATGGTGAATTGATTATATATCTAATGTTTCAGATCTGATTACAGTCGATGCTCTTTTAAAGGTGGCACGTCACTTACATGATTCCGTGGAAATACAAAATAAAACCCTACTGCAGAGCATTGTCCATGGAAACAAATATGGTTTATGCCATATTGTGGAATTTTATATTTCCATGGAAACAAACAGGTGAAACGCCAAGAAAGAGTCAGGTTTGTGGAGATGCAATCCCACTCACAGCAAGAACACATATTTTTCATTTCATTTTTCAAGTGTAATTAAAATGAAAACAAAAAATACAGCTAATACAGTATTGAAGAGAATCTCCTTCAGTTTTAGAGGTAATTAATAATAGAAAAGGAGAAAATGCAGGTTAGTGGTTAATGTCTGAAAGTGGCCAACTAAAGTAAGTTTTGAATGCAAAAAAAAACAAAAAACGCATCAAATCAAATCATAACTCTCCATTGTGACCTGAGAAAAACTCTCACTCAAAATAAAAATAAAAAATGAAAAGAATTGTACTTACTTTTCTTTCTGCTCTTTCACCTCTTTCTTTAACCTGAAACAATGCACAAAAAACATCAAATTAATGGTATGTACCCGTATAAGTCATTACCGGATAAAATTAGCTACATCAGTCTTTGTAAATCAAGTTACAGCTCTGTTGTTGTTGATGTTTTACAGAGATAAAAGTTTGATAAATTTATTGTGTTTGGAGCTGGCTGTATTTGGCAAGTATATGTACCAAACATGTTGGATATAACTATCGATTAAGTTGGATGCCCTTCCCCCCACAACTTACACCTTTTTGGGACTTATAAGTAGTACAATTGCTCTCTATGACAGGATTTGTTATTGTTATAATTTTTTAACTTGGGACATTTTACTCTTTCCAAAAACATGCAAGAAAGTGATTTATTATGTGTGGAGTTCTTAAAACAAATGTTTATAATTTTGACAGCTTATTTTGAACACCACAAATTTATTGAGAATATACAGGCAGAAGCAGGGGCCCTCTTGATGTTAGTTTGCCTGTAAAGTGTCAGTAAGGACATGGGAAGAAGATTTATGCCCCTCTCTGTGTAAGCCAGTCGTCGCTACTGGTTCAGGTTACCATTTGACATCAGCTGACACTAGACCTGACTAACACTGTGGGTCCTAAGGGAGCCCAGCTTCTCACCCACTTCAACTAGTTTATATTAATGTTCAATGCAAATTTGGCTGCTTACATATACATCAAACACTTGTATATCAAAAACCCAGTAAAAAGTATTCCCTCATTATTCGATGTATTCAGATTGAATCATGCATGTGTGAGTAGTCCTGTATTGTCCTACATTTGAGATTTGAGTGCTTTACCTGTCCCTATATATTAACTTTTGCAGACTCCAGACACCTCTTTGACAAAGGTTGAAAAATGTACAAAGCTTGTCAATTCTGCATTTTAAAAGGACACCAATGTTCAAATTTTCCTTTTAAATAAATGACTGCACTGTTTACAAATGTATGGTACTCTAAGCAGTGCAATGGCATGAAGACAAACTACTGCACCGGGCCCCTGTAGAGATATGCTGATACCCAGATTCGAGGCTATCTGTGGATCTGTGAAGACGAAGACGTAAAGATAAGATAAGGATCTCACACAGTGCAGTCTCATGTGTCAAAGGCAAACAGTCTGATGTGCTTCAGCTCTGGGCCGCAGTAGTAGTGGTAGTAGTAGTAGTAGTAGTAGTAGTATTAGTAGTAGTAGTATAGTAGTAGTAGTAGCATGTGTCAGTGAGGATGATTCTTACCTACACTCACACGAGCTGTGTTCTGTAAAGCTCATGAAGATATCATTCTGTTGTCTCTGTGGTTTTATTCTCTTTATCTGAAAAAGTCAAACACATAGAATCATTATATTAAAAAAAATCATTGAAACCATAACTGTAAATGGAAGACAAGTGAAGTTAGAGGCGGACAGTTGATCAAAAATATTGATAATATTGTGAATGCTGGGAAGATATGCAAAAATTGTGCAAAAAGAGCAGATTAAACATGAAACTACTACTAGTATTTCTACTTTTTTGTGGCTACTTTTGCACATCATAATCATCATCATACGTCATTTCACATTCGTCTGATGCTTAAACTTCCCCTAAGAGATTGACATGTTTTAGCACATTTCTGTTGGATTGACATAATATCGTCTGAATATTGGTATTGGATTAATCCAAATGAAATCAAGACATTATTTTTTGGCAATATCGCCCACCCCTCTTTGCACACCATCTTTTAACTTTCATTAATAGACCCATTCTGCTGGTGCAGGGCTGAGGTTTGACAAATGTTACATCACAGCGCTCTCTATCAATAAGGGCACTCTTCATAAAGTATGTGCTGATATTGCAAACATGTAATTTAAAAGATAGAGAGATTGGATTTCAACTAACTAATTTCAAGGACAGGTTTACAGGCTTCTTTGCCAATAACATTCTTGAATCTAATGGGAATACAATCCAATTAAACTGTCTCTTGCCGCCTATCTCCAAGTATGACATCATCACATTTGAGAAAGCCACCGATATTATCTAAGCTATTCTTTATTGATTTATGTGGGGACATTTGTCCTCTGCATGTGACTGCCACCAGAGCAACTTATCAAGAGTGCCTGGAGGAAATCCACCCAGAACATGCAAACTCCACACAGACAGGCAGAACCCAGCCTAGAGTCAAACCCAGGACCTTCTTGCTGTGAGGTGTAGTTATACACAGCATACTCTTCTTGACAAAGCCCTTTACATGTATCTGACCTTAATACACCTGAAGTCTCTCCTCTCTCTGATCCTGTGCGACTGGACACAGACTCTTACGAGCTGCTCAGACCCAAAAGTGGACAGGTTGTTCTGTGCTCACCTCCATAGTTACATTGTAACTGGATGTTGGCATGCACTGCAACATTTCATCGGTGCAGCATCCGGCGCAGCGTGTCAGCACCACACAGGATGGGATGAAGATGTGCTCCACCTCCTCAGGATACTCTTGTATGATCTCCACCAGAAGCTCCCGAGGCTTACACAGACTCTTGTTGTACACCTCCATCAGAGGGATCACTGTGACAAAGGAACAGAACTACTGTAACTACATGACACAGAGGTACTGGAGAGGACCTTTGTTTATTTGCATCAAATAAACATGAAGACCCCACCAAGAATCCACTCACCCAATCTGGAAAGGCAAGCCCAAAACCTCCTCACTGTGAGGCAAAAGTGCTAATCAGCATGTCATCCATTCACCCAAGTGTAACAAAGTGACAGTTTGTGTAAATACAAGTTTTAGGAATAAACACAATATCTATTTTATATTTTGCAACACGAAGAATTCCACAGTGACGTAGCACAAGAAACAGCAATTTCTTTTCAGACTGTCCTTAAGATCCACCCTTGACCATTAGAGTAACGAGAGGTTTGTGGATTGGGAAACTTTGAAAGGCCACAATTGGGTGACACCCTAGCGCATCACTCAGAATGTGAGTCTAAAACAACTTCTTTTCAACAGCACAAAGCCAAGCCAAACAATCCAATCCAGAACAATATCACAGATTCAGCTTCTGATTGTCCAAATTTGATTAGGCAAACCCTATTATTGTGTAAAAAGCAGGTCAAAATGGCGAAATTCTCTGTACAGAGAAGGATCTCCAGTTTAAAATGAAAACCAGAATGTTAACATATAAGTGTGGTTAGGCTTAGTTAAACCTTTCACATATTGTGCGAGTTTGGGATAAAAAGAGACAGCATCGTTGTCCACTAGGAGGCGACCACTTCTTGTTTGAACAGAGCAGCCTTTGGCTAGATGCCACCGAGGAGCCCAGTTCAGTGTATTCCCACGGTGCCCTGAGAAACCTACCGTCATGCGGACCTCTCTCTCCTTCCCTCGGTATATGCGCGCTCTACAAAAAAGCAAGTCCAAAAATAAAGAGTTAGTTTTAGCACTAACAAAGGTTGTATGTTGCACAGTGAATGCTTTGTTATTATTGTGACATCTGTTGGAAAAAAAAATGACCAAGTGTCACTTCATACAGCTACTCTTCATTTTCAACTACAGTCATTTTAACAAGGACTGATTCATTGAGTCACTTTCTCAGCCTCGTTGTTTCGGTTTTAGTATTGAAATCCCCATCATTTCAAACGTCATTTAGATATTTTAAGACTCACAAAAGCTTAGGTTTTGAGTAAGACTTTCTAGGCATGCCCCTCTTTCCTATCAGCGGATATTACTAGGTAATAACCACAAAATTACAAGAATCGCAGCTCTTTCGCGGGAAAAACTGTCACTGCAAGTTTCCAGTCTATGTGCGCTATACGTTCAACTTTCCTTCACCTACAGACGCGCGCAGGCTGTGCTCGTCACTACTGGCAACACCACGCTGGTATTGCGTTATTGACCTGCGAACTTGTGGGATCAGATATTTTGGAAACCAGACAAAAGAAAAAAAAAAAACAAAAAAAAACTGGCACAACGCTTTAGTGATTTGATATAAGCAACTTGTGTGTTCCCAATAAACACGAGTGGTGCACATTTTTATTTAAAACTATAGGCTGCAGCCTAATAAAATGATAGCTGCCGGCCGAGTGGGCAACGACATGAGTGATGAAATTCTCTTCATTTGGCGCCGCCCCCTCGATATTCAGCATTGATTGGTTGACTAGACTATCACGAGACCTACAAATGAGTTAAATTAAAGCAAGTAAGTGACGAGTCGGTTTGATGTGGGTAAGAGGACCACCAGCAACTTGTACCAAAGTCTTTCCATGCTGCGTAAAATGTGCACTTGTGACGCGCGCTGCATTTTTCACCTTTGCACATGGCCTCCCTGGGCATATGGCTCCAGATTAATGATTATATAGTTAACGATTTCTGTGCCCACTCTGAAATGCCCATCCATCCCCTGTGGTTAGTAAACCGTAAAGTAACCTACTGAATATATTAAAGTCTCTAAAAATAAGTACGAAACGGGCCACTTTTGCCCCTTGAAGTAGGTTAAGCCCAGGAGTGAACCGGCATAGTGTGTAATGTCCTATTTCAGAATGGAACCTCTGCGCCTTTAAAGCGTAATCATATCTGCGAGGTGCTTTACCAGGCCTGCAATCACCCATAGCCCAAACTTCATAGAATAATTTGTGAAAAATACCCCCAATTCAAGTCCCACCCCCACCACTGAGATAGGTTCAGTGTCTCTTTTGCGCAAGGGCAATTCAAAATCTTTAAACACACTAAACATTTGATCTAGTTTAAATACGATCCATGACCTAGCCAAGGTAAGGCAAGGGCGAGCAACATAAATGATCGTGACTAACATTTAGCAAATAGAGGTCATTGAAAGTTTACCCCTTTCTCTTTTCAGGCTAGCCACTTACCTTTATAACTGACAGCGTCATAAATAATAGTGTGAAACTGTCAATAAAGTTCATGGTGTTGGGAATATAATCCAGGGCAAACCAACGTTAGAAAATCCAAGAGGGCCAATGAGGCGCTAGGTTGTTGAAGTTTACAGCATCAGGGACAGCACACCGGCTAAAACTTCTCTAAATATGACAGGTAAACTCCATATTATGTCCACACTGTGTATGTATGATCCTTTTACGCATTTTTTAGATGTTGCCAGTGATATTCATCCAGAAACACGAAAATCCATAACGCGCGCATCACAGCACAGAGCCCCCTCAAAACCTTGAAACCACATTACAAATATAATCCCATGCTTGTTGCACAGCCGCCTCCAGGTGTCTGTCCATTGGATGTGTCCACTTGCTTTGCGTACTCTGGCGTGCCACCTGAGCCGAACGCGGTGCCAAAGATGTCGCTAAAAACTTTGAGCCCGTCTTATAGATTATTCCCTTTGCTCAGGCAGTGCGCATGGAGCAGGTCAGTGCTCAGTCGGTGTTGTGTGCACATTACGCGTCCACCTCTGCTTCGCTCTCCCCGTAGTGTGTGATTGGATCATGGGAGAGAGAGGTGTGTCTATAACTACGCGCTACTCTTTACAAAGTTTCACCTATTTAAGTTCTCTCATGTGATCGTGTCAGCTAGGAGATGACTGTGAATACGTGGATCTAGTCCCGTGATTCAACTATTTTGGCAAGAGATTTAAGAAAACATTTAATGCTGAACACTACTAGAGCACGCCAAACGTTTAGACGTTTCAAGAAAAGCTTGGACCAAAATTTTTATGTAAAAAAAATATTTTTATGTGTATTGCTCACTTCCCTTCATTCGTCAAAATTACAACGTATATCAGTGTTTTTACCGTCACATTAAGCAATGAATACTGACATACTCCCCATCATCATTATTATTTCCGAGTCTAATAAGGTTCTGCTACTACCACCCCCTGCAAAGAGCGCGTGTGTGTCCGGACACGTAGACGAAACGGCGTGCGTGCGTGCGCCTCGCTGCATCGCCATCTCTGAACCAGACGTCTCCCGTTAATACGCGTCATTACGCACAAAGTCGTGACTTCCCGTTGGAGGTGAATGAATAAATGTCAGCAGAGACACCGGATCGCCGGTCAGGCAACTTTTGTCCTCAGACAGAAGCAGTCTAGTTGAGCAAGTGCAAGACATCGATGCGCGCCATAAGCGAGGATGTAAGATGTAAGGATGACTATATATATGTTACAACACGACTCCCCTTAAGCGTCTAATTGACAGGAACGCAGAAGGTGTCCAACAACACCTGCAGCAGGTATTACACTATAAATTGAAATACTATAAATTACTATGTTGGCAACACATTAATGATTAGGCTTTACTTTTACTGCTGGAGATGTTGTCTCTTGGTGTACAACGTGCTTGCCAACGTCTGTAGGCTGCACTGGTAGGAAGAACAGAATCACATTGTCTTAATGAACACATTTGTATACAATTCTAAGTCTCTAAACCAAATAAAGTTGTATTCATGTTACCTACACTAAATTATTAACATTATTACAAAATAGCCTTTGATCATAAAATGTCAAAATGATTCACTGCTGTTATTGAAACTTGGGTGTATTTATTTCCACTAATGTGGCCAAGTCAAAGTGTGCAACACAACTGGACATCTTTCATAATAGTGATGCCCTCTGCTGGACCAAGCGTGTGCCTACTCCGCATTAAATGAGACAGAAAATGAGAAAGTGGAAAGAGCTGCTAAGTGTCATGACATAAGTTGGCAGCTATGTCTGTGTCTTCTCAGGCTTACCTGCTTCAGCTCATTCCCAGCCTTTGACGGATGGAAGGAATGAGACCCAAGACTTCAGGAGGAGTTTCCGGGAAGCTAAAAAGCAGAGAGAGAAAGAGTGCTTTTAGGAAGATTCAGCTGTAACACAATCACGTCACAGAGGAGTTCCTTTGGGCAGTGTTAATTGAAGAATAACACATGGGTTCATTAGTAGTGTGAGTAGGCTCTTGTTTCTGATGACTCAGGTGGCCAACCACACTGGTGGTGTATCCTGCTTTGTGCTGATACATTACATACCACACACAGAAGAGCTTTAATCAAATCAAAGTACATTAAACACACTCCCCTGACTCCATGCTGAGCTGAAGACACTTATAATATATAATATAATATAAATGTCACCTGTAAACCACAGCCCATATCAGAAAAGGTTTTAGCAATGAAAGAAAATGCATACAGTAAAACAGGACAAGGAAAGGAACAGTTTGGCCTTTATGAATGTAACATCAGTGTTTGTCAGAGTTTGACTTAGTTAATGTTAGATTTTTGTCAACAGAGCTTAGGATTTTGCTGTCACACCTTATAGAATTTACATTTAGCCTAATTTTAAATCAACAGAGATTTTATTCTGTTGGCATTTATTCAAAAGTGTTTTGACGCTATGTAGTGTACCCTATATAAAGTGACAGGTTCACGTACACTAAGCAACAGTTGATCAGTTGGTAGTTGGAGTGTTTTTCCACTGATCCGAAGGTTGGCATAGGTTGGTTTGACATAAACATTGGTCAGGTCCACTGACCCATAGGTTGGCAGTGCGATTCCAGCTCCCACAGATGAATGCTGTCGTTGCTGCCAGCTTCAGATCTGTCACCACCAACACCGGTGACAGTTCTGAAGATGGCTCGCAGCTAGCAGCCGAAACATGTCAACAAGGTAAATACACGTTACCATATTGTCTTAAAAAAGAACCTAAGAAGTTTAAAGGTTGTTGTTGTTTTGACAAATGCATCTCAATGGACATTTTGCACTGTGGCTAGAAAAATGCCAGATTACACTTTTAGACTAGCGATCTCTATAGGGACCAATTCATATAGTCAAAGCCACAGGATTATTGGACCCAGGGGTATTCGTGTCACAAACACCAATTATCATTAACTGGTGTTTGATATAAAGTGCTTATAAACAGACAACAGATATGATCTACAGTTCTGATACAGTGGTTTTATTCTTAGTGAATGAATGGAAGTGATAGCATCAATGAATGAGTCCAGTGCTCCTGTGTATGTGCGTGCAGGAGCAGGGATATAAGTGACATTGTTTTACAGTTTAATGTTGCCAAAACACTGCATTACTAAAGTCGATGGCACAGAGCCACAATCTTTTATCACCTGGCACGTAATAACACACACATTCCTGCTGCTCTTTTTGCTGCTCACTTTCATCATTCACTTTCGTCAGACTGAAAAGAGGAGAGCTGTGACTGCAAGGTGCTTCTGACACTAGACCCCTGTTATCAGTCCTGCTCTAATCTGACTTTAGTTAAGTGTGAATTAACCTTCAGTGCTCTGGACGATAATGAGGCCGATAACATTCACTATTTAACAGCATGTGATGGGGACAACACTGTTTGAATGTGTGCAAAGTTATTCATAATAAGAAGGGGTGCAGGCCAGTAGCAGGCTGCGAATGAAAGGAGATTTTACACATACATGCAGTTCAGTGTTGGACCGCCCCTTTTCACATAAGACTGATAAAAATAAGTATTCTTATCAGCCTTAGAGCTCAGAAAAAGATTAAACATGGCATGTTCATTGTTTAGGATACTTCTATTTTAATTATATTTAGTGAAATGTATACGGGTACACACTTAACACAGTAAAAAAAGTATATAAAAATAATAATGTTATTGTATAAAACCTGTGTAGGACATAAACCATCTTTCTACCTCAGCTACGTGATTTGGTGCATGTCCAGGAGACAAAGCACTAAATTATGATGTGTGATGTTTCTCTCAAAACCTGAAAACGTGACATGTTCCAAAGATTTACAGCTGTTTCACACAGTGCAGTGTGAGATGTGTGTTTAATGCATCCCATAATGCATTGTGGTAATTCACACGATCCTGGCATCAGCAGAGCTTCCTTATGGTCATGCGATTGTGGTTATACTATGTTTTCGGTGAAGATCTATGCAAGCTATGCCTGTCTCCATGGAGATGTTATTGTTTTGCCCTACAGAATGCCATTAAATCTGATTATCTGATTATCACGACAAGCAGGTGGTGTTTTTCAAGGTATTTCTGGAAATGATTCTGAACTGTATAAACGCAAGATCGCTTAGATGCTAACCTTACTGTGAAACTTCCCAGGCGATAAACAATAATATCGCCATGGAAACAAGCATGTGGCGTACCCTCCATGATAAGGTCACCTTTAAAATAAAATACACTACTATAACATTAAGAAGTGTAGTGTTATTTAACAGTTATATCAATACAAATGGGCACTAGATTCACCTTTTCAACACTACACAGTAATTTCTACTTAGTCAGACAAAGTACCTCCCTTCGCGTAAGTACAGTTATTCACACATCTTCCATCCCTCAGTAATCTGTCTCATTCAGAGTTGACGTGCACAGATGACATCGCTCCACACTGATAGTAGTGGCATAAATCACAAACTGACCCAGAGCAGCTGTGAGAGTGTGCCTCATGTCCACACATCCCCCCGACCCCCCCAAACCCACCCTACACCCACTACACGGTCCCTCCTCCGCACAGCTTTTAATGAAGATGAGCGGAGGATACTTTGATACATTATGAATTAAGAGCAAAGGTTCAAGTCCTTTAGCCAAAGCAAGCACAGAAACTTGTCTTGCCTGTTCTTTTCAGGATATTCCACCAACTTATTTAATTTTCTCTTCAGTTTATCTCCTTCTTTCGCTTCCCGTAAGTTTTGTGAACCCTCGAGTCAGGCGGTTCAAAGAGTTCATAGACTTATTTGGTCAACGGAGGAAGAAAAATGAAAGGAAAAATCCAGAGAGCGGAGAATACTGTACTTTAACCCGACCAAGGTTAGCCTGTCAACATTGATCATATTTCTATATGTTGGGACTACAATGAAAAAAACAGGAACAAGCTGGGAATGGGAGCCTGGTTCAGAACATGTGGTCATTTCCATATTACGCTCATTTACAGGCAGCTCACAAACCTGCAGGTAGATGTAAGTTCCCTGCAATGCATCATGGTTGTAGTAGTAGATAAAACCAATTATAGGGTTTTAAATCATTTCTATTTCACATATATTGAACTACATATGTTATAAGCTATCTAAAATCAGTACTAGCTTGTAACTGGTACTATCTAATATTTTTGAAGTCAAGGCAAATTGGTTAGAAATGTCCCCTCACTATAAAATACTATACCAAAACTCTGAGAAGACAATCTATTGGAAAGTGTTCAAGTATTTTATGTACAACACACACCAAAACACGCTAAGCAATGGAGCTTAACAGTGACCACCCACCCAGCTGTTCTGGAAGTAAATTTCCCTTTAATTTTTCTCATGAACTTTCAAAAAAAAAAAAAATTATACTAAAAATTAAAGCTTGCTCGGGGATTATCAGCTACGTGGTAACTAATGACCACAAGACCTATATTTCTTTTTCTGAAACTTTATAAGTTATTAAAACATTTCACAGAATCTTGCCTTTTAAACAGCCTTTTGGACTTAGCCTCTGCGATGTCTTTGAACTCTTTGAATTTTCTAAAATATTAATGGAAAATTTACTTCCAGAACAAGAGCTAGCAGTCACTGTTCACCTCTATTGCAAAACACAGAAAAATACCTAACACACCTACTTCACTTTTTGGGTCAGTGTAACCAAAATGTCACCCTGACCTTAAATGGTCAGCATGCAACCTTTAATTTCATAGCACTATTGAAGAAAATAGAGCTTAATACATTTCTGTTTATCTCAAAGTTTAGAGACCAATCAATCACTTTTGTTAGTAAAAACCATTAAAAATGCCAAATCAAATCAAATATGACCTGTGCCAAGCCATGTAATGGATAGTATTTGTATTTGTCTTATCTGTAGTGAAATCATCTTCAGGTGTGTTCTGTACACACACACACAGTCTTATCTCTGTCCGTCTCCATTGTTGGACCTGTCATTTGGCCCTTACTCTGGCGCTGGTGGTGTGTTAGCGACCACACAGGTGCTTTAGTTCATTTATCAGAATGCAGAGTTTAACAAACACTTAGCTTTAAGCTCAGGTTAAGTGCAGCGTAAACCAGCTGATTCAACAGGAACTATACTTATACCATCTGAAAATCCCTGCTCCCACGCCTCCTGAGATCCTGTTTCGGACTGTAAAAAGTACTAATGAAACTATAAACCGTGGGGACATTTCAAAGAGTTATAAATGACATTTGTATTGTTGACATTTACGACATTTATGTTGTAACTGATCATGACTTGAAAAGTTGCATGCCAATTTATTGCAACTTATACAATTTCAACAATAATGTTATATATGTCAACAGTTAGTGACTAGTTCTTGACAATAATGTTGGTTTCATCTTTCCCCTCTGAATTTAAAGTCCTTGCCTCAACATCTTAGTACATTACTGTTCCTATATGAAACTGAATTGCATCATAAACCACTTGATTCATAAACTCATTCTGTAAACTTCCAGCACCATTAAGACCCACCCAAAGCACTGTTGTCAACAATAGACTGGTGATATATGTTGTGTAAGGCTCTTGTATGTACCTGTTACATGTTTACATTGGTGTGGGGCCACAATAGGAAATAGCAGGTAATCAAAAGCGTGGAAATTAACCTGAAAGGTGCAGTACAATGTGCCACCAACCCGCTCCTCCTCCTCCTCTGTCCCGAGCTACATTCCTCTGTGCAAGACTGTCGAGTGAAATGCATGCAGTACAATGGGAATGCTCGCACGCATTAGTTATATACATAAACATGTATGGGCATCAGGCCAACAGTCCGTTCAAAGGCCTCAGATACACCGACAATAACGTTTATTAGCTTGTTTACAGCCGGTCACTGGTTTATGTGCTCGGCAAATATAAAAGAGTATTGAATTGTGTTGTCCAAAATAAACAATTCATCACTCATAACTATAATATTTGATTTAAGGTGTAAATGTTGTGTTGGGGACATGTTCTGAAAAAATATATTTGGAAGCTATTAAGAATTCCCACAGCTTTTTGTTTTTATCTAATCTTTACAACAACACAAATGCAGTAAAACACATTAGTAAAAACAGTGCATGTCATTAAATGTTATTTCAGGATGTTGTTGCCAAGTTTGGCGTCTCTAGGTTAAAGATATTGCTAACAAATACTGGTTAAAAACACCACCGCTACCTTGAGACATACATGTAAAATGTGAATGAAATGTTATTATTTCAGAACAAATATCAATTCACTTCAGTTTATTTTTGTAAAGTCCAAAATCACTACAGCTGTTGCCTTTTAAGGTTTAACAAGATCACTGATTTATTCAAGAGAAAGAACAATAACTGACAAGCAGATTATCCAACATTCATAAAAAACAAGCAAAAGGATAACTGTCCCAGAACATCCCCGTCCTTAGACCCTCCTTCTCAACAAGGGGAAAAAAGAGAAACCTCGATCAGGATCACAGTGAAGGAGAGATCCATTCCGATGGACTAAACCAGGACGAAGCCAGGACTAAACCAGGCCTAACTAAGACTAAACCAGGAAAGGCAGACTGCAGATGTGTTCAGATTTGCACATCCATGTAAAATCTGATCGGCTATAGGGTATATCAAGCTCATATGATCCAAGTAATGAGCATAACTGAGTATATTGCTATGGTACATGTAATATATTGTACATGGCTTTTTGAAAATACAATTATATTTTACACAGGAGGCTAGATTTTCCACTTCATACAATCAATTAGACCTCAATGATATCACTTTTCAGAGCTGTAACAGTTAAACATGTGCTTCCCAGATCCTGTTTTCTCAATCATTTGACATTTTCCCACCGCGAGCCCTGCAATTAGCAATAAGCGTGCAACCTAACCGCAATTTGTAGTTCACTCAGCCTGCTCCGACTACAATCTTTACAGGGGCGCTGCGAGGAGTGGTTAAAGAGGACATATGTTTTTTATCAGGTACTCAGTACTGAACTATAAACATATGTGGATCAATATATTTTACATTTTCTCCATTGTTATTTGACCTAAAACGGCTTCATAATAGAAATGGGTCACTTCCTGTCTCTGTGGCCCTCACTGTAGCAAGCAGCAGATTTTTATTTCATGTTTTGATTTTTGAAAATTGGCTTCAATGAAATCTATGGACTAGAAGTTTAAAATATTCACAGCTAAGTACAAAGATGTGGGTGGAGATAGAGGGTAGGTGAAAACTAACATTTTCTGAGCATACAAGCCCCAATATTGAGTTACCTGACCAGCCAGTCCCTTCTACTTTCTGTTCAAATCCAGATGGGACTGGAACCGGACAATACAGGGTGAAAATCTTCTGTCCAAACTTGAGATGGTCCAACCACAACTGCTAATTTGTATCATGTTTCTCTCAAATGCAGAAGACATCTCCTCTTGAAATTATCCTAACATTCAGAACAAAGTATATAACTTCTTTTACCTGAAATAAGTAATAGTTTGGTGCTTCAACTGTTGACTGAGAAAATCCACGATATTTCTCAGTTCTCTGTGCTGTTTTTTTTTTTTTTCAAATTTTTTAGATGTAAGCAGCCATGTTTGTGTTTAACGCAAACGGACCATGAGTCTCTCTGATTGGTTAAGCCACCCCCTCTGAGATAAGGGAGTCAAGATACGGCTCCAGATACACTCAAGTTTTGTCAAAGTGTGTGGTTCTGGTTGGCAAAGTAAAATATTGAGTATGATAAGAGAAAAATGCTTAAAAGGTCATAAAAGTTGATTTTGCATTATTGTATATGTCCCTTTTAAGTTTGGGAGAATAGGAGACCTGACCTTTATGGTTCGCTAAGATGAAGTCACAGCCAAATAGACTGGTGAGTTTGTTGGTGTTTGGTGGTGTAAAAAGTTGGCCTGATTAATGGAGGTCAGTGGTGTTACACGGCAGTAGCTTTCCGGTCATGGGAGGACGCACACAGACATAGTAAAATGTGCTAATCCCCTCTCTGTCGGGCTCATAATTAACAAGTTTGCCTGTAGTAGGTCAACATATCCTCCCTATGGAAAGATATAATGTGTTGTTTGAGCATTTGGTCTTGTACAGAATAAAGCAATTCCCACGCACACTTTTATAGTACAGTTTTTCTCAGGTGCTTTGGCTCAATTTTCAGAACTGATTTTTTCAAAGCTTTAAATGTATTCTGCAAAACAAAGCATATAAATCTCAAAACTCATTGTATCTATTGCAAAATCAGATTACCTGCTCAAAATACTTGGTTCATTTTACAAAATGTAGTGTTTCTCTCAGTGAGCATGTCTGCTTCTTATGTCAGCCTCTCAGGATACACAGACCTCTGTGTCTCTGTGTAGTGTTAAACCCCTGAAATGCCTGACTATTCAAATTCAATTAAAATTTAATCTGTATCTGAACCCTTTGGAGCACAGACAAATGGCTGGACACTTTCTGAAGCTGAGGCTCTGTAGTTTTGGCCTCTGCTGTCCTTTAACTGTACTCTGTAATCTGAGAGACAGCAGATTGAGCATTTGTTGGGTCTTGACAATTCCCATGTCAAAGTTGAATCATAACAGATTTCCTTTAATGTTTTACATGTCCATGAGATTGATTTTTTCCTTTTATCAGAAGCTGGACAAACAGAAATTCATTTTTAAAAAGTACAAGGGCCCTTATCAGCTCCCTTGGAACATCAACAGGCATTAATGGAATCACCATGTTTTCAGACCAAATATATGAGGCTCATTTTGGAAATATGCATCAAAGACAGAACAGGGTTTGTAATTATTTACTATAATTTACTGACACCATTTTACCTTTCATTCTCAACTGATCTGTGCAAATGACTCATCTGTGATGCACTCTTTATTGTATTTCATTTGATTCTCTCTGAATCAAACAACAGTGGATAACTGGGGCCCTCAGGACCCTTCTCCAGATCCTGGTGAGGAGCACCTCTCTGTAGGATAAGCCTTTCCACACCCACACACTGGTGAGGAGCACCTCTCTGTAAGTTTGGTCAATGCCAGTGATAACTGGTTTAACCATTTTGGTAGCTACAGTGCCAAGCAATGAGGTAATAATTACATGTTTTGAATTGTTTGTCCAAATAGATGAGTCACTATAATGCATTTTGAACGGTCTGACAAAATCAATGATAGTGTAAGAAACAGCAGACAATTCAAAATCATTTGAAAATATGCACCAAGGCATTTGTTCTTTGGACAAACCAACAAGATGACTTAATCATTTGCAACACATTTGAAGAATAAACAATGACTTTTAAAAGTTTAAATTCTAATCACAAAAATGTGTCAAAGCAACTGAGAAAAACTGTAAAAATGTACTAGGGAGAGCTTTCTGCAAGTCAACACATCTGCACAGTGTTTGGCAAAGGTGCACAACCAAAACTGTGCCAGAAATTAAATGTTGCTACATGCCCCACTTAAATTAGTATTGTGTCTCACAGATGAGAAAAATGCACTGATTGGGTTGTAACATGTCTGTCTCACTGCTGATACTTTACTATTCTGTACCTTGTCATGTCATACACAAGTGATCATAAACTGGACCTAATGAGCGAATGGAAAGGATTTTTGTAAACTTTAAGCCATGTTATAATACTGTTACTTCATCAAAAAAACATACCCAGAGTTGTGTTTTGTTTCATTCACAAATGTTTGAGTTATCCTGTTTTATTAGTTTGTATACATCTCCAAAATGTTCTGTTCCACCGTATGATGACATATAGTGGTACTTAACAACTACTTTTTACCTTTAGATCAGTAGGGACTGGCAGATTCCAGAGCTGAAATAATCCAAATGATTTTAATGAAGGTATATGGAGTTTAAAAATACAGTGGAACACCTGTATTACCACATGACATTACAAGGTGGAACAGAGTGTTTTCTATTTGACAGCAAAACTCAACCTAAATATGCAGGGTTTGTGTGTTAAACATGTGTGAATGAAACAAAACACAACTCCGGGTATGTTTGTGATGAGGAAACAACATTATAAGAGAGCAGAAAATAGCATAATATGGGCATTTAAGGTACCTTTAATGTAACCTTTTTCATGAGGGGTCAACCACCTGCTTGTCTATATGGAGATATTATAGTTTTAAGCATGGCATTTATTCAGTTATTGGAGTTTTATTAAAAAAACAAACAAACAAACAAACAAAACATTCTGTCAGCAGGCTGACAGCAGGCCACAGATTCAACCTAAATCCATGGAGGTAGATGTGTGATACGCCCTAATGTATACACTTACACTTATACCACAATGTGTAAAATTCAAGCCAAAGCAATATCATCTCCATGGAGACAAGCAGGTGGTGGACCCTCCAACAAAGTTACATAGTCCTCCTTACAAACAACTAGTCTCTGTTTATAACTGGTTGTTGCGGTTGTTCCTGATCAGTAAATTGCTCAATTCATTTAATTTTATAGGCGTTTATTGTTTTCTTAACCACTTGAGGTGTTTAGTTTTTAAGATCAGAGGCAATTACTGTCACGAAATAAATAAATATTACATAACTGAAATTGATTAATAATGCATAATAAATTGTGATATAAATGACGTTGACAAATTAGGGCTGCATTTACGGTCATGAATTCTGTTTCCAAGCAATTACAGTAAATAGTCATTTCACCCATGACCTGCATGAAAATGTGTAATATGATAAAAAGTGACTACATGATGCTGATTTCCCCTGAGCAATAACTCATTTAACTAACTTCCCCCCCCTTATATTCATCATTTTACATTGCTTAATCAAAAACAGATATAAATGATATGAATAGCATAAACTATACAGAAATAGTTTTCCCTCCTCAAAATCACATGCTTCTACTGACAGAGGATTGGCTGTGGACCTCTTGGTTTAAAAGACCTAAACTGATCATTGACAATTATACATGACTGAATCTTAGACAAACTTTTTTGATCTACAAGGGAAATTATTTGGACACAGTAGCTCACACATCACTATATAATATAATGAAAAGAGTAAAAATATAAATAGTAATAATGTATTAAAAAATAAGTTGCAAAAATAGCAAGAGCTTGGTATCAAATAAGGCATAATTATATAAATGTATATGTACAAGTAAATATGGAAATATACTAAAACAGAATATATCTGGGCTATATACAGGAGGTGGGTACGGGGGAACAGTGCAAAGGTGAAAAAGAGATTGAACAGAACATAGGGTTATGTTATACATAAGGGTGAGTTGTTGTTAAGTTTTATGGCGAATGATATGAATATTAATCACGATTCAAAGTGCATTTATTACCCGGCCCTACTATTAATGCAAACCAGCTACAAGAGGCCTGCATGTACTGAAAGAGGATTTATTGAATGTTTTTGGGACGAGTGCTTGGACATGGGGCCCTGGTCAGGTCACAGGTCAGCTTCACTGTCAGCTCATCTGGACTGTGGAGATTGTATCTGTTGCTGTGTACCTTTGGAGTGGAGCCGGTGCCCGCTGAGAGGAGAAACCCAAACCCTGCCCCGGGACAGGACACACAAGGTGAGCCAGCATCAAGGGCGTGCACATTTTCACAGAATAGACTCAATCTTCTTCACACCTTATTTATCATCTTTACTACACAGGGCTATTAGCATATGTTATAACTATAATGAATATGAAATATTCAACACATTTAAAAGACTTTGATAACCGTCTTGTCATTGATCCCCAATTCATACTACTGTGTCTGTGTGGATCAATTAAGTTCATTCAGAAACGGGTAAAAGGGTCACTCAGTGACGTTTCTGCTGGATGTTCTGACACCTGCTTGTCTCTGTGGAATGATAATTCGTTACAAGAGGGATCTGTCATCTTTGGAAAAACAAGTCTGCTCACACGAAGAATGTTTTTCAATAAACACACCTGTGACAACAACTGAATACATGCAAGACAGATAACTAAGATAGATACTGAGGAGAATTAATCATAATCATACACGCAAAGCTGCCCTGGAGCTGACTGATGGAACCACAACCAATCACTCACGTGCACGTTACTTTCATACGAAGCAATGTAGGTGAAATGTGTTGTCCAAGGACACAGTTACAGAACTTGGTTCAAATGGGAATCAATCTTACAACCTTCAGTTTGGGGGACCGCTGCTCTTACCACTGAGCTACTATCACCCACTGTCACCCACTGTCAAATTTGAGGTAAAGCAATGTCATCTCATAGAAGACAAACAGGGAGTGAACCTCTCTGCAAGAAAAGTTACATAGTAATCTTTGAAAGAGAAAGAATAATAAAATAATAAAAAGGAATATGCATCTTGGACCTGCATCTAGGTGTGTTCAGTTTGTCAACTGGCCTTCTCTTATCTCAATAAAACTGTAATTTAAAAGACTAGGGATTGTCATACATTGTGCCAGTTTCAATTCCACATAAATGCAGCTAATTTTGTCAGCATGGGAAAAGTACACACTCAGGTCAATATACTATATTTATACAAGCCAAACTACAAAGAATTATATAGTCTGACATTGCCAAGGAAAAACAAGAACAGTTAAGCCCTCTCTCAATGCAAAAACAGTATAATAAAATTGTTGATCCCATACAGTATACAGCATCACATATAAGCAGGAAATTAGCTCTTTTATGGGACCTTTGAAACAACACTGACCTGTTAAGAGCTTAAACTGGCTGAACATGTTTAATGATTGCATGTTAATCTAATGAAAACACAGGGGTTATGTGTGATTGAAGGTATGCAGTGGTGTGGATCCTCTTTCAGGTGGCTAAATTGCCTCCCCTTTGTTAACATGGCTTGTTTCGCTATGGCTGAGTCCACAGACTTGTTAGTGAAACTCAACACTCTCCCAGGGAGCAAATCCTCTCCCAAAACTCGGACTTGATTTCTTTACGAGGTGCAGTGACTCTAGGTGGGCCCTCGCGCACTGGGAAGTCTGCAAAGTCCGACAGTGAACAGGCCAAAAGAGGCAGCGAGTGTTTAAAATTTACTCAGAGAAATTAAAGCAGAGTGTTTTTACAAAGCCAGTTTTACAGCTGTACATGTAAATCAAAGTGAGAGAAAGTGTAGGCGAGAGGAGAGAATGGAGGGCGCAGGACAAAGCTGACCCTTGTTCTTCAGGGGGGATATTTATGGGGAGAGGTGAAGGATCAAGTTGGGGTTATGTGAGGCTGAGGCCTGGTGTTGACAGAAAACTCTCTCGTTTAGTGTAAAAGTAGATGTTAATACATTAAATTAAGGTTTCCTCTTATATACAGTGACATGTACTGTAAAGGATACTGATTTAATCAGGAAAAGAAATACTTGGAGTAGTCCTTTTATTGGGCTAACTATTGAGACTAAATTTTGGCTTCTGGAACACTGACTGAAATCAAAATAGAAAAGTAGAAATGAAACAACTCTCAATTGTGGACATAATTTCAAACATGAATTTAAATGTTGGAAACTATAACAAATGTTTTTCTTTGCAGACATGTATAAAGGCATTATCCACTTTATTTGTTTTTATTTATTTATTTATTTATTTATTTATTTATTTATTTATTTATTATACTTTATTATCCCATAGGGAAATTTGTCCTCTGCATTGGACCCATACTTCAATGTTGCTATGGCATCTCAGGAGCAGTGGGCAGTGCATGGTGCCCCACATTCCCATCTCAGTGATCTTCTTGCTAGGCTCGGTCAGGACTTGGCTGGAAAATTTCACCAATGGTGCATGTTTTGAGTTGATGGGGGAAGCCGAAGGAAACCCACCCAGACACAGGGAGAACATGGAAACTCTGCACAGAAAAGCCTGGGTGACCTGGGGAATCTTCTTGCTGTGAAGTGTGAGTCCTGCTTAACATTTTACATGTTAGAATCTCAGATTATAGATTCAGTTCACAGGAGATAACTAATCAGTCAAATATTATGATTTGAATATAGGTATGGACTTCATCAGCAAACTTGAACTTCTACTTAAAATGCCAATGAAATATCTCTGGACATATTGAAGAGCTTCTTGGGCTCAAGCATAGACCCACTGTCCCCTGACTGCAGGGACAGGGTCTGAGCCAAGTCCTGAGCCAAGTCCTGAGCGGGACAACTGGCAGGTTATTTTTATAAAGTGTGCTGCACATAAAAAAGGGAAACAGTACAAATACAGGACTTCATTCATTTGTTTCAAATCATCGGAAGTTTGTGCAAAGACACAAAAAGAACGTTTGTCAGACAATGACTACTACTTATAGACAGTGAGCCAGAAGTGCTGCAACTAGAACTGCAAAATTGAATCAGAATTGTGTCAGTTCATAGGCTTTTTTCAGTCTTTTATCAAATCCTCACATACAGGATGTGTTAAAAATATGCTTTGTAAACTGAATCTTGATTTTTAAATACAAATCACAAATCTATGTTCACACATAGTCTTATCAGAAACATCACTTAGTTATTTTTCCATATAGCCTCTGACCTGTCCCTCTCTACATCACCACTTTCATTTTGTCAAAAGAACATTAAACATTTTATAAACTCATGTTCTTTCCCAGGCCTGATCTTGTAGCTTTTCTCAACATCTATAAATCTGCAGCTGAAACTGTTAACAGCCTTATCTGTTGTGCAGTTTTAACACAGACACTATGATGTAGCTTGTACGTACACATCCAAAAACATAATTTTACAGTTAATAATGAGCAAGAATTGAATTTATGTTGAACCATGAATTCAATAGATAATGAGGATGAAATTAAAGTAAAAACAAAATATTACATTGTGCAATTCTCTACAAACTGCAACAGAGTTGGTAGAAGGTGTATAATTTCTAGATTTTTCCTTTTTTTACTGTTACCAGTCTTTACATTGACTTTATAAGACTCAATGTAAGATCTCACTTTAGAGATTTTTTGCATTTCTAAAGTGAGATTTGAAAATATTCACATTAGAAAACTGGTGCTACAAAAGATCATCCATGCAAAACTGAGTAATGTCTGGTCCAATGTGTGGTTTTATCCAGGCATGCAATTAACTATGACATCATTCAGCATGACACCAAACAAAGCCACATTTTAGTTGCTATATGTTGATGGATCTCAATTTTATCGAATCCTTGAGGCAAACATGCCAACAATATATGCAGGGTCAGGCCGACCTTAATATTAGAGGAATAATAGCTGCCAGTTATCTTCAGGCTCCAAGCATAGATGCACAAATCGTCTTTAGACCACAATGGAAATGCATACTCTGGATACTTGGCAATGTAGAGTGTTAAAAATGAAGTTGAAGTCACAATTTGGAATATTCTCAAACGAGATAGATACGTTCAGTGCCATACTGTGGAATATTATAGACCAAGGAATAACAATTTGCATGGAGACAAGCAGGAGGAGGCCCTCATCCAGGCCAAATAAGTCAGGTTTGTGGAGATGCAAGCCTGGCATGTTTTTCAGTGCAATTAAAACATCCAACAAAAACATATATGTTTTTATCTTAGTCTGTTTATTTTGCTAAAATGGTGCCCATATTACGTTATTTTCTGATCTATGTTATAATGGAGTTTCTTCTGTCCTTTACAATTTATTATTACATATTGTTTCTCTTTGTTGCTATAATATAATATGATGTGTGAGCTACTGTGTCCAACTAATTTCCATTGTAATAAAGTTTGTCTAAGTCTAAGTCTATACCTGGAGTTGTGTTTGTTTCATTCACATGTTTAACACAAACCTTTTATATTAAGGCTGAGTTTGTCTCTCTCAAATGGAAAACACTCCATATTCCACCATGTGATGTCA
This sequence comes from Taenioides sp. WSHXM2023, assembly GCA_029959045.1. Classification (NCBI taxonomy): domain Eukaryota; kingdom Metazoa; phylum Chordata; class Actinopteri; order Gobiiformes; family Gobiidae; genus Taenioides; species Taenioides sp. WSHXM2023. The sequence continues at coordinate 13,162,039 of CM057103.1, read as the reverse complement.
CGTGGTAATACAGGAAGTGCTCCATTGTGTTTTTAAACACCATATACCTTCACTTGAATCATTTGGAAAATTTGACCTCTGGAATCGCCAATCTCTACTGAACTTAAGGCAAAATATCAAGCTGTTCACTTGAAAACTACTTGTTCATGACATCACAAGGTGGAACAGAGCATTTTGAATAGAATATACTGCTGATGTTGTGGGCTGTAAGGTGCAAAAGGAAATGATACAACTAAATTCAAAATGGCCCCTGACCCCTATCCCCTTGGCAGATTAGTGCCTCTGTTGAAGTGAGTGGCTCTTTGAAGATGGCCCACATTCTGCACATCACTGCGGACACAGCGGGAGCCAGGGCTACTTTCTGACCCTACACTTCCCTGACTCCTCTGTGACCCCTGCAGCAGTGACTGGGGGACCTCTTCAATGAGCATCATCCGCCAAAACACAGACCATTCAACTGTCAATCAGAGTCGTCCAATCAGGGAGTATCCTTGTACGTGACTGTGTAAATGTATTCTGAGCATGGTATGTTTGGACACAATGTTATAAAGCAATTCAATGCAAATAGCCCAGAGGAAGAACATCCAATTGTTGTGGAACAGTTAAAATATGCAGACAGAAATGGCTACTATCCTTATTACATATTTTGTTCTCACATATTTTTGCTAAACTAATGTCAAAAAATGAATATAACTCTAATGCAGGCCAGAGCCCCCAAAATAACCATGCAACCAGCCCAGAACCGTCACAGCAAAATGCAAATGATGTCCCTAATATTTTAAGTTTATAAAATATTTTTAATTGGTTAATTGTATTTATTTAAGTATTTTATTGCGTTAGTTGACCTAATTTCATAAAAAATATATCATTATCAATTATAAAATAGCTCAAATGCAGTGTCATAATATTAAAATCGTATCACTGCTCTAGTGAATAATGGATTAAGGGAGTGTGACATCACCCATTGCATTCGGCTTGAACACTTCCTATTTGGAACATGGCGGCTAGCGTGTTAGCTATGTCTATTTATATATACAGTCTATGGTGAATATACATCTTTTTAATATAGAAAATACTGACATTTTTAAAATATTGCTAAATCTTGTGTGTGCATTTTGTCATATCAAACTTTGACAAAGTATTGCCAGGTTCTTGCTGCAAAATAATTACTAGAATCACACCAAAATTCAGTTTGTAACACTGTTCTACACCTCTGGGACAAGCCTATCAGGGCTGAGGTGTGAGGCGAAGAGGTCCTTTTCTTACGACCTCTCTGTTTGCAATATCCGGTCGTTACTTAATGTTAAATGTTGAGGAAACCATAGTGACCCGGGGGAGCTACCCACGCCACAGTGACATACAGCCAGCTTCAGTCAAATATCACTTTTTACGCCAACTGGAAACAACTGTGACATGGTGAGAGACTCCAGATGTAAAACTTTGTTTTACACACAAACTAGACCAAAATACTTGGCAAATATATTATGAACAGTTTCCAAACCAGGACATTAAGTAACAATGGCATAAAGATCAGTGCTGCATTTTATCACATTTAGGAAATAGTCAACTCTAAAATAATGGTTGGTATTTGTGGAAATGATAACCTTTTAGTTCAAATGTGGCCTCAAACTGACTGAATTATGCAGTGTTGTGAAATACAGTAGGCTATAAACCCCAACCACATGAACCTCATAAATCAAATAAATGATGTGTTTTTGTTTTGCACATTGTTTGTTTACAAATATTTTAGTGCATTTATTACTATTTATTCCTCAAACTACACATAAATTAAAGGTGCACTATATAACTTTTCTAGTGGATTGTTCGTCACTTGTTTTTCTCCATGGAGATGTTATTGGTTTGCCTTGAATGTTCCTCAGTATGGTATTAAACCTTATCTCGATGAAGAAAATCAGTTAGCGCCATTACACCAAGTTAAGGTCAGATCTGTGAACATGTAAGGACATAAAAAGCAGGTGGCGGAGCTCCCATCCAGAGTTACGTAGTGCCCCTTTAAATGCTGCAGTCTGAACCCAGATGGGCGGCTGGGTTGAAGGTGAGATGATGCCCTGAGCACAAAGCAGCAGAAGTGTATTCCTTGGCCAGTGTATGTGTGTTCTGTTCTGGTTCTGGTTGCCTGCATTTCTAAATCGTTGATCCATTGAAGACCTGTTGACAGGTGTCACCTGGCACAAGGCTGCATGCTAAAACTCATAACGTGACTGAAACGTGAGACAAGCCTGATGACAAGAGCCACGCACCTGATGAGCATGACTTGCAGTTTTCAACACCACTAAGCTGCCAGAATCGTAGATCAAATTTGCATAACCTCCCAAAACCCATCTCCCTCCCAGTGCATCCTGTCTTCTTCAGTTTTGGAAGCTTATCTACAGCATATTATGAATTAGACAACATGTAACTTTCATCTATTTCACACCATTTGCAAATACTATATAAAAATACCCATTTCCCTTTAAAAAGTATAATTTTTGCTTCTGAAGTCCTTTCAACCAGAGAAGGACTGCAAGGGAAAGTTACATTCTTTTACATTAGAAAACCAATGCATGTTTACTTTCCCAGTCAGTTTATTGTATTTTCTATAACATGCATTACACTGTGGTTAACACCAATGATACATAAACCAATAGCAGCAGAAGTATCCTTTGAAGACAGGAAAATCTCTTGCTTTGTTAACTCTGCACAGAGTCGAGGAGAAATAACTTTAGTCCAAGGGGCTACTAACACAAAGTCAGCTCTGAGGCCACAAGAACACACAAACAAGCTCCACTGTGCCCCACTCCCACCTTACAGTCTGCTGAAAGTCAATATTGACCTTAAGTCAGGAAGCAGGGTTTCAGATCTAATGTAATTTACTGCTTACAGTTAAAGCCAAGCAATGTGAGGGGGAGTGCCATCCAAACACTGGGGTTACATGAGGGTGTATGGAAAGATTACATTAGACAAAAGGAAGCCCAGGGAGCAGATGTGCAGCTTATTAGTGAGAAGAGGAGGCTCAGAGAAAGATAAAATGAGGAGCTGCTGATAAGACTGCTGTAGGTGAGAAAGTTTTCTGTTGATCATAAAACAGCTTTAGGCACAATGTGTAATGTGTATTTAAAGGCCCATATTACGCCATATTCCGATTTATGTTCTAATGTTGTTTTCTCATCAAAAACATACCTGGAGTTTTGTTTTGTTTAATTCACATACGTTTAACACACAAACCCTGCATATTTTGGCTGCATTCTTCTCTCAAACAAAAAACAGTCCACCTTGTGATGTCATGCGGTAATTCAGGGAGTGCACCACTATATTTTCTAAACTCTATGCACCTTCACTAGAATCATTTGGATGATTTCAGATGTGGAATTGCCAATCTCTACTGGACTGAAGGTAAAAGGTATCTGGTACCACTATATGACATCACAAGATTGTAAAGAGCATTTTAAGCTTTGGAGATGTAGACAAACTAATAATAAAGGATTATTCAAACATGTGTGAATGAAACAAAACACAACTGTAGGGATGTAGGCTATAACAGCTTGTTAGGAGAATGAGAAATACAGTGGGCCTGCTCTGCACCCATCAGGCCCTCCTCTGGCCCTCATCTGCTAGTCTTCCTTTAGTTATTGTCTGCTCTTCCTCTGGTCCTCCTGTACACCTCCTCTGCATCTCGTCCAGAAGTCATCCATTGCACACCCTCAGAATCCTCCTCTTCCTCAAAGTCCTCCTCTTCCCCTCTTCTAAGTAGTTCTCGTCTATACCTTATTCTCGAATATCCCCTCTATATGCCTTCTTTGCCCCTTCTATAATAGTCCATTATAGAAGGACTATCATAGAAGGGGAAGAGGAAGCATTGGTCCACCTCTGCCATTCCTTGGGTCCTCTTGGACACCTCCCCTGCACCTTTTCTATCCTCCTCTGCATCCTCAAAATCATCCTCTTCCTCAACTCCTCTAAGTAGTACTCATCCACACTTTCTCTGCCCCTCTGCTAAAAGTCCTCCTTCGTTCCTCTTGTAGTCCTCCTCGACACCTCCTCTGGTCCTCCTCTGCACCTGCTCTGCTCCTTCTCTACACCTCCTCTGCTCCTCCTTGACACCTCCTTTGGTCCTCCTCTGCACCTGCTCTGCTCCTTCTCTACACCTCCTCTACACCTCCTCTGCACCTGCTCTGGTCCTCCTCTACACCTCCTCTGGTCCTCCTCTGCACCTGCTCTGCTCCTTCTCTACACCTCCTCTACACCTCCTCTGGTCCTCCTCTACACCTTCTCTGGTTTTCCTCTACACCTCCTCTAGGCCTCCTTTACACCTCCTCTGGTCCTCCTCTGCACCTGCTCTGCTCCTTCTCTACACCTCCTCTGCTCATCCTCTACACCACCTCTGCCCCTCCCCTTGTCATCCTCTACACCTCCTCTGCCCCTCCTCTTGTCCTCCTCTTCCCACCATCCGAGAGAGGAAAGCCTCCTGGTGTGTGGACATTACACTTCCCATGACTTTCACCATATGCCCCATTAACCCACCTCTCTAACCAATTTTACAGCACAGAGCGGAAACCAAAGAAAACCAAAATAATATTTTGTACATGGCAGAAATAACACTTCAGTGACAGTGATGGTAATTGAGTGTGAAACAAAGAGGACATGTTTAACTTACGTTTGGTAAATAAAGGCAAAGGTATGTGGAGAAGCAAGCACTCAGAAACAATAACTATAAAAAGACAACAAAAATGCCCATATCTATTTTCTGGAAAAGGAATATTAATACACAAGTTTAAAATGTGAATTTATAGAGGTATAACTATTGCATAGGGACTTAAAGGAGGGCAAAGAGTTCATGGACCAGACCAATACTTTAAAACCTAATAAAAATTTTGCCCCCAAAAAATGCAGAAAATGTGCCCACAACCCCTACAACCACAAGTCACACGAGCACAGTACACTACATATTGAGGGGACTGAACTGTCGATCATACGGTATGTGGGAACAATATCTACCACTGAGCTGTAGTCAAATTTGCCATATGTTGCATGCAAGGCTTTAGGTTATTTTTCCAATCTGGTATTAATTTAAAGTGCATGGACTGTTTTGATAGCTTTATAGGTGTGATTGTGACATATAGTAGTCAAAACATGAAATCCCAATCCACTATGAACATATTAGAAAATTAAAAATTCATCAAATACATACTATGGGAGTCACCACCATATATCAGCTCCATAGGGATAGTGTCAAAGCTATAAAATGCAGTGAGTCAATTTTCCAGAAATGCAGAAATACTACTGACTTACTCCAGGTCTTGAGTGTCTTGAGAGCTATTAGACTGAGCAGGCCAAATGTTCAAGTGTAAAATTATAAATGAATTTATTCATAGTCTTTTAAAATGTACTATAGTATGATGATTTATATACGAAACTGGCAAGAATTGACCCTGACTAAGAAAGTATAACCAAGCACAATGTGCAACTTAAAATTACAATTATTTTTGTTGAATTCTGGGATAAATTGTACTACTTTCTTTTAAAACATATTATAGTATGAAACTACATTACATTTTTGGTAATTACTCCAACAAAATACAATATTAACATAGACTAAATGTATTTACCTTCCAAACAGTAAATCTATGGCCCTATCCTGACACTCAGTTATAATGTGGGTGTGGAAATGTCTTGCTCAAGGACATGCAACCGTGGGCATACGCATATGAGTGGGAATCAAACCAGGGTTACAATAATACTCTAACATTTTATTAAAGGACCTATATTACCCAAAATTGACTCTTTAGCTTTAACCTCCTACGACCTGGCGTCCACATATGTGGACAGCACATTTTTACAGTGTTACACTATTACAAAGGTTTTCACACATAGGTGGACAGTTTAGAACAGCAACAATGCAAAAATGTTCAATTTAGAATATTTTTAAGAGTTTGTAATGTTTAGAATAATTTAATTTAATATAAAAATAATTAATAAATGTAATAATTTAATTTAAGTTAATTCTTTGTTTTTGCACTTGTCAGATCCTAATCAGCCCAAATAACAAGGAGAAATCAATAAAGCATGCAATGCAAGAGTTCGGGTCTTAGGAGGTTAAGCCATTTTAGAATGTTGTTACCTCAAAAACATTCCTAGAGTTGTGTTCTGTTTTGTTTACATATTCCTTTATTATTAGTCTGTTTACATTTCCAAAGCTCAAAATGCTCTTTTCCACCTTGTGATGCCATAAAGCTCTAGTTTTCAAGTTAACAGCTACCTTTTATCAATTGTTCAGTAGATATTGGCAAGTCCAGGGCTGAAATGATACAAAGTTCCTGTATTACCACATGACATCACAAGGTGGAACAGATTGTTTTCTGTTTAAGAGAAGAACTCATAAATAGATAAATAAATCTGCAGGGTTTGTGTGTTAAACATGAATGAAATAAAATACAACTCCAGGTATGTTTTTGATGAGGAAACAACATTATAATCAGAAAATAGCATCATATCTTCTCTGTTCGGACATAGCAAAGTTATGTTGTACCCTAATCAGATTTTCCAGTGTGTTCTATAAGGGCCGAACTTCTTGAACTTTGTCATTTCTGATGTACACTGTATCTCTTAAATCTTTAAATTGTTGTACGTCTCTCACACTGTAGTAGGACGTCCTATGGAGTGTGTTTTGTCTGAGCCATGCACAGCCCGGAGCAGGGGCGTCTTATCAGCCTCCTCTTCCCCAGTTGCCCCTAGCAACATCTCCCACCTGGAGCCAAGCCAGTGCCCCATTAAATACATCAAAGAGACCTAAGTGGGTAGAGCACTGTCCTTCTTTGTGTCTACTCTGGTGTTTATGTTTTAGACTTTTGGTTTCCAGTGAAAGATGTGAAGCCATTAAATGTAACATCACAGGGCAAAGCTAATGCAAATATTTACCATATTTTGGAAGCCTATCTCTTACCTGTTTAAACATCTATGAGTGTAACGTGATGTATTAGTTGTATTATTGATTAGATAGACCTGTTTATTGTCCAGGTTCATCTTTAGACTACAAAGTTGTTTTAAGTGCAAGCTATAAGGGATTGTCAAAGCAGCTTATAAACACAAAATGTTTATTTGGTTAAGTTTGCTTCTCTGTACTGTCTCAGCATTGTCAGACTGATTCCTGGCTCTAAAAATGTATTGTACTCTCTGTAGGGATGCATGATACCGATACTGGTATTGAATATTGGCGCCGATACAAGAAAATTAGTTGGATCAGGTATCGGTTCCATGATAACAGTTCAGCCATTATTTTTGTTGGGCTGCTTATTAGATGTAATGAGACAATTTACTGACTTTCTTTCTTTTTATTTAAAAGGGTCAGTGCATATTCATGAACATATACTTGTAAATACACCAGAATTAGCCCGAAGGCTACTTTACATCTGTAGTCCCTGGCAGGTCAAAGAGATAGAAACAACATAAGACAACTTCACACAATAGACAAACTGTCAGTGACAATTCATAGGACAAACATGATAGAAACAGCACAATAAGACACAATCATGACATACAACACTGACATTTACACAGAAGCATAACATCAGTGATCACAGATCTGATTTCTCTTAAGCCATCGTTTCAGATTGGTTTTAAATGTACTGAAAGTGGTAGTCTCTTATTGCAGCTGGGATGTTGTTCCAGATTTATGTTCCCTTGACTGATAACACCTGCTGACTGAATGTTGTGTGTCTGTAAGGTGTTACACTGATGTAGGCCCAGGATGTCTCATATTTGAACTTTCCTACAAAGCTACACTTGGATCAAATTTGATAACTCTTATTTTGAGAAAAAAATCCCTACATTGGTATTGATTAATATTGGATATCGGCAGACACTTAAAGCCATAGTATCAATATCGGTATCGGAATTGAAAAAGCTGTATCAGTGCATCCCTAACTCTCTTCACTCCATTTCACACTTAAATCTATTCAGAATAATTATGGCTTTCAGATAAATGATTCCTTCCTGAGTTGAACTTCTTTCCCATTGCAAAAGATATTATATTTTGCTTTGAATTCCTTTTATTGCTATGCCAAAAAAGGATCGCTGCTATAGATTGAACCCAATAAATATGTACCACGTACTACATACAGATGTTTTAATTTGGCACAAACTAGTAAGATTTTCCTCACACCTTCTGAAATCTAGTACATGGAAAGTTGGGAAACAGGGAGAGCTTTTAGATAGCAGGTGTGGCGATACTTTACTTCTTGTGTGGGGCGCGTTAATATTTCATTTTAAGAGGTTTTTAAATAAATTGCAAGCCTACAGTAACACAGCCATCACTCTTACTATCTTTATCTAGTCTCAGTGATGGAGGTGTGCAGACAGTTCAGTGCACAGTAGAACTATTATCAGTGACAAAGTACATATGGACACTGGCCCTCCCACGCAGTACTCCCTCTGCTCTATACAATCACGAATATGAACGCAGGCTGCTCACTGTGGACTGTCAGCACTTCACTTAGCAGCCTATAGTTCCCTAGACAAAGTTTTGTTTTTATTCCCCGGGAGCCCCTCTCGTCCTGCCACCTCTCCCACCCCCATACTGTATGTTTGGTTACACTGACCGCACAAAATATCACACCACTGTTTGCATAAGTTGTAAATATGAAAGACAAATAATGTAGCAATGACAAAATCTTCTAGAACAACATCCAAAAGGGGGACAATGGCGCGCTAATGCAAACACAGGTCTAGTGTTACTCACATGTGTCTCCATGCTTGGCTTGGACAGTCCCTGTGAACAGTAGCAGCAGCGTAACATCGTCTTGGACTTGTTCCTTTTCTTTGCAATAAGTGGAAAGTGAAAGTCGTCTGAACAGATGCCAAAATGAACCTGTAAAAGATTTTCCCAAAAATAATCCCCTTACAGTGCAGTAGAATATGGTTAAATAAATTGGGAATGACTCGTAGTGCTTGTTCATGGCAGCAGTGAAAGTTAGCCTTGTGTGACGCCTGTTCTTTTCATTTCATATTCAAAGTCAACTGCCGAAAAACCATTTAAAAGTTAAGTGATATTTACTGTGACAGCTCGCATATGGATCCTTGTAAGAGACAGCAATAAACAGCGTGGTGTTACCGCTAACATACAAGATACACAATGCATTTTACTCATAACTTTTCAGTGTCAAGCAATAGCAGATGCATGCAGTGTTTAATAAGAACGGTAAATGCTTGTCTGTGTAGTCATAAAATTCCTAGAAGCATAATATATTAATTGAAAGTTAGATGTAAATGTTGGATCTATACAACACGTGTAGCTATATATTATGATGTATGACTTTTCCATATTGTGTGTAGATCATAGTTTTGGACAGAATCCAGTCATGCATTTGTGTCTTTTAATGAGAGCAGCTCTGGATGTCCTCTGTCTGGAACTAGTTCTTTAACAGCAGCCATCTACGTGATCTGAGGCTTGGGAGTCTCTGTAAACTATCACAAGTAAAAAATATATTTGTCCTGTATTTTAAAATACCAAGGAACCTGACTAATATCAAACAAGTAAACGATAGAAAATACAGTTTAATCTGACATGATTGCCTGTGCTGTAGCATCTCTGCAGACTTGTCATTGCAGGGCCTCCCAGTTGCAGCAGTTTGTGTGGGAGAGGAATGTGCGTAAGTATTGTGTATTCAGCACTATCAACAAACAGCAAAGTGACGTCTGTAAGAAGGAGGCTCAGCTACACACAGGGAGCGTTCAGTTGGGAACAATAATACAGACTTGCATTAAAGGTGCACTTTGTAAACTTCTTCTGTAGAGGGTCCATTACCTGTTTGTCTCCATGGAGATATTATCGCTTTGCCTGTCTCTATCTTGCATTTATTCAGTTACAAGTGTATTTATTGCTATACAGTATTTTGAAAAACATGCACTGTTGCTCCAAACCATAGACTGTACATATAAATGGACATAAATAACTCGCTAGCCACCGCGTTCCAAATAGGAAGTGAGCATGGGGCACTTCCGGCTGCATCATCTGTTTTCAATTGACTTTACATTGAAAAATTGTCGGCCCTTTCTCTGTAACTGCTGCTGTGAGCCTCATTTTGGTCCCAAAATGTTCATGTTAACCCACTCTACATGATAGTGTTTTATTAGCTATTTTGTCCATAAATGAATTCCTATTCCTAATATGGAACTGGCTCCAAATTTGCCTCTATAACTGCTAGCATTACATGACGTCTCCCTTAGTCTACTTCTTTATATAGTCTATGCTCCAAACGGACTTAACTCTCCACAGATCTGACCTGTAACATGGCCTGGTGGCAGCATCTGCTTGTTTTCATGGAGATAGATATGCATAATATAAACTATACTGTGGAACATTTCAAGCCAATTAATAACATCTCCATGGAGACAAGCAGATGGCTACCCTTCTTTAGAAAGATTACACAGTACAATTTTACGTGATTTTGACGTCACACAAAATGACCTTAACCATAAATAGGTAGTTGATGCAGTATTTAATGGTTTAATATTCATTTATTACATATTTCAGACTTAATTAGGCTCAGTTATGTAACAACCTTTCATTATTTAAACTTGAACTGACACAACAATGTATTACCAAACTCACTGTGCAATTTAATATCATCATAGTTTCTCATAACACAACTGAACAAATGATGTAACCGACTTACTATGAACCTTTGTACTAATCTCAAGAGCATCCACTTAAATAGAGGGACCAGCAGTCGTATTTGTAATAATGTTATTTTATTTTTGTTGCATTCTGGGTAAATTGTACTACGGCGAATTGAGACTTTTTGGATCAATTTGGCGTTTGTTTTAGCCTGGCGTTGGATCTAAAGGGCATCACTTGTGGGGTAAGATCGTAAAGTCAGTTCAAAGGAGCCGTCTTGTTTAAATATGCTGCGGGAGGTGATATTATTAATGCTTCAGACACTGTGGGAGGGGGATCTAAAAGCAACCAACATAAACACACACACTGAGTTCAGGAAGGCAAAAAAAATCATGTCCATTCTCTATAAAGTCTCAAATTAAATTAAAGGTGCATTGTAACTTTTCTGGTGGAGGGTGCGTGAAGTTCTTTTCTCCATGTAGATGTTATTGCTTCGTCTGGAATGTTTCACAGTATGGTATTAAACCTTTCGATCTTCATGAAGACCAATTTTTGAGCCATAAAACCACCTGTAATTGAATAAATGTAAAGTAAGGCTGTTTAATGTCATACTCTGGAACATTCCAGGCAGAGCAGTAGTATATCTATAAAAATAAGCAGGTGACGGACCCCAAATAAAAAAGTTACATAGTGATACAGTTAGAGTTGCCTTGTTGCCATAGTAAACTACTACACAGAACTACATCCAGGTGCAAAGGCTTAAAGTTGTTAAAATTAAGTAAAAAAAGTCAACACCTAAAAATTACTTTCATAGTCATCATAGTCCTTCTCATGTAACACTATGGCACGAATACCAACTGTTGCTTCCCAGAAAACCACAGAATTCTACAGTAACTTGGACTTGTTAATGGAAAAACCACATACGAAACACGTGCACATACTTTTACTTGAGGAATTCTGTTATTGCCAAAAACACATTTAATTGATTATAATACAAATCTAGTTTGTGTTTAAAAAAAGCAAGGTTTATTTACGTTCACGCCCTTATTTAACAATGAGCAATTTATTATGGCATCCCACTCAACTAATTACAGTACATGTAAAATATATGACTCAAATGCGATTCAAAATGTGTTTTTCGTTAATGCAAGCCTGATAGACCAACATCATTTACTGTTATGACTAAACGTACGTGGTAGATCGGCATTTCTTTAAAAAGCAGACTCCTCCTTAAGTTCATGTGTGGCCCTCATGGACCAGTTCCACTTGAACCTCATTCTGAAATCTAAATTTAATCCAGTGTTTTCTTGGTCAACTCGGCATTTTCCACCGAGTCTTGGATCATCTCATATGATCTGCATTCGTCTGAGTCAGTAAATGATACATGATTTTCTTTGGAGTGTGGGGAGTAGGTTATGAGAACATCTGTGTGAGGTAGTGGGTAGTGGATCATTTTCTTTGAAGGTTTTTGAATTTCCACTGTAATGCTGTAATTTTTGAGAATTTAAAAAAAAAAAGTGCATGAGATTTTGTTCAAGAAACTGTTCCGAAAATTCAAGTTGACATACAAAATATGAACTTAACTAAAACTTACTTACATATATACAGCATATATGGCTTCCTTTATTGTACAAAATTGACTATTGTGAGCTTTAATCCATATTAAAATGCTGTAACCTCATCTAAAACATACCTGCAGTTGTGTTTCACACATGTCCAAGTAACCCTATATAATTAGCCTATTATCTATTATTATCTAAAAAGCTCAGAATGCTCTGCTCTACCTTGTAATGTCCTGAAGCGGTAGTTTTCAAGTTAACAGCTACCTTTTAACTTTTGTTCAGTAGAGATTGGCAATTCTGGGGCTGAAATGATCCAAATGATTCTAGTGAAGGTGTTTAAAAACACAGTGGAGCACTTCCTATATTTCAGTGTGACATCATAAGGTGGAACACAGTGTTTTCTGTTTGAGAGAAGAACTCAGCCTAAATATGCAGGGTTTTTGTGTTAAACATGTGTGAATGAAACAAACCAAAACTCCAGGTATGTTTTTGATAAGGAAACAACATAGATCAGAAAACAGCGTCACAGGGGCCCTTTTAACAGAGGAGCCAAGAGTGTCATTTCAATCCAACTTTTCACCTTGACCAGTAACTTTAAACTCCCATTCATACTACCACACCACTCTTATCTTGACATAACATTATAAAAACACCAAGAAACACCAAGACTCACTCTCCCTAACTTCAAATCTCCTCAAAATCAGCAGACGGGTGCCCCTGGCTTGTCCTGAGACTGTCCCGGACCGGCCACTGCTCATAGGAGGGAGTGGGAGGGGGTGAGTGGGAGGAGGACAGGAATGCAGGACAGCGAGGGCCAACGCAGTAGTCATGCTTACTTTACTCTGCAGGTTAATTAGCACACTGACAGACTGATTACGGAGACTTATGAGGAGGGGGCTAGCTACACTCCTTAACTCTCACACATGACTTATAGGATCTGATAGGACAGGAAAGGAAGTCTGCGAATGGGAATTACAGATTGTATCAGGTTTGTTTTAGACTGGGAATTAAGTATAATAAATCAAACAAAGATTTAATCGGCAGGCTACATGGCTTGGCTTATTGGAAAACATGCATGCGTGAGCGAGACACCTGGAGTTTGAATGAGTGTTTAGGATGTCTGTATCGGTATACTTTACACTTCAGGGGTCAGCGCAAAGGTCGTCATGTTACAGCGGCTTGAAAACAAACCGACATGCACAGAGCCACAGGCTACGTGTCACCAGTTGTGCTTCTATGGATCTTAGGCCAAACCACATAGGAAACAGAAGAAGGTTTTGTAAAATAATTATGGCATACTAGCAGAGATGCAGATAGCAGAGTAGTATGTTGGTGCTAATGGCTACAAAGAATGAGAGATTGCTAGAAAAAATCTTTGTAAAGTTGCACTATGTAACTTTTCCCCTTGGAGATGTTATTGCTTTACCATGAATGTAGCGCACTATGGTATTAAACTGATATATTCTGCACTTATTCAATTACTGATATTTTTGGTAGTTACAAAAGACTTACTGAAAAAAATTACTGTGAGGGGGTAAATTCTACACAGATCTGACCTGTAACTTGGCCCAGTGGTGTCATCTGCTTGTTTCCACAAATAAAAAAAAGAATGTCATGCTTGGGACAAACAGAGATAACACTTAATTATGTATGGAATATCATCACTTGATTAGTTAATGAAATTGTATTAAAATGGGCTTTTTGTGTGTGCGTCTCCTTGACATTTGGATTTGCTGGCTAATCACTGAGCAGAATATAAATAAAAGTGGCCTGACCTGCACCTTGGATCAGAATGACAGATTGTCTTAAAAATTCTGTTTTGTGTAAGTGTCTCATTTGTTATGTTTGACTAATTTGACTGCAATAGCCTAGCAGCTGGTGATCCAAGTACATAAATATTTCTATTGGATTCCCGTTGTTATCTTATTTAATCATTCTTGATGGATCATTTATTATTATTATTATTATACCTTGTGCACAGTGCTTGCCTCCCCATCAGTAGATCTAGCAGTGTGAAAGCAGGTGATTGGCTTTGGCACACTCTCAAGGGAACAGGAGAAAAGTAAAGATCCATAAATCCATAACACACGTCCAAACAGTAAACAGAGTTGATTCAAAGTGTGGTGACCCGGGGCATTGCAGCTAACACACACACGCAGCTGCTGACAGTACGCTCAACACAGCTGCTGTTATTTGGCTTAAGGCTCATTAGCTAAACAAAACACATCTCGCTACTGCGCCACGTCCAAAATAGAAATACACTGGTCTACTTAAACTCCCATATATTACCAGACAGTGCTTAACATTGAGGGATCTTGGCCTGGACAACCTCACTGACCCCTGTCCACTAACATAAGAGACAACCAGGGCAGCCAGGCGAAAGGCGAGCCAACAGACCAAAAAGGAAGTCAGTGAAGAAAGAGGCTAAGTAGCTTAAATGGTTTTGGTCTTCATCTGTGGTGGATCAAAGTTGGACTCTGGTGTAGGAGTCGTCTCATAAGGAGGATTAACAGGCCACAAAAGCAGAGCCGGCCTGGCCTCACGACGCAAGTCCCACCCAAGTAACAGTCATTGCAGGTGGGAAAAACAGGCAAACTGACACCTCTTTTGGACAAGGTGAAGACTATACGATTTCATATACACAGGCACATGCAGTTCTTTGATGTTATAATCGGATGGTACATTGAGGGAAGCCCCCCTTTGAGCTGTGCTGAACTCTGTTAGTCAAATAGAGGACCGAAGGAAACAGTAGGAGATAGAAGATACACGAAATGCTATAAAGGTGAAAAGAACAAAGAGAGCATCCTACAATTCCTCTGTCCCTGTAAAGAATCTGGTCATCTGGAAAAGCACCTAGTATCCAGAGAAAGTCATACTGTACCTGGGATCTGGATAATACAGACAAATTGAATATGTCAGCATTGTATAAATGAGATTAACTTGCTCCTCGTGTGAGCAAAGTAAGTCAGGAGAGAGTTTAAATGACATGGGAATACATGGAAAGATACATGATCTAAGAAGGCCTGCAAAATATTATACAAATGTATGGTAAACAAGATCATATGTGCGTATAGAGGCAATTCATATGATTGATATATTTTATGTCATACTTTGGAATACTCTGTAGCCAAAGGTCCAACATTTTTGTGGAGATGCAAAACCACTCAAACTAGTGAGTATGCATGTTTTTCCGTGCCATAAAAACAACCAAAATTAAAAATCAAGCTTTTTATTTTAACCCATTTTACGTACTGTGGCTTGAATTCAGACTTCAATTCATGTTTATATTGAGCTCTCTTGGGATTTCATAAACCAAAAATAGCCTCAGCTGTCCCACCTGATCAGCAGCCTCAGCCCACAGGTGACTCCCATTAACACCCTGGCACCCTGCGGGCCTTTGGGTGCACAGCATGTTCCACTGAATCATGAGAAACAGCCGACTCATGCCGCGGCTACTTCTCATTGATAGGCCGATAGTGATATATGTGCGCCCCCATGAGTGTCCTGAACTTATGCCAAAAAACTCAGGGTCAGACAGCTATAACCTTTTCAGGCAGTGAGCTAGGTCTGTCACACTAGCACATTTTAAAGTATATTGCTCAAGAAAAATAACAATAAATGGTAATACTGAATCTACTTTATACTACAGAAACAATAAGTGCAAAGCAGGATAACTCCATTGACATTAAAAATGCATTGCGCATCTTTTCTGGTGGAGGGTCCGTCACGTGCTTGTCTCCATGGAGATGTTAGTGCTTTGTCTAGAATGTTCCATGGTAGAGATTAAACCTATCTATCATGAGGGAGACAACTATAGGCTGCATTACAGGTCAGATCTATGGTGAGGCAACACTATTCACAGAGAGAATTATTGTATTTTTGAGAAATTAAAACACCCGTAATGAATAAATGCTAGATAGATGTGTTTAATGTCATACCATGGAACATTCCAGGCAAAGCAATAACATCTCAATGGAGCCAAGCAGGTAACGGACCCACCACCAGAAAAGTTGCGCAATGTACCTTTAAATAAATAGCAGAATTAAACGCTTTAATAGTTAGTTCTAGTATCTATAATGTGTTGTAGATGTTATAACATACAGTATATTATCACATATGAAATGATAATTTGATACAGTAATTATTGCAACAGGCCTACAGGAGGTTTGCTTACATGTTATAATAATGGGACAGTGGGTCTATGGGGGTCTATGGGAGGCAGATAAATGAGCACACAGTCAGATACAGAGGAGTGAGGATGTAAGATTTTATCAGCCTGGATCCCAGATGGTTTTTCATTTATGGGGTGAAGTGTGACATATTGTTATTTTAACACAACACTTCCATTTGGTCCTCTGTCTGCCTGTTCTGTGTGACCTTTTCAGCTGAACCTGTTTGAAGATGAATTAGATGTTAATTTATAACTAACCATTACAGTTTCATCAAGTGAAAGCAAATATCAGAATAACAAATTATGTTGTTACTATTAGGTGGGATTCAATTTTCTGAAAACCTTTTCGACAAATCAAACTTTATTTAGTCTTTAAATATTTTCTCAGCATCAGTCAGAATTATAAATGCTTCTTAACACTGCAGTCCTGTAAAATTATATTTTTATTACTTTATTTATCAGCACATTCCAACCCAAATTCATATTTTTGTACTTTCCTTTTGTACTTTAAAATTCCCTTCTCTAAATGGAACAAGCTGTTGTTGCCAGCTTAGTATTCAGAATGTAACATATTTGGTGAGGGATAACAAACATTCTGAAATTATGTTGTTAGTAAATTTATGTTCCTTGGACATAATGAGCTGTTACAATGTTTGCTTATACATTTATACATTTAATTTAAAACCAGCCTGTTTTGCATCTGCTTGTTCTTTGTAAATAAACACATTTGAGCCACCAGACTCCTCAGTGAATATGGGGTAGACTATATTCTTGTGTGTAACCTCAATAATGTGCCAGTGTTTTGGTGCTACTAGTCCTGTAGCCGTGCCACATTTCTCTGTGAAGTGACAGCAGAGCAGCAGACATGTTCTGAGCTGTTTCACTTTGTTTCCTTTTTATACACAAACAAACGTCCACTGTCATCACTCCATCCTTCAAATACCACAGGGCCCCTTTAAGAGGACGGCTCCACCAATGGCCAATGTTAGGCTCCACTATAACTCCAGGAGAGCAGAAAGCATGTCCCAAAGGAAGGATTTGGAGTCAATGCAAACTAACACAGAACCTACTGACTGCAGTTTCCTGTGTGCAGTAACTCAACATAGAGAGAAATGGTGTAGATTGTACTAATTACAACTGAAAGTGAATACGAGCCTTGCACTGATTTTAGCATTTGCATCAATAGACAAGCTGTAGCAGTCTATCAGGGCTGGACAATTAATTGTTATCAAATAAAAATTGAAAATATTAAGTAGCAAAGACCTAGACCTCTTTCCTTTCAAATGCAGAATGATATCTCTCTGAATTTTTCATACAAATCTTTGTAAAGTATTGAAGCATTGTGCATTCTGGATCCCAGGCAACTAGACTTCTACAAACATGTTCTGAAATGCCTTGGATACTTGTGTTAGTTTGTTAGTTCATGGTTCAGTCTGTTTGCAAATATTACTACTGAACATGTTTTAAAAGTGTGATTTAAATTAAATCCTGGTTTAAAAACATAAATAACAAAACTGTTCCAGAAAAAAATTAACCTGAATTTAGTTAAAAAGTTGTTTCTATTGAGTGCTGTGGCAGAGTGGTTAACACGCTTACTGACCAAGAACAAAACATGACTCAAAACATTGAATAAATGTAAATGATTGTCATTATCCTATCTAACCAAACGACTGGCCTTAATCCATGCGAGTAAACATAAAAAATGGTTGTTGCTTTGTGTACTGCATCTGAAACAGCTAAATGACGTAAATACTTAAATAAAAATTAATACTTCAGCTGTCATTTATTTAAAAGAAATGTCACTCATGTAGTACTCCAACTTTGGTGTGCCAGTAAATTTTGTACATTGTTTAATTTGAATCTAATTCTAATCTAATCTTTATCAATTGCCTCACATCTTTTGCCGCAAACACACCTACTCAAATGACACTTTTACGAGGACAATAACCCCATCTGGCCTCATATCTTGTTACATTAAGATTTTACAACACTGCGCCTGACATAACATAGCCTCCTGATTGTGTTTTACAGCTAGTAGCCTGTCCATCACCTTGTAAAGCAGTGTCAGAGAGTGTTAGCGCCGCTTTCTCACAGGTTATCGGTCTTACAGCTGGTTTCTGGAGGGCCCTGGCTGTAATTTAAGCCACTCTCTCATGATAATGGATTTAACGGGTTCCCTTAAAGTGCACTGTGGACCAGATGTGCACAGCAGCCCCAGGACACTTTCATATGTCTTCATTTCGTCCCTGGTGGTCTGTCATTGTCCACCAGGTAAGACTCACCTGTAGAATCTGACTACGCCCCCTCAAGTACTTTTAGCTTTCCCATCAGAGGGCCCACCGTGACTGTATGACAACCTGGCATTAGGTTTAGACTCTTAGTCCAAGTTTATGTCAATAAGGAACTAATGAGGTTTCAGAAGGAGAAAGTGCAAGAAGAGTGAATGCAACAGAAATTTACAAATTTGCATATTCATTTTTGGACAATGTGTGCAACTTGTATGGTTGCATTGCCAGAATAGGTTAGGTCATATTAGTTAAAAAAAAAGGCCTATATTACGTTATTTTCTAATGTACTTTATGTTATAGTGCTGTTTCATCATCACAAACTGGTGTTGTGTTGTTTCATTCACACATCTTTAACATGCAATCCCTGCATATTTAGGCCTTATTTAGGCTTTAAGGCTTTTCTGTTAACTGTTAACTTGAAAGCTATCACAAGGTGGAACACAAGGTGGAAAAGAACATTTTGAGATGTAGGCAGACTAATAAAAAATAATTACTCAAATGTGTGAATGAAACAAAAGACAACGTTCTAACATGGCTAAAAGCTCACATTAATCAGTTTTGCATAATATAGGACCTTTAACACAGAAGCCCGTAAGCAAATGCATTTAAGTGAATAGTTATGTGTTGTGATAACCTTCCCACTTACTTGTTACTGATCCAAAAATAATACACCTCCAGCTGTGTTGAGACCAAGTCAATCATGACACCTAAAAAAATAAAAAAATAAAATATTTATTTTTGCAATAACAGACTTAGAATAATATGGCTTTGCTTGCATTACATTGCATTGTTTTTAAAATTCCACTGAGCACTGAAGAATTCTAAAGGAATATGTTCATTTCATCAGTACATTTTTTAAAATATGACAATAGATATTACATAGTGTTCCCTACTTATGCAACACTGTAAACAAAATTATAAAACTTGTGTGTACAGTGAGATAAGCATCACTCTTGTCTTTGGTGGAGCACAGAGCTTTACATGTTTTCAGATCCAGAAAATCCAGAAATTCGATTAAGTCAGCTATAGCAGATGTGCAAAAGCCTTAGAGAGCGGGTGTGGTGAGGGTGCAGCTTTAACACAGGGAATAATAACGTAGTGATGGAGTAGAGATGAGGGCCTCTGGGTGGGAGAGAGAGGGGCAGAGGTGGAGGTCTGAGCTATCTGGGTGGTGGGACCGTTATTAAGGACAGGAAATAAAGAGCGTGGGTAGTACGGCCCAGAGGCATACAGCCAGACACTGCAAACACATATTATAAACCGTGTCATATATGGGTTAAGAAAACTACACAGCTCAGACAGAAAGTAAACAACAACTGTATCCACAGGCAGTGGCAAGAATACTGTAGCCAAAGTGTCAAACTCACAAGTAGGTTCATGCAGATTGTGCATGTGTTTGACAGTTAAACTGGCACAATGCGGAAAACAGTAGTTGTTTTCTTTGGCAGTGTACTTCCTTGGCAAAAATGATTAACAACATGGTTTCAATGCCATTACAAGTTTCATCAAGCATTCCCTAAGTTTTTATAGGTTCTGTCAACATTTATATGTCTTAACAAACAGGTGGGAGAGGTTAACCAACCAAGATGTTGGTTTTGTAACCTCTTTGACCCTAACTGAGCTGGGCTGTAACACAGGTTTAGGAAGTAAAGAAGATTAGCCAAAACTCACTGAAGGTTGAATTCCAATCATTCTGCCAGTGTGCCACTGGGCAAACCCAACCCTGTAGCAGTGGTGTGTTTGCATGATTACTAATATAACATATGTCTTTTCCTAAATACAAATGTATCTTCCATTTATTATTTTAAAGGACAACAATATAACTTTTCTGGTTGAGAGTCCGCCACCTGCTTGTCTTAAGGAGATGTTATTGCTTTACTTAGAATGTTCAACAGTATGGCATTAACCTTATCTGTCTTTTATTTATTTAACTGCTAAGTGTTCTTATTGATAAAAATTCCTTGAAAAATGCATTCTCATTGTGAGTAAGGAGGACTCTCAGCAGATTTGCCTTGCCAGATCTGGTGGTGTCATCTGCCAGTCTCCATGGTGATACTGTATGTTTAATGCCATACTATGGAACATTTCAGACATCTCCATGGAGACAAGCAGGTGGCGGACCCTCCAATAGAAATGTTACACATTGCACCTTTAAAGTGTACTGTGCAACTTTTCTTAACTTTTCTGGTGGAGAGTCATCCACCTTCTTGTCTCCATGGAAATGTTACTGCTTTGTCTAGAATGTTTCACAGTATAAATTTCCCAGTATAGATTAAACCTAGACAAGCAGGTTACAGTAGTACGCGACATTACAATTCAGATCTGTGGAGAGTCGCCCCTGTTCACAGAAGGAATTATAAATGTATTTTTGAGCAATAGAAACATCCATAACATGAATAAATGTTAGCTGGAAATGTTTAAAGTCATACTATGGAACATTCCAGGCAAAGCAATAACATCTCTATGGCGACAAGAAATTGGATGACCCTCCACCATAAAAGTTACACTTTTATGGTGGACTTTAGGTGCACTTTAAGACCTGCAACATGCATCGTGACAAGTACAATGCATGATTGTAGTTTACTTACTAACGGCTCTGATACTAACTTCCTGTACTTTCGGATGCTCCTTGGGCCTTATCCTCCATCATGTTGTGTCTAACTGTGCTGTGATGTGTTGATTAACTGATGGAGCAGGAAGACAAGTGGATACGCACTGGTTCAGGCCCATCCATCCTCTGTGTCATCTGCACAGAGATCAATTGGAGCCCAAGAATGAGATGAGCAAGCGGCCACTTTGAAGAGGCTCCTCAGATATGTCACTGTCAGGAAATGTTTTCAACCCAAACGCATTCTACTGCCCTAAGCAACACAAACAAACACAAGGGACACTCCATCACAAAAAGATACAACATTCAAAGCATTTTTGTCATTCTGGACTTTGTTCTGTCTAGGGTTAAGAGTCTATTTCACCTCTCACTTTCAGTAAGACAAATATAGACATAGAAGCACCTATTGCGATAATACGTTGTACCTAGTATCATGGTTTTGGCTGTAGAATTAATACAATTGTAATTAGTACAGACTAATTACAAAAACTTTTTAACTGAAAAACAATGTATTAAAGTATGTTCATGGAGCGAATCTGCCTAACCTGTCTAAGCTACAGTGTGGATGTATAACATATTAATTAAAGCAATAAAATTATATACATAAACCATAAATTGATATTAAAACCAGTATTGAAACTAGATACTCATTTGAAGAACCTGAAAAACTGATGAAGAATTTGATCTGTTTCACAAGTAGTGAATTTATTATCATTGCAGTATTGAGAAATTTAGTATCAAGACCACACTACAGCTACATGATTGTTCAAATATCATGAATTCCAAGTTTTTCCAGCCCCTTTTAGTTTGCACAGAATTCTCTCTCTGAGCCTTCACCACTTGCAATCTCAAGTATGCTGGCTGACAAATCTGTTTGATTCTACTAATGGTCCTTATAATTGTGTTTTCTGAAGTACTCAAGTTATCGTAAATCTGTATTTTTGGCATCTGTCTTTCACGTACTACATTTCTTGTGGCTAAGCTCAATGTTTTCGTTCTATTTACTAAGTAGTGACAAAACAACTCCAGCCATGTTTGTATTTGTAACTAGAGCGTAACACTTATCTTATCGCTACTACTTTTACGTACAAACTGTCCAGAATCATGTAGTTGCATTGTTGTGGTTTTGGCCTCTCTGAAAAACTCCGCAATAATGAAAGCAAATGGCTGTCTAATGCTTCCTGGCGAGTGGTGAGGGATATCACTCACACAGAGTAATTGGAAATACTTCCTGGCTACTACATGATACAGACCAAATGACTTTGACAAAGGCAGGGGATGAGTGTAATTTCTTTTTTCCGTGTTCTGCTTTGTGAGTCAGTTTCCCTGTCTCAAATGTTTGGATGTTACTCTAGTCCAAGTCTATCATTGTTTAGCTTTTGGCTCTTTCAGTGTTTGTTCAAATCTTAGTCACTTCCAAATGCTTGAAACCATAAAGAAACATTGGTCAACTTATAAAAACAATGCATCTGGTAAAACTTAAAAGCAACATTAGTTTGGTTTAATACATACAATATAAACTGAAGCTAAGGCTAAGCATTTATAGCACCGTGTATATACGGGACTGCTAAGGTCAAAGGTTATTCAACAAGCATGAAAAATATGTTATTATGAGCAGACAAAACAGCCTCCTCCCATATGTAACCTTAAAATGCAATACGGTGCTTAACCAAACACAGCCAAGGGGAGCGCGTGTCCAATTATCAACAGTATCTTTAGCAATCGCAAATGTAATATTATTCTAATTTTTTTTGTGCAAATGTACATGACCACCGTGTTGCTATATGAAATCGGACATAATTTAATTTCCACAATGGCTTGAGTCCAAAGTGGCTAGGGGGAGATTCCAGCTGGTATGTAAAGATCACACAGGCACAAGCTGTACTCATTCTAATAACACTGATTTTGTCTTTATTGAACCTAAATGACAAACAAGATTGAAATTCTCAGGTTTAAGTGTGCTTTGCGGGGTTTTGCTTCTGATACATGGACTCTGTGGAGCTTTTAATATGTCCAAATTCATATATTACGGACTTAGACTAAACACTGTTGAGCGTATCGTGTGATGAATTTATATAATAGGGATTCTCATTATCTTCTGTAGTTCACTGCTGGGACTATAGGCCATATGCAATGAATGAGGTAAAAAATAATAACCATGTGTGATGGAAGGATCAGCTTTGAGTCCTCCCTGCAGGGAAAAGCATGCATTAAATGTACACATAATACAATTTATATGGGACTTTCCTTTATAAAATGTAAAGATAATAACTACATCTGTTTTATTTCACTGAGTGTGAGAAAGTGTATTAGAAGATAAAGCCAAAATAACCAACAAATAGCCCTAATGTCGTCTCGTGGGAGCATGGATTTGATTGGTCGGGTGGTGATTGTGATCTGGCGGATGTCCCAAAAATATAGTGAGAGCAGTATATAGAGTATATGAAGTGGTCAAGGGTCGTGTGCAACAAGTAGGACGTTTCCATGTGTATTGTACAGTTTAATTTATCATATTCGATTTCATTTACGTGTAAAAAAAACGCTACTCAAATCTCTGTATGACAATTTGCGGTGGTAGGGGAAGTCCTAGTTCAGGCTTTAATGTAAACAGAAAAGACTAAATTAAACACTGGTTAACAGACTAATCCATCACTGGCTCTTTACTGACGTAATGTATTGTGTTTGACTAATGAAGTTTGTCTTGATGGCAATGGATAATAGTGATGAGTTGGATAGCTGTACATTTCAGAGGATGAGAACAATGAAATGGATTTTGTGTATTTTTAGAAGACAAAAATCAATTTTAAACTTTGTAATAATGGGGATTAGTCTTAAAGGGCCCATATTACGCTATTTTCTAATCTATGTTATAATGTTGTTTCCTCATCAAAAACATAGCTGGTGTTGTGTTTTGTTTCATTCACACGTTTAACACACAAACCCTGTATATTTAAGTTTTCTTCTTCACTCAAATGTGATGTCATTTGGTAATACAGGAACTGCTCCACTGCGTTTTTAAACCCCATACACCATCACTAGAATCATTTGGATCAGCCCTGGAATTATACTGAAGAAAAGATGAAAGTTGCTAACTTTAAAACTAACACTACATGACATCACAAGGTGGAGCAAAGCATTTCGAACTTTGAAAATGTAGACAGGCTAATAATAAAGGATACCTAAAACATTTGTGAGTGAAACAAAACACAACTCCTGGCATGTTTTGAGGAGGTAACAACATTATAACATGGCTTAAAGCTCAGAAGAGTCAATTTTGTGTTGGACCTTTAATGATTTTTTGAATTAATGTTTTAAATGTTTGATGATGAATTGGATATTGATTATTTTAAGGTGCATTCTGTAACTTTTCTAATGGAGGGTCCGTAAAAAGCTTTTCTGCATGGAGATGTTATTGCTTTGCTTGGAATGTTTCACAGTTTGGCATTAAACCTTTCTATCTTCATAGAGACCAAACCAAACCAAGTTACTGATCAGATCTATGGGGAGGCAACCCCGCTCACAATCAGGATGCCTGTTTTTGTAGGTATTTTTGAGCTATAAAACCATCTGTAATCTAATAAATCTAAGGTAGAGCGTTTTGATGTTGTACCGTGGAACATTCCGTGTAAATGTTTAATGTTTTCTGTACCCGCCCAAGGACTGCAAATGGAAAGTAGCTTGTAGCTAAATCTGGCGCAGAGCATCTTTTCCCTTTGAGATCCTGTCCTTGTTTGAAATAAATAAATAAAATAAAATAAATGTGGGGAATTACATTGGGGGGACAAGATCTGGTGCCATGGTGAATGATCTTGTAATATTTTTCTTTTAAAATGCTTTACCTACCTGCAACCAATGTCAGTGAGGTTATATCGAACAGATCATAATACTATTTGCAATGGAATGCTTTTACTGAAAATAATGCATCAAAATGTTATTATATTAAAATTAGCAATAAATAGAAAAAAATAAAAAAAAATCCCATCTTGTTCTTGTTGTTCATCAGGAATTCTAGCATAACAAATGTAATATATAGCAACTATGTCAACTGGACAAAAAAATTAACTGAATTTCCTTTTACTATGGAACCTACCTGGACAACTGAGGGATTATACAGTCAAGAAATGTAATAGAAAACACATCATACTCCAATTTATAAAATACTCAGAACTCACAGTGAAACATAGCCAAACTGTTGCGTAATCACATGCCACGAACAAAATCTGCAGCATACATTAAAGTCAAGCCGACAGAGGTCCTGCAGAGCCTTCTGTAAGTTGCACCAAATATTTTGACAGTGCTTTGTAATGCTGCCGGACTATTCCATTACCAGTGGCATGCAAACTCCATCTCTCCTGTCAGTGGATGCTCTGTTGCCTGGGGCAGAGCTGATATTACTTAAAGGAGAAGAATCCCATTGACATATCATTCATACTGTGTGTCCAGAGACCGTTTGCCTGTAACAGCAGCATGTAGGGCCCCCAGCTCTGGACTTTAACATGATTTTCTAGCTGGAGACAAAGGTACGTCTTGCTCCTAAGTGTGGCCTGTTGTGTTAAAGATATAGTGTATCTGCTTCACATTACAGAGCCCCCCAAGGTTTGTAACTTATTCAACATACAGAGGGAGTAATCAGACACACATTTGAGCTGGAGGGAGAATTTCAGTTTATAATTTCACACTGCATCAGGTATCCAAAAATCAACAAATACTGTATGTTTTAGAGCTGTGTGATTAATCAAATTTTAATGATAAGCTTGAGTATTTTTTAATAGAGAGGTCTTTCGTCGGCCTTGCAGAGAAAATGTGGTTTGGCAGAATTTGGCGGAAAACATTTGACTATTGTGTGACTGTTGTGTTAAATGTCACTGATTAATAGTCTGACTTGTTTATGCTCAGATATTAAGATACAATCACAAAAATGTTAATAATAGTAAAAAGAAAAAAACAAACGAGATTGATCAAGCTTTCGCCTAGACAAACAATGTTGTTATAATTATGAAGTTTATTATTGTTCAGCTTAATTCAGCCGGTGTAGTCTAACCTGCAAAGCGAAAAAAATGCTGAGAATAACGAAAAAAAGGGGGTTAACTAGGGGTATGCTAAAATATCACAATATATCGTGATACAAAATTTTGGTGACTGTATTGTGGGTTGCTGTATTGATATATTATACTATATTAAGTTTAATTATATTAAGGTTTGTTTTTGGTATATTTTTGTAAATTATTTTTTGACATTGCTGCTATTTTGATGCTTGTTTAGAGAAAGGATCATTTAAATAGGTGTATTTCATATTAAGTTTAGGCAGGTAGTGGATTAGCAATTAGACATTCTTGTTAAAATATATTTAGTTCTTTAAAAAAATAGTTATATATTGCAGAATAATATGTGCAATATATAACATTCGGTATATCGATCACATGTATCGCCATTTTGTAATAATATCGTATCGTGAGCCATGTATATTGAATTTTGAGGACCCTGTGATTCCCAGACCTACTGTTAACATCTAAAGTTAGGAAAACTGCAAGAACGTAGCATCCTCTGTTTGGGCTTGAAGAAAAATGTCCATAGATCAAATATCTGCAGATTTCCTGAGGATCAGCATAGATGAGCTTCAATCACATGAAGCGTACAAAGAACATACATCTCTTTAACATGAAACAGGCGGAGCAGATCATGTTAAAGATCTCCTCAATCAGCTCTATGGAAAGTCACTGTTTATTCTACACACACTGCATTGCCACTTTAATTATAAGCTCAGACAGGATGTGTATGGGGGATTTTCGAAATAGACACATAACATGTTTATGCTTTGTTATTGTAACGATACTCAATGCATATTATTCTTCAAACTAAAATCTGCCAAATAAGAGTTGTGTGTGTTGTGGCTATAAATACATTTGTATGGTGGAGAATGTTCTACCTACTTGACTCTTGCTTCTGGAGTCACCAGGCCAAGGTCAGGTCTGTAGAGAGGCACTCATGCATATATTGTGTGTTTTTCAAGGTATAATAAAACACCTGTAAGATAGACTTAACAAAAAACTGTGGAACATTGCAGGCAAAGCAGTAACATCTCCATAGAGATGCAGGTAGCAGATCTATGGAGGTCTGCCAAGATAAAATTGAACAACATGCATTTTATCTGCAGCCCATCTGGTTTGGACACTAGACCCTAATTTTCACATGGACTTTTGGCTGATTTACAATAACCAGATGATGTCACTTTATGACCGAAACTACCTCCTACAATGGGACAACACCTCGGTCTTTGACACTGTTATTATTTAGGAAACATTACACCTGTTCCTCTCTCCAAAAGAGCAGTAAAGGGCTGTCCATTTTGTAACCAGCCGCAGACACCAGAACATAAAAGACCAGATGAAAAGTCGGGGACATGAGGGAGCTCGTCTTTGAAGGTTAATTTCCTCTTCAAATAAAAAGAAAGATACAACGGGGCGCTTTATCAGACTAAAAAAGACTCAAATCAGCTGAGAGCTTTCTGTTGAATATGGGTTTCATATTCCTTCATTTTTCAGCCAAAGATGGTCCCCTGTGGCTTACCGCTTGCATTATACTAACCACAATAAAGCATTACATCCCACATTTATAGTCAATGCTTGCTGCCAATTGGACAGGATTTCTAAAACAAGCTCTCGGGTGTGGATAAGGGAAATTTGCTCCTCTAAGTCCCAGCTGCCATAGTCCAGGCAAGGACGTTTGATCCAGTCAAAGCTAATCACCGTCTTGCAACGTTTCACAGTTAGCACCTTCGCTAAGTGACATCTAGGCGATTTCTTTTATCATCACTCTATTCTATATGGGATTTATTAGCCCAAACTCTGACCTGAGCGTGTTCCAAGTTGGACAGTGTTTCTAGCGGTTTAGCTTTCATTGTGCCAGATGTTCAGGACCAAACAAAGGGAGTCCTATCTCAGAGTTTAAAATCTCACAGCAGAAACCATGTGAATTCAGCATATGTAGTTCTTCTTTTGAATAAGGTTAATGAAATACAGACCATCATTTACAATCAATAATGACCAATATCCCAAAGTGAAAGTGCAAACTTGAGCACAGGGGGTGGAAATAATATATGTTTGCTGATGGTTAAATGCAACAGATTTTACAGGGTTAAAATTATTCACTTCAATGTGGGGTTACGCAATATGACAATTTTTATTTATTTTTATTTTTTTCTTAAATTGATGGATGATTATTTTCAATTTTATCATCTCCTGTCTTATTATTGTAAACATATAAACAATGTCTTTTGATGCTTTGTCCTGAACAGAATAAGATAAGTGCCTTTTAACACAAGAAAGAGTCTATTTTCTTACTTCAAAGTCGGAACTCTGCTCCAAACCAAATTTCAAATTTCAAATTTATCTGTTTGGAGGATAAGCACCTTGAGATGTCTCACCATCTCGTTCTCTCTCAATAAGAAAAAACTAGACAATAGGCATATTACAGTTAGAAATAACTGAATTTCGTTTTCATTTAATTTTATTTAAATACAGTTTTGAATTTAAAATTTATCAATTGCACAATCTTACCTCAGTGAGTAACCTTTAGCCTGTGTGGATTCCAGTCTGCTTTGTCAAATTCTGTATGAAAACAAAGAATACTAAAATTAGTTACCTCTCATTGCACCTCCGTGACAATTCACCATACACAAAAATGTAAGAGAAAAAACAGCAACCACAACCTATCTACTGGCTTCATACCAGAGAGCTACAAATCTAATGAGTTATGTTTTGACACCTTTAAATGCATGCAACTACATTCATTTTTTATTTGCTCCTGGCAACAGACAGAGGCCCTGCAATCAAACCTGACAACATCTGCCAGGTAAACAGTCCAAGTGTTATAATGATATGTACTGTAAATCACTCAGCTGAACAAAGCGTGTAATTATTTAATATATGTTTGTGATTAACAGCAGCTAATGGTATTTATTTTGGAAAATGAACTGCATTATTTATATTTCTATAACTTCAGTATCAATCAAAGATCAAACAATATCCTCTATCACATGGGAAGTTTAGAAGATGGGCTCAAATGGGATAAAGAACAGTTTCAAATAAAACTGGCCAATAATAATTGTATTTGTAATGAAAAGTGACACATTGCACAGTTTAAACTTTTACAACACAAGTTCATTTCAGACTTGAGAAGAACAGTGTCGTTAGAGAATCTTATAATTCACAAACAATAGGCCATGAAATTCACATTATTTTTATGGAATTTTGAGGAATAACAGCTCTGTTTGAGTTTGTTGAAAATGTTGGCAAAGAAAAAATAAATAAGACTTCAAAGAGCCACATTCAGCCAAGAGTCAAAATGTCTGGTTGTATATTGTAGGCGTGTGGGGAAAATGAACTGCTTCTTGTATTTGTGAACCAAGTTTACACAAAAAATAAAATTAAAATAGATGCTACTTTGATTAAAGCTGCCCTATGTAACTTTACTGGTGGAGGGTACTGCACCAGTTTCATTTTGTTATTTGTTTACCTGGTACATTCCACAATATAGCCTTAAACTTACCTATTCCCATAGAAACAAACAGATGACAGTAACAGGCAAAGTTGATATTAGAGCAATAAAACACCTATAACTGAATACATACAAGATAGATGTTTAATGACAAACTGTGGAACATTCCAGAGAGTGCAAGAACAGACAAACAGATAGCAGAGGTCCTACCAGAAAAGTTACATAGTGCATCTTTAATTGATCCAATATTTGTCTCTTTTTCCATAGTAAGTGCATATGTCTCAGAATTGGAAAGCTTTTAAACATTTAACGTGAGCGGACTTTCACGTGTTGAAATCACTTGCGTAGAGCTCCTATGTTTGCCTGTGCTGGAATTTTCCTGAGAGTGTTTGACTGGCTGCTCTTTGTACACAGCAGCCAGTGAATGAATGGAAGATGGAAGGACTTAAGGTTAGCCTCTTTTCAGCCTCCTGTCTTTTGTTGCATCATGTCTTCTTTGTGTCCAGCGAATGTCTCCTAATTAAGGCCAATGTATAAAGCCTAGAAGACCTCTTGACTGATGACTGCACTGTACTTCTCATGGTTGGACCGGACACACATACACACAAGACGTTTTTTTAACAATCTCATTCAGGACATAAGATGTATTGGACACGGTGTTAAAAACAACAATACTGAGGCAGTAAAGTTAAGGAAAAAGAGCTGGTGCTAGGACTTACCCCCAACTGCGCTACGAAGTTAGCAAAGCACATGATAACAAGACAAGAGACGTTGATAAATGGGGCTTTAATTAGAAAATAAAGTCAATAAAATGTCACAAAATTATGATAAAAAAACTCATCTTTTTAGTCACAACAGTACAAATGTAAATATGGTGCTTATGGTCAAATACAAATATTAGCCCTTTTGATGGCAGAATCGTCTCTATAAAGTTGGGAATGGACAATATGGGAACAGCTTGTTTTTAGATCTCTATTATGATAATATAACTAGGGTGACCTCACATAGTAGTAAAAGTGGTCACCCATTCATATACCAGTGTATGCAGAAACTGGGGGTGAGGTGGATTAAGTGTCTTACCCAAGGACACAACAACAGCATTCATCTGTGGGAGGTGGAATCACACCGCAAACCAATGATTTATGTTATCCTGTTTTCATCGTAAAGCTGACTATTCTATATCATTCATTTGGCACTGGTTAATAGGTTGGGCATTTTCTCTAAATAAGTGGGACGAGGGACAAGGAGACAGGAGGAGGTGTCCAGGAGGACAGGAGACGAGGAGGGGTCTAAATCACTGTTCAGAACAAACAAAAGGGGACAGGTGAACACCCCAACTCTAATATCAACCTAATATTGTTTGGAAAGTATTGCTTTTTTGTTGCCTTCCAATCCATTTATGATGATGATGCTGATGAATATTAGTCATGTATTTTCCTTTGACCATGGGGTACAGTCTATGATTTTCATTCAGCATGTACATGACAATCACCACTGCCCCCTGCTGGCTTCACCTGTCTCTGAACAGACTGTGCACTTGAAGACCTCCTCAGAGCGTTCACCTTTCTTTTCTCACTCTGCATGAGCTTGAAAGAAGGCGACAGACTAATGAGGAAGCTAGGCTGAACTTAGTGACGCCAGCTGTTTTTTTTTTTTTTTACAGCTCAGGTGTGGTTCCTGTTAAGACCAAGGGTACAAGATACAAAACGCATTGTTCACTTTCCCTATCCATAAGCTGACATGTGAACTCTAAATGACCTAAATGCTACTATCCAGTGGAGATTTCAGCATAAAAGTGCAACTGAAGCAACTTTTCTTGAACAAACTTTGAAAGCCGGGGCTAAAATTGTTTACATTCACTTGCAATGTTGAGTTACGTGACGTATGCAGGCCCACTGATAAAAAGAGTAACGG
The DNA here is from genome assembly GCA_029959045.1 of Taenioides sp. WSHXM2023. NCBI lineage: Eukaryota > Metazoa > Chordata > Actinopteri > Gobiiformes > Gobiidae > Taenioides > Taenioides sp. WSHXM2023. The sequence goes on along the minus strand of CM057103.1, from coordinate 13,130,388 downwards.
TTTGGTTTCACAACAGAATTTGACGTGAACGCCTCTGCCATTTTTAGGGAGGAGATAAGGATGTGTGTGAGGAAATATATGAGATATCAGGGAGCCGTTATGACCAAGACGGACTGGGAGACGCTTCATCTAAGAAGGTCAGATATAACTGTCTGCAAAGTGGTTACAGAAAAGCAGATGATGGAGCCAAGGGACATAAAGTCAAAGAGTGTTGAAAGAAAATTCCTTCAGAGCATATAACATGAAAATATATTTGAAATAGCATTTTACAACAATATTGTGCTTTTCTCCAATTGCACGTTTTTAATGAAATATGTCCTTAAGAACTAATGAAATGGAATATTGTGATAATTTGTAGTTAATAGTGTTCCCTTAATATTTACTTTCTCAGAGTTGTATTGATTCATGCTTGTTTTAGTAATCCTGTATCGTCTTGCATTCAAGGCTTGAGTGCCCAGAAAATGTCTGTTTTCCTCCACCCCTTCACTAACTGCTCTATACTTCCATTCAAGTGCCTATTTCAAACTCATCCAGGAGCACAAAGAAAATGAAATTAAATGACTCACAAACAATTCAGAACATGTTGGCAGATGTCAAAACTTAAATATAAAAGACCTAAAAATTAACCTAACAATGTGATAAGTCAATTTCTGAGTTATTGAGATGAGTCTTGTAGCATCTTGTTTGTACAGTGTTAAAAAGTCTGACAGTGCTCCAGAATTGTAGCCCACAACTAAAAAGTACTACACAACACAATTTAACAATTGCAAACCAAAACTTAAACAAGTTTTTTCCAGAGTCACAAGTGTCCACAGAGATCCATCTGGTCCCATGTGAATGCCTCTGGTGTCCATAGCAACCACCACTCTCAAGAAGTTAAAGGGAAGTTAGTGGAAGTTGTGCTACGAGGCTTCACAAATCAGTGCAGCGCTGAACTGGCGTGGATCATGTTCAATGTATCAAGTTTTAACAGCGGCAAAGCAGGTATGAATCAACTGGCCGAGTTTAAGGCCTGGGCTCCTGCAGGTGAAAGTAGAGGCCTTTATTTGAAACAGATGCAATTCCCGAAAAAGTACCGAGCAGTAAATCTCAGCGAGAATTTGTAATGTAAAAAAGGAAGGGGGTTTGATTTAGATGTCAGCTCAAATGTGCAAACGGCTGTCATTTGACCTCACAGGTATTAGTGGGGTCATTCATATTCAGTCAAGAAAAGCGAAACATTCTGTTTGGACTTTCTAGCCCCCCTCCAGACCTTGTATTACATCAAAAAGGTTGTTAAAGGTTTTGGCAGCAATGTGGTTATAGCACTGTCACCTCACAGCAAGAAGGTTCCTGGTTTGAATCCCAGATTAGGGATTGGATCCCAGGGTGGAGCCTTGTGAAGTCTTTCCTGTTCTCACCATGTCTGGGTAGTTTTCTGGAGATGGGTCCCATCTGGACTACACTGCTGTCACCCACTGCTCCTGACAGGAGACACTGAGGGAATGGTTGAAGAAATTCAGAGGAGTTTCAATTCAGGACAGTTCAGAACAGGTTTTATTAATAATCTAATTTGTCTGAGGAGACAACATGTAAATATTTGCTTCTTTGTGATTAGTTGATAGCAACAGAATCACATTTATCTCACACGGGCTAAAATTTGGATTTCCTGCTGAGCAAAGAAGCTCCATAATAGCACTGTTTGTTCCATTTGTAAAAACTACTCCTGCTTCCCTGGATTTCAGAATGAAAAACTATTGATAAGAAATACAAATTTACAACCTTAGTTGTACTTGGGCCATGCTCTGTTATTCCACTCTGAATTAGATCACTTCCTTGTTGCTAACCGCTGGGGGTGACCCTTTAAGAGGTCAGGCAAACATCTCATCTATAGAGGAGACTGGACCTCAGGAGGTAGCCATAGCCCAAAACTAAAACAAACTGCATCCTACTGTGCAGAAAAAGCATGACCGGAGTACAAAATGTTTTTAAACATTTGAAGAGGGCCACTCAGGAGCCTTTGGAGCTATTGTCCCAGCGGCAACACAACCTGCATGAAGATTGAACTTAGTCTGAGGCCTGCCTGTCAGCCATAAGCACGCATACGAGAAAGACAGACTCAGTGGAGTGTATGCATACGTGAGAGGATCGAGGGGAATGGAAGCTGATGCACTTGTAGGCAGCCTAGCCGAGGGAAAATCAGGATAAGAGCCTCTTCAAAGAGCAGCAAAGACGATGAAGAGGCCAATGTCATTTAGTACGTACTCCTCAAAATGAGTTCATGCAGGGTGCAGCAACTGAGAAGGCTTCAAGAACTGACGGGGGGTTGAATCTATAAGCTTTAATGCACATCATATGAGAGAAGATGCTCAGAAATATGCTCTTACAGCCCCTGCCTTGTCAATATTGAGCGGTCTCTTCCACTTGTCACAATCTGCAGACTTATCCCTTGAAGGCTTTAAGCAAACACTCACCTTTGAAATAAGCTAATTGTGTTCAGCTGACTTCCTTGGATACATAAAGCCTCACAAGTTAATCACCCAGGAAAACCTCTTAGTGATAGTTGCGCCTTAATTACATACCAGACTGTGCCCATCAATTTGGGATGCCAGCAACTTCAGGAAGATCACAGAAAGAGTATTTGAAAAACAGATAATACCATAACATAATTAGAATAGTTATAATGATAATTGCAAGAGAATTAATCCCACAGTTCTGTAGCAGGTCTTATTATGTTCAGACCCTGGAGAACTGCCAGCAGGGGCCCTCCAGTGTGCAGCCAAACATTAAAGACAAAACAACCCAAGCCGTGTGACAATAAAAGGGGAATGTAGACGGCCCGAGTGAGATTTGTTTTTGTGCAATGTGACTGTGGACACTTATCTCCACTTGGGCCCTCGCTCCACGCTGTGTTTGAGCAGTTTATTTAGGAAAAGCATGGGTGAAGAAGACGCTAACCTTTTCCACACAGTAATAACTTCCCCACCATGACATCGAAGCAACATTGGCTCAGTGTCCCCCGGTGCAGGCTGTGAAAATGTCAGACAAGTTCTTTTCATGTGGGGAAATCCTATCTGATTTACTCTCTCTGCTCTTCCTCAGCTCTGAGGCCTGTTTACACAAGGCTATGTTTCATTTAAATATCAAAGCCTGTGATGGAGGCCAGACACTTAAACACCATTTTTTTTAGGCTGCATTAAAGCACAGCCATGTCCGATGCAGTGAAGTGTCCTTAATGAAGGGATCTGATCAACAAGACAATGGTTTCTTTCAATGATCTCAATTCTCAGTGGTTACACATGAACATGTTCTTGTTGGTTGATGACAACTTGCAAGGGAAAATAGTTAATGTATTTGAATTTTATATATATATATATATATATATATATATATATATATATATATATATATATATATATATATATATATATATATATATATATATATATGAATTATTACCTAGTTTTCAAACACATTCAGGCTGATACCAGGCTACATGATTTTAATTACTGCAGCTTAAACAAACTTTGTCTGTGTCAGGGCGTTTTATCAGGACAACAAAATCTGTTAACGATCTCCTATGCCTGCACAAGTCTGGCCTAAGCCTGAGAAACGTGATTTTTATTTAGTTTGTTGACAAATGGGTCTGTATTATTTTCATACAAAATATGTACTATAGAAGTAGTTACTTCATGAAACAGCTGTAAAAGTTAGACACAGAGCCATGCCAAAGCCCTACAGTTTGCAGTTTTTGTCAATCTCGCGAGATTTACGAACAGGAAGTGAGATGTACGCGAAGGTCAAAAAGTAAATATGGCTGCTCGTAGCATGTTGAGGTCTATGTGGACCTCATTTAATAGTTTAAAGCTGTGTAACAATACATTAAATCTTCAAAATGTAAATGGACCTTTAGTTCCAGTACTGGCGGTGCAGAGCAGAGGGATTCGAAAGGGTGAGTGTCTCCAAACATAACAATCTGAAGCTGTCGAGGCTAGCTCTATGTAGCCCGCAGTCTGTGATGTAGACTTAAAAAACCGCTCAATCCACAGACTAAACGTATACAGATGAAACTGTTTGCTTTTTACTTCTGAAAACATGTTGTTGAGGTTTACCTTTGACTATGGGATTTACTTTGATTCGCGTTTTTCAGTGGTGGAAAAGCAAGAAGGCAAGACAACAACTGTAAGTAAAAATGTGTCATTCATTTACTAAATGTTATGGAGTTGTGTAAAACATTTAATGTTCTGCAACAGCTTGAAGGTCAAATTCTGGATACACCACCAGCTCCAGAGCCCCCAAACCCTGCAGCTAAATGTCCCATCTACAGGTGGAATCTCCAACACAAATACAATTATACAGTAAGACACTTATTTTATGTTTTATCTTTTGTAGATGTGGTAAAAATTTTAATTATTATTAATACATATTAATTCAGTATGATCGCAATGATGGACTTCTCATATAAAGATGACTGATTTCTGTGTGATCTCTTTCTGTCAGGATGTGTTGCTGTTGAGTCAGTTTATCCGGTCAGATGGAGGGATGCTGCCGCGGAGGATCACTGGTCTCTGTTCTGAGGAACACCGTAAGATCGCCGTGTGTGTGCAGATGGCTCACAGAGCAGGTGTGTGTGTGTTTACTGTTCTCCAGTGTCCCATAATGTCTTATAATATTATCATTATTCATTATATGTCTTACATTATCCTGTTAGGTCTGCTCCCGGACCACAGACCCAAACTTCCAGAGGGTCATGTACCATCTACCAAGAACCCCAGACCCAAACTCAACAGGTATGTTATGATTATTTAAACATATTTCATTTATTTTCTCACACAGTGAGAATTGTCATTGAATGTCGAGTTATATTAAACTTTTATATCCAAATAGTATCATTATTGGATCATGTTATTTTGAAGTAACAAAAATCATGTAATTTACTTCACACAGGCAATTATCATACAATAACTGCTAATGTATTAGTGTATACATGTATAATATTAATAAAATTAACATAGTGTTTAACTGATGGCATCAGTACTTTAACTAATGAAAGCATACTTCTAAACATTTTATTTTTGTGTCTTAGATACCTGACACGTTGGTCTGTCAACACAGTGAAGCCCATCTACAAAAAAGGACTGAAGTGGAAAAAGAAGCCCATGCATGTAGGACACCCTTTGCTTCAGGACAATGTGCGTTATGGTGTCAAACCACTATGCATCAAACACTGATAAAAAAGTACCAAGTGGATTTTGTTTTGTCCCAAACTGACCTTTTTCCCCGGCAACTGGACTCACCCTCTCAAAATATACTTTTCAGGAAACCTCTCTCCATCTGTATTTATTCAACCAAATGTTTATAAAGCCGCTTAACCTCACCCAAAGCCTTCCATTTAGTCTCTGCTGCTCAGAAAGTCCTTGAGGTGAGGTCACCGACAAGTTAATTTAGCTCAGCATCACAAGTTCAAAGTAGGTGGTATGTATTGTTTACTCACTCTCTCAGATGTGCAACTAAAACAATAATGACATTTTCTCTGCCTCCTAATTTATTTGTCTCTTACATCAAAATACCAAAATTTTAAAGAATTCTTTAAAGCATAAAAGGCAGGTCCAGGTTCCTTTTGCCATCTCCAATATAGACGTATCCGTGCAGTGGGGTCATTGGGATGTGGTAGAAGGTCAACCCGAGCCACAGGTGACTCCGGATCACACACACTTGGTTGGCAGATTCAAACCGCAAGTGCCATGAGCCTAGAATTATGCAAATTATTGTTTTAATAAAAAGCATGTTCAATATCGGTAGTCCAACATCAAAATCTGATTAATCACATTTTTGGTTGAAATCTTTTTCATTCATGGCATTTGATTAAGTAGGTGAAGTAGATGATTACACCCAAAAGTAATGAAATGCATGCGGTTAGGGTTAGGGTTAGGTTTTTGTTTGGAAAGGGGTGTGTTTAGACAGGGCTTTGTTACAAGTAACAAAGAAAGAAATTTTTCCCCCTATTTAGCTTTCCTAGAGTCACAATACTAATGTGTATGTTGTAACCATGGTTTTGAGATATGCTTATTTAGTTTTGATATTTCTTTATTTTCTTACAAACTGAAAATAATAGCATCCAGGATTACCTTGAAAACCCTGATACAACACTGTTAGTGTACATGGGCTTGCTTTCTTTACACAGCTGTCTGTAGCTGGCTTTACTTTTTAAGACGGGAAGTAAGGATGTTTGATGCAGTCACGTCATGCCACTCCAGGGAAATCCTTCAATAAATCATTGCTTTTGTGCTATTCACAACCTGTTGCAGTTTGGGTGTGACAAATTCATGGGCCAACAATGCACCGCTAAAATCAGTATGCTGCAGTGAGCTGGATATAAGTGAAAACAAGCTAAAGTCCCTCTATGATAAAATGCTTGAATGGATTTCTGAAATGGGGGCACCTGTCTTTAAGTAGGAGAAGGAAAATGCCATATACTCTGGACACGGAGGTTTTAAACAGTAAGTAGGGAGCAGTACAACAGGAGACTGCTCAGAGGCCTTGAGACAGCTGTGTAATGTCTGCAGCGGAGAACACACGCAAACATACACAGTACACGGAACACTCCTAAATCAAAGAGTGGCGAGTTTAGTCACAGGCACTAAACATTTTTACTCCTCTAAAGCACACATCCTCTCCTGCTGTTCTACTGGACCACAGACACGGAGGAATCTCCAGTAAAATGTGTTTCAATATTTACTTTTATGTAGCACACTTTCACTAATGCACTACTGCTAAACACAATTTAAATGACTTTAATCTATTACTGGTGTACTGTTTCATAAATCTAAATAAGTCAACTAGAGATGTGAAGATTATTTGGATAATTGATAATCATGATTATTCAGAAGGGTAAGTATTTTTTATCTGGCTTTACTTTATAATTCAGAAGCTGGTCACTGATTTTCCAAGCTGGTCACATATAAATGATAATGTTTTAGACAATGAGAGTGAGGAATTTCATTATAGCTTGGTAATTTTTCAATAACTGTAATATTGTGATGTATCTTCTCAAAATAATCACAACAACATTTGACCTTATGACTAACTTAAACTCAACTTCTGCATTACTAAAAAAGCATTCACAAATAATGCTTTGTACAACTCGCTGCTTATATACATGGAAAAAAAAAATTCTTCAATTCAGTGAAATTTGTCAGAAACAAGCTGGCCTGCACACAAATATGTGCAAGCCTTGGACTATTCTGACATCACTGTGTCCAGTGAATCTTTACTGAATTCCCTGCCGAATTTCTTTTCATACTGCAAATGGAAGCTCTGTCACTTTAATCAGAAATTGATGAGAAAACTAATGAAAATTCTTCCACTATAAAAGCAACTTTATTTGGTGGTCTGAGCAGACAATGAGAGTAATAATTTATGCCAGACCAAATATTACGGGAAAAGACACCTTTGAAAAAGCATCTGCTCATTTTCATTCAGTGCCATCTCCGTGATTCATTGGGATTTAATCGAGGATAATATTTGGAGCACACTGTAAAATGTATTTTGACTAATAAAGTTAATGAAAACTGTCCTAAGCTGTGCTTGCTTACCTTTGGGAATATCATCACTGAGTAGATCCATGAAGTCCATCACAGGGTTCAAATCAGCCATTTCTAAGATAGTTCTTTTCTTCATATTCTTTTGTTTAGTGAAATGCAGGAAATTGTACAGTTTTCCAGCTTCTGAATAAGACAGGCCTGGAAAATGTACACAGAGGTTTATTTATCAAACTGGATTCTTATTAGGCTACTTGAGGGTAAAATGCAGTAGTATATTAGTACAATTCACCTCCAAAGCTGCGGTTTACTTGCACCAGCCCATGTGGACTTTTGATAAAAGCGCCTCTTGGAACCACAGATACTTCCTGATCTATTTGATAAACTGTCACTGCCAGTCTGTTTTCCTCTGTTACTTTAGTCTGTGACAAAACAGTATTTTAGCAATGGTGTACACCATCCACTTGGAGTACATCAGTATAAAAGCATCACTTACCATTAATTCCTCTGCTACGGCCTCTTCACCTTCCCCTTTTCTCAGAATCTCAACATCCTCATAAACATATGAGGGGTCACCCATGAAGCGACCTTTGGCAGCTTTGAACACCTCCTGGATCATGGAGTCAGTGGCTGGGGGCAGCAGGTACCAGTCCATGCAGTTGAAGCTGGGACAAAACAACTTATTAAACAAGGCTATTTAATTAGTGTTAGAGACCATACATACTAATGACTGGATTTACCTGTACAGGTACTTCTGGTCTTGCATCTCGTCTTCTCCTCGCCCTTGAGCAATAAAATAGTCGTTTTTTAATCCTAATATTTTACCCCAAAATAAGACTCTATTAAACTTGAAATTCTTCTTCAGAATCACCAGCGAAGTGCTCAGAACAGTCTTTTCCTCCACAGTCAAAGTGTGGCCGCTACCGGCTACGAGGTCCAAAGCGTATAATAACGAGTTTGAGTCCATTATTCCAAACACTAAACAGAAAACATGAATAAACTAAGCGAGTTTATGGTGATTTTCGCACGTTTCTCAAGCTAGGCTAGCTCACAGATGCTAAAGTTGCGTGTAGCGTAGCCTCACGCCAGTTTGGTTGCTAATGATAACAAATGGGTTTCCATGACAACAGTTGTCAACTTTTAGTCTCCTTTTTCATTTGGTATGTACACTGTCATTCAATATAGCTACTACATTTAACTTAATATTGTAGGGTAAATAAATAAATTACATAAATGGGCTATTAACTGTTTTATCACTTGGTGCTGACTGGCTTAACCCTCTCACCAAGGGTGGGACTGTGGACTGGCAGTTTTTCATCAAGTGTCATAGGCAGATTTAGCTAAGCCTTATGCACAGCTGGCAGGATGTATGCTTGGATCGAACTAATGTTAGGCTATTGCATGCTTGGCAGAAGGGAGTGTAAAGCAATAGTGCCAAAAAACCAACGTGAAGATTTTAACTTCACTTTGCAGCATGCTTTTTCTTTTGTTCATTGAGACAAGTAGGCCTTTGAGTAACAAATTATATGTTGTTGTTGCTGCATTTTTAAAAATTGCATAGTTAGACAGCAGAAATGATGTGTTGCAAAAATGAGAAAACCACCTTCTCTAATAGTTTCTTGGATTGGGTCATAGGCCTCTAGTGTTTTTATAATTGCATTAGGATTTAAAGTAATTTGACATGAGTGTTTTTCTTGTTTGGATTTCAGACAGAGTGGTGTTTAAATCCCCTGTGTACCCCATTTTAAATGGACATTAAATGAACTCTTTGCTGGTGTTTCTTGGCTCAGGTCCAGAGCCCAATGAAAACAATGTGTAGCTGAAGTTACCCACTAAACACATCTGGCTGCTCTCCAACAAATAATTTTCAACAATAAAAGAGTCAGACAGATCCTGTACTTAAGGATGCCCCTTCACTCAGTCACCTCACATGCACTGTTCTCATTATGCAGTAAGTTTGTCTTTAAACATTAGCCAAGTTCAAGTTTGTTTGGGCCCATATAGAACAAAGTGCCGTGCCATTGCATGTAGTAATATGAAATGTAATGAGTGACAATTAAAAATAAAATAAATAAGAGAAGTTTAAGGAAGTATAAAACAAAACCCTGGTATTAAAAATGGTATCTAGAAATGCATTCAAGTTAAAGAAAGTATAGGGCCTATAGTATGTAATGTATATTGGCTTGTATTTATTGCTTTATTCATATGCTTTTTCCTCCCTGTAGTGCATTCACTGGCTACCTCATAGTGGTGGTTGTGATTACCAAAACAAAGGTCTTTTTGGAGTCCTGTGACTGGTCAGCAGTGGTGAGCTCAGCAGCTTGGCTCAGAGCTCTGTTGGCCCATTGAGAAAGCCAGAGAGTGGGGTGACTTCTCTTCTCTGTACCCTGCATAGAAGCAGACTAGAGACTGCCTCTTCACCAACCCACACAAATCCACTAATGTTGGCATCAACAGTTAAATTGAGAGCGGGAACTGAAGAAGATGGGTTATCATTTTTTACCTACCTACACGCCAGTATTTAAAATTTTAATATTTTCTTTTACAAGTAATTTATCTTTGTAGTTGTAATGTGGTATAAGTAGGTCTTGTGTAATTGCAAAATACTTCCCAAAGTGTGGCACCACTTCATAATTAATATGCATCAAATGGGGGCTGGTAGAAGAAGTACCAGGAACTGAAACGCTCAATCTATGGGCTTCAAAATGATGAGAAAATAGGATCTGTGCCATACCAATTAACAATTTAAATACATCTTTTTAATAGGAAAAACTTCTCAAATGTTACTAATAATGAATTAATACAAAACTGAAACCCTCTAGTCTGAGAGTGTTATTTTTATAGACCTACAATCTGTAAAATAATAAAATGGTCTATGCTTTCTACATTTGGGAAATATGTGGAAATAGTAGCTTACTTTCTCATCAAGTAACTTTGTTGAATGTTTTTAGAGGCTACAGTACATGTCATTTCAAAATAAGTACATATTTTGAGCACTTCTGAATTTGGATGGTAGCTCATTATAATTTGAGAGTGGGGGAGCGTGTAGCAGAATTAACATGATGTACACTGCTCTTTCAACCCCATTGGCCCATAGACAGAAGTACCTCTCTCATCAGCAGTGTAGTGTTTGTAGACCCGTCCCACAGCTCTGGGAACCTTGCCTCCCTGGAGACCACGGTTACCACGGAGCTAATCCTGACCCACAAAAAAGATGGGAGTGCCACAGAACACCAAGGCCCGGGGCTCTGATTGGCTGGCACTATCCCACGCTGTGTTCTGATTGGCTCCAGCAATGTTTGTATACAAATCAGGGCACCCGGGGGTCACATCCATCGATCTTGAGGGTGACATGAAGAAAACTTGACCCTAAACGACCAGACCCAGAGCTCCAAATGAGTCTAATTCTTATTTGATACACACATACGGACACACAAATAAGCTCTTACTTGGTTCTCGCAGCCTGGGAGTGTACAATTAAGTGAATGCTGAGAGAGAAGAGGAAGTGGAGTGACTGCATAATAGTGTCTGTGTTTTACAAAGGCACAGACGCAACAATACTGTGACTGGGGGTAGCAGGTTCACCAGGCTGCGCATAAGGAAAAGCATAGATTAACAATTGTATCAAACTAGGCAAAAACATCACCAATATCAATGCAATCTTAAAAGTATGAAATCTATTCATATATTTCTATTCTGGATTTAAACTAGGATAGAAGAACTGTATCAAGTGTTTTGACATGATTTGCGTGTACATTTAAAGAATGTCAGAAATATTGACAAGGGCCTCGGTAAATTTAGTTTGTATTTATTTAAAAACTGTCTCCCAACCTTCCTGCAAATCATACAGTTACAAAATACAGCACCAAGAATATATCACACACCTTCCATACCCTTCCATTCACCTTAAAAAATGTTTTGCAAGATTTTGTAGATCATCATGGTATAAAAAAAATCAGGAAATGTGAAACTCTGTTTCCACAACTGGAATCTTTTTCCTGTTGAGAATACATTTAGGCACTGACAGTATTTGAAGTTTTAGCCTGTGGTTAGGAGTTGGGTCAGAATATAGTGTGTCATTGGCTGAGCTGTTCACATAAACCCTACTTTATTGAGCGAGAACAACCATCACAAACACAACACATGCAAAGCCATTGTTAGTCATGTTTTGATATCAGATGCAAAACATTTAGACCACATGAGAATACTGTGTCTGCAACTTATTAGTGGTTTTGCATTCTAACCAGGCATTGTTTTCTCATGACATTCTGTTACATAAGTTCATTTTATCATTATAAATTTAACCAGCTCTCTACTATGACCTATTGTATTTTCATATTTTTTAAATACCTGCCATAATACTGATGTTTGCAGCTATATCACGATGATGGTTTTAAATTACCTAAGCCAATTTGTACCTAGAGATGACTCAAAACTAAATAAATTAATTATACAAAGGTTTAATGCTAAAATAAGGGACATTAATCTGTTTTGTAAATATTACGAAGTTTCCTGATCTCTTATACTTGGTAGTTTTGTATACAATTTTAACAATAGTAGTATACTTATCAGTTCATTAGCCATATTTAACAACTATGGACACTACGCAGTCTTTTAGCTGAGGCAGGTGGTGTGACCAACAGGGAAGGACAGCTATACAAAAGACGCTCAGCACTAAAGGATCAGGTGAGGGGGCAGAGCTACTGGAAAAGTTACACAGTAAAACATTCATTCCAGCGCCTGAATAACTTAGACATACTATAAGTAGTGATGTGTGTTTAATGCCAAGTGAAGTTTTAAAGTAGGCAAACAGTGCCCTCCAGTGGCACAGTGAGCATATGGCAATAATCCTTCATGAATAAAATGTTGTGCATTGCTGAAATAACAAAAATATCTTAATTGTTTCATCAAATAGTGTACATGACAATTAATTACAATTATATTAAATTGATACTTTGTAATGACATCACGCTGGGGATGTTCAACATGTATCTCTTGTTTTAAGAAAGTCTGAAAACCCAAGAAAACATACAAAATGGATTTAAACAACACATTTTCAGGAGTCTGTGATTGGCTAATGCTACCTAGCTTGTGACTGTACTTTTATGTGTGAGACACTTGTTTAAGAGGACAAAACATCTCTCCTGTTTAACTACAGCAGGTGGCCAAACCTCCTTGTCAAAGCCTGATCTCATCAAGATCTCAGAAACTAAGCAGGGCTGGGCCTGGGCAGTACTTAGATGAGAGACCACTAGGAATACCAGGTGCCACAGCGGGGCGCCAGTAGCAAAAACTGTTGTAGTGTCCTTAGGCAAGACACTTCATTCACATTGTCTAGTATGGAAGTGGTGTGTATGTGAGTGATGGTGGTGGTCAGAGAAGCCGATGGTGCAGATTGGCAGCCTCGCTTCCGTCAGTCTGCCCCAGGGCAGCTGTGGGTACAATAGTAGCGTGGAGTGAACGAATAATGCACCAAATAGTAAATCAACTTTGAGTGTCTAGAAAAGGGCTATATAAGACTAATGCATTATTGTTATTGCTATTATTATTAACCAAGTCAGCTCTTTCTGGTGAAATTGTGTTAAAATGAAGCTCAGATTAAAGTCTAACATGAGTAACAGAGCTTCAGACAGAGCAGTACCCACAGTTAGCTTCACACCCCGAGAATGTTGATGACATCAGCTGCAAAGTATCAATCAGAATATTAAGAATTTCTAAACCTTCAAAAGCCAGGGACAAAACAATAAAGTAGTTAATAAATAGACCTCTTAAAAGTATAAAAGTGCACTTAAAAAGGAGATTCCCTTGGCAGGTTACCACTGGCATTATACAGTAACAGTTTTTTTCTTCTTCTTTACTTTGGCATTTGCAGTGATGATTTAAGTATTATGTTTTCGTGAACAATATCAAGCAGAGTCTTAAGTGGAAAAACTAAGGACAATACCCTACTGGCTGTGTGTATGTGGCATATAAAAATATTAATATTTTTGACAGTTCACTGACTCATGTATCTGAAGCATCTTCCTCCACTGCACTTGTGTCACAGACGGGGCTGTCCTCTGTTGAACCATAAAAGTTTGATTTTGGGTGCTCCTCCTCTTGCTGGGGCTGAGCTGGAGATTTGGTATTGAGCACTCTGGGAAGGTAGACCTATGAAAGAGAAGGTACAACTATCAATAATAGTTTAGAGAAATTTAATGTTTATTTAAAAAGCTGTTTTTTAAAAATCGTTTTTTATCTTGTAGTTGAAGACAATGCCTTTGGCACTATAAAGTTTAATATAATAGCTGTTATTTTAGGGAAAAAAGAGGCCGAAAGATAGCATCTGTGCACTATAAAAGGCTTTTTGTTGGATGAGAATCATCAGGCACATTGTTGGATGGGAACTATGTGCAAACAACTGAAGTGTCTGACAGATGTTTGTCTATCACAGATCAACAAATGTGTGAGTTAAGGGACTAAGTGGTTTGGACACATCTTCTTCACTCGTGGTTAATCAGGTACAGGGCTTTTAAGGTATTAAAACCATCAGAATTAAAATTACCATAGTCTTTTCTTCTGCTCCTTCCCCTGCATCTTCATCCTCCTCTGAAATCTGCATTTAAACATAGGAAAGATTTTTTTGATACATTTTCTATTTCTCCCATTGGATAAAGTTAGGTTATATCAAAACTCACCTTATAATTGTGTGGACTAAGATACTTAAAAACACCAAAGCAGGTGTAGCTAAGGCAGATGGCGATAGTGATACACAGCACCACAAGTGTGAAAAGGGATGTGGCTGCCATAAAACCTAAATACCAAGATTAACAAAAGGAAAACATGTGAGTAAGCACGCCACAGAAATTAGATTCACACGGTAAATTTAAAAACATTTCTAACCAGTTCTGAGCACAGAGAAGAAGTATAGCCATATAAGGCAGATGATGGGAGCAGCCATGGCTTGATTGACGGCTCCCATGTGTACCCGCTTGTCCAGACTGGCAGGGAGGTAGGCAAAGTACAGGTTGTGTTTGTCCACTAGGTGCTTCAGTAACATGTACAGTAGACCTAGAATATATATATAAAATCAGTGTAGTAAATTACATATAAGAAAACACATTGTGGGCTAACTTATGTAAATTTGAAGTTTAGTTTCATTGTTCAAGCTATTCAATCCCTTATATAGTAAAATCTTTAGGAAACACATTTTAATATAAATATGTGACATGCATATACAATTTAAGTAGAAGTAAAATGGTTCTCCAGTTTAATACATTCAGACCACTGCTATAACAGATGGAGAGGGTTCTTACCAAAAGGTACAATAATAGGACATACGATGCTGTAGGCCATGATTACAGTGAACACACAGAGGCTCCAGCCGTACATAGCCCCATACTCAAATTCATAGGCTTGATTCTGCAAACAAAAATCATAACATACACCTTAAAATAACAATACCATTTTAGGTTAAAATGACAATACTATTTTAAAAAGAAACATTAGAACAAACCTGCTTCACATATTTCCTCTCAGCAGCAGAACGGGCACAGACCAGGCGAATTGTGTACAGCAGTAACCCTGGTAACCGTAACAGCTCCATCCCAGAGCCCACCAGAGCTGCGGCGATGACGTAGTTAACAAAGAAAGCTCCTTGGTCTGGGAGGAACACACACCTGGTAAAGATGAGAAGTTTCTGTATAAAGTCCAAATTTTAAAAAGTTGTGATTTTTTAAATTATAGAAACAATGACTTACTCAAATCTTAGTTTTCCGCTAAGCCATCCATCTCCTAGAAAATTTTTATCAAACAGCCATCTGAAGAAAACAGCAAGACTGGACAAAAACATGAACAAAAATATATTTACAAAAAAAAATAGAGAGAATATAACCAAATAATGATGGTAAATACTATAAAACTAAAAGATACGTCTTTGTAACATATTCACTTTGAATTTGATGACAACAATACAAACTATATTGAACTGCAGTACCTTGTTAGTCCAAGTGATGGGAGTATAAGCACCATGAAAAGCAGGAAAAAATAGAGCTTCCTCATCATACTCAACTGCTCACTGGACCTAGAAACGGGGAGAGAAAAAGAGAAAAAAATTGAAAATTATAAATTGTTCCTGGACAAACAAAATGACTACAAATGTCTTACCTGCTCCAATGGGCCTCTCCAAGCGTGGAGTAGTAGACTACAGTGGGCAGCAGTGCAGAGAAGGACCAAAGCAGGAGAGTAGGGAAGAACTGACTGATTATAGGACTCTGAAATGGCAAGTTAGAAACACAAAGACCATAGTGTAAAAAGAACTGAGTGATTATAGGACTCTGAAATGGCAAGTTAGAAACACAAAGGCCATAGTATAAAAACTTTACACTGTCAATTTAAAGATTATTAACATGTAATGTAAGATATGGCAGAAGCAGCAAAAGCAACATATACAATTCTTACATTGAGATCTTTTATGGGCTTAGTAACGTTGAACTTGTCCATGGTGTTGATGATGATGGTGGGAGTTGTCAGGAAGGTCAGAAGGAAAAACAGTAAAATGTTGAGTGGTATGTAGCGCAGGTACCACATTACACCACGCACAGAGAGGTTTTCCCTGTCAGAACATCAGAACACAACAACGTGACTCATGAGCAGAAAATCTCAATCATTTCAACATTCCTCTGCAAGACAGACCTAAACATGCTCAACGGGACTCTGAAACTTTGGTTTAAAACAGGCCTGAGCTGCTCACATAATGTTTGAAATGTGTCATATCTTATGTAAATGTGTGTAGAACTTTTAACATTCCTTTCTAGACTCTAAACCCTTTTAAAAGCCCCCTATGGACAGGTGTTGAAAAGGCACACTTTTGCTATAACACTTAAAACAATACATCTGGTCTAATCCAATGTAATTGCTAGTATGTCCATACTAAATAAATAAATAAAAACTAAAAATTAAGAAATTCCTACAACAGTTTACAAATGAAAAGAAACAAACGATAGAAGAAAAGATAACCATGTGAATGCACCACATGACCACGTAACAAAAACACACAAATGATGCAAGACATTAGTGGTTGTATTATCTTACCAGTACACGTTTCTGGGATGTGGTGCAAAACTAACTGTCCACTTCTTCACTTTCAGAGGTACACTGTACTGGGAGGGCTGACACTCTTTTCCACAACAGCAATTCTGGCCACAATCCACTGCATTAAAATCTTTTAATATGCTAAAAGAAAATCAGAATTATGAGATAAAACTGTGAGCAGTGACTAATATATTATCATTACTGACATTAAAAATTTGTTTATACTTACAACTTGGCCATTCTCTCATTCTGCAGTGTCACAAATGCAATTCCCAAAGGATGTTCTGGAACCTTTTCCGCTTCCTGTCTGAAATCTTCAAGTAACAGCTTTTCTTTGTTGCTGTAGAATTCTATGGCATCGACCTAAATTAAAAAAAAACAAAAAAAAAACAAGCCATAAATTACTGATGCAATTAGTGTTAACCAGTTAAAGAGGATACATTATGTAAAATCAACTACTATGAGCTTTTAACAATGTGTTCCCTCATCATCAGTTTACTCCAAGTTGTACTGCTATTGATTCTTGCATGTTTGACTAATCCTGTATTGTCCTGCCTTTGAGGCTTGAGTCTTCTGAAAAGTCTGCTTTCACTTACCCCTAATCTCCTCCCACTGCTCAGTATATACTATTTATTAAAAAACGGTCAAACTCATTACCTACAACATATCACATAGCAATTTGCTACAATTCCACTTGCTACAGTGAAATGCCACTATGAGAAAATGGCCAGTAGTTCTTCAGTTTTAAACAGGAAGTCAATTTTATTATTAAGCATTTTTAGGTCAATCTTGTGTTGTGTTATGATGAACAAAATGCAATAATGATCTACATTTTGCTACCCTAAAAAGCATAATGTGTCTTCTTTAAGCTATAATATATTCTGAAATTTTGTATATAATTTATAATCAATAACAAGCATAAAACAGCATCTTTGTGTGGATCAAATTGCCGAGAGGACTAGTGCTTTAGCAGAGTTCTTTCTAATGTGTGTGTTTTTAGTGTAATTGGCTTACACAGTACTGAATATTTAATTACATTTTTTATTTGTCTCACCTTTTCACATGATGAGCAACAGCAGAGGTGAGCACACACTCTGGGGCTGATCATTTCACGGTTGCCTGTATTCTCAAACACTTTTTCATAGTAGCGCAGGTTTTTTCCAGCACGCATTCTTACACAATAAAAAAGTGCAAGCACATGTTAGAGACATGTCTAGGAGACGACTCAAAGCAAACATCCACCCACTTTCTAAATGCTTAGCACAGTGTACTTTGTCAACAACCATTTGTGTTACACCCAGTTATTATTATAGTAACATAACTCGCTTTACAAGAGACACCCATCAAAATCCTTATGTGTGAATATAGTGTGACTCTGCTCCTGGACAGCTGTGTAACAGAAATCTTTTGCCACCATAGTGTGACAGAGCTGTGAATGTATAATGTGCCAAAATGTACAGCGACAATAAATATGTACAATTAGTAAATAATGCATTGTTAAGTAATTTAGCCTCAGAGTATAAAATACTTGTATGGATTGTGATTATAAGATCTCTATAATATGATATTTGTGGTACACCACTGTAAAAAGCATTACAGTAAAGAATAAAATCAGTGTTACTTATCTATCAGTTTATATTTACCAAACACTCTATCTAGAGTACCTTTCTTTATCAAGGTGCATGAGTTTAGCCACATCAAAGGCAAGAGTCACAGCAAACACGCGGCAGGTTGGGTACGCCTCTCTGGAAGTGATCAAACAACAAGGACATTGGACAACAAGGTTAACTTCACTATGAAAGACCTGTGCTACTGAAGGATACTTACGTAAAATGAGACCGAACAGCATCTTCTGTTGCCGTTTTTGGCACTGAATTCACAAACAATGCGTTTCGAGCCTGAAAAAGAAAATGCATTTTCAGTTTTAAAAGGTAAAATGTATAAAAAGGTATATACATATGTGTATATGTGTTTTATAGGCTTACTATTTCTTTCCTCATGTCTTTCATTTGTGATGTGTGGCGTCGTAGAAAAACTACTGTCAGTATCAAGTAAAATACTGCAAAAATTGTGTGCAGCCATAGCAGCTTATCCCTGTACAACAAGTTAGTCAGCCAAAAACATTTCAATTATATAGAGTAGTAGACAATAAGATGGCGGTTTATGTAATGCCATAGATCTTACCCACTTTGAAGATTGCCTATTGTTGTCCTTCCAAAATTTAGTGGGTTGTTGTCTATGTACAATCAAAAATAATCATTAATACAATTTACATTTACATTATATTAAAATGAGTTTTATTATTACCTAAAAGGTCCCCAGTCAGGTTCACAGGCAAAATAATTCCAAGGGAGGCAACAGTTATGACAATTAGTAAGAAAATCAAATTGCGTTGAAAAGAGAGGTAATTTGTAGCATCTATGCCACATTTATCTTTAATTTTGTCATCCCTGTAACAAAAGTGATTAAGAAGCAAATCATATTTAAGACACTTGGTGGAAATTTGAGATTAAGTGTGATATCCGAGATACTGACTCCATTCTCACAATGTAAGGCACCCACGAGAAAAAGCCCTAAACAACAAGAAAGATAAAAAATAATTTAAAATGCTGTATACTGTATACTGATATAAGTTTTACATACCAATTCATGGTCATGTTCATCTTTGCTTGACAGAAGGGATGACATGCGACCATAGTTACGGTGTCCAAAATCATTAAACCTAATAGAAAAATAAATAATGATTAATTATTTTATCATTAATAATTTAATTCCTAATTATTTTTTATAATTTATCAAAAAAATATCAATGTTAAAAAGGTTATAGCTGAATTAGTCAACATACCCCTCACTTTCAGCGACGAGCGCTAACCGTCCAAAGTCCCAGAATTGTTTTCGTATAATAGAGAAAATAATCAAAAGGAACTATTGGGGGATAAAAATAAGTACATTTAAGTAGACAAATTATGTAAACAAAACATGTAAGCACTTTGCAAAGACAATGCGTACTGTGAAGACACAGAAGTCCAGAAGAAGCACAACTGGTATTCCTCCAAAGTTGTTCCCATACAGGACACTGCTCTCGTTGGAGCTGAAGCATCCCGTGAAGTTTAAAGGAGAGGTGCCATTGGAAAAAAGCCTCTGATTCAACCACTTAAACGACATGGCTATCCCACTGTGAAAATTAGAAATGGAACACAAGTTATTATCAATGCGTTTTACTGGCTTGTCATTTGATAAATTATCTTTGCTTAGCTATGCCAAATACTCAAAAGCAACGATGTGACAAACAGTTCTACTGCACTAATAATAGCCATGACTTTCAAACAAACTTCTTCTTTAAGAAACCACATAAGAGGAACAATGACAATCTGATAATTTGCATGGACGCCACAAGAAGACTGCACTGCAATGGGGACACAATGCTTAACATTCAGGGCATTTTCACATATTGTCCCCTTTAAGTGAACCAAACTCAGTCCTCTGTAAGTGGACCAAAAAGTGAACCAACAGAAAAAAACCCCAGTTTGTTTTGTGTTCAGACTGAGTTTATTACAAAGATAAAGGTTAGCAGTTGAGTTTATTACAAAGAGGACCAGGTTCTCTTTCTGGTGCACTTGAGCTTTGATGGGGCCCCAGTCCCCTTTCTGTTCACACCAGGTCCTCTAGAGCTCTCAGCCCCCCAATGCACTGAATTCTGGGTACATTGGGAATTCTGGGTAACTCTCACTTGAAACAAAATGTCTGCTGCCCTCCTCTCTTTTTTGATGAAATCTTCTCGCATTCACTGGGAAAATAAACCTATTCAGATTACATATGACATATTTATATTTGCGTTAGTATAGCCACGACAACGACCACGACCAAGGCCGGCCATGTTTACAGCTGAGTGTTCCAGGTTACAGTCACGTGGCATATCTACGGCAAGCAAAGGAGGTTACAATACATTGAAAAAAGCAAAGTGAACCCGGTGCAATTTGTGTTCACAATGCGCAGATTAGGCGAACTGTACCGCTGACTTTTTAGCGAGCGGTCTTCACACACAAAAAATGGACTTGATCAATACCTCTAAAGTTTATTGGTCCAAGTTTGATGTTGTTCGGTCCAAACGCGGCCCGGGGGCCGCACCTTTCCCAGACTAAGGTCTACCATGCTGATGTCACGAGACTCAGTAAAGTCACATTATATTGTCAACTGTGTTTTTATCACTTAGGTCTAGTTACATGGCGTTTATAAGCAGAAACACGCCCAGTTAAATATGAGGATGGAAAATAATAAATTAGCTTGTGTTGAGGCTTAACTACGAAAACTAGTTTGACAGCTGCTCTCTAATATCTTCACCATGAGTCACTATTTAAATGAGATCTTAGTGCTTTCGTACATTTAACAACAGGAAAACAAAACAGTAGCCTACTTGCTATTACACTTTTAACACTTTTGACCACTGCGCGCTAAAAATGAAAGTAGACGCTTTGGCTTATCAGAACAAAAAACATACTCTGGAAAATCACTGAAAATATACCTTACCTGTCTGTTTGCGTGCATCCGATCGGTAAAGTTAAAGCCTATTTACAATGAGACTCGACTTGTTGTGCGGAACTGAAGATGGAACTTCACGGCGCTCTGATCCCTGTTCCACGCATGCGCAGTTTCAAAGTCCCGTGGTCATGGGGTGGTTGGCTTTTGCTCTTGTGAATCATCCTAAAAAACACAAACGAGACTTTTTTTTTTTCCAAATTAACTAGAATTTGGAATGAGGAAGTATTGGTAGATATTTTTATACTTTTAAAACTACTTTGCATAATATTTTACGTTAATGGCCACTGCTGTTTGATAGGCCCTGTAAAACGCAATCAAAATAAGTTATAACAGTGCTGTTGTCTATAATAAAAAATAACAGTAATTAAAAATAACAGTAGCTTATTTAAACGTTTAAACTGGTTGTTAAGATCTAAACTAAACCATTGTTTGTTTTGCAGCTTGACAAAATCAGCTGTAATAATGAATCAGCCTTCCATGTATTAATTTCTTTGACGTCATCCTTTGGGGAGATACCTTGTGGTTACCAGTCAACTCACCCAGGAGTAGGCCTACATCCCTCAGCATCAGGTAAAGTCACACTGATAAATTAATAGCCTGTAACTATCTACATGTGTCTTCTCGAGCCTTGTCTTCTATACCCTGGACTGTTTTGTCCTTTGAGTTTGACCCAAGTGTAAAAGAAATTCCTCCAAATCTCAACAAACGTTGCATCATTGTTGCAGTGTGCATCTCTGATCAAATGTGCCTTGTGCCCTGTAGGTTTTATAATAGTTCTCCAAAGTCAAAAGATTTTATTTATTATAGCAAATATAAATAGCTAATAGAATGTTAGTGGTGAATCTGTTACATTCAGAAATGTCCATGTTCCTATGTTGTTCAATGTTCAATGAGTATTATAATTTGTAACCAGGACTGTACATGTCTTTTATCGACACGTTTGTAGTTTGTGTAGGTTAAGTAGGTCCTACAGTAA
This sequence comes from Taenioides sp. WSHXM2023, assembly GCA_029959045.1. NCBI lineage: Eukaryota > Metazoa > Chordata > Actinopteri > Gobiiformes > Gobiidae > Taenioides > Taenioides sp. WSHXM2023. Next base: position 13,108,281 of record CM057103.1, on the reverse strand, counting down.
CACAAACTCAGTCAGGTATCTGTGCTGAATTGGCTGTAAAGTTTACCGAGAGTTCACACTCCAATCTACAAAGGTAAACTACTATATCTGTGTTCAACCCATCAGAGAAAAACAATGTTACAATAAACTCTGTGTGACTTCTCATCTGTCATGTGATCAGAGATTAGCTCCTCTTCAGTCAATAGAGTTTGCCATCAGTTTTAAATCTGCATAACATCTGACATAGTCAGGATTATCTGTATCGTTCCACATTTTACATATTACAGTAGTGTAGTTGTTGTGGTTTGCAGGACATTACCAACCATGTCATGGGACCTATCAGATGTGCCAGTGATCAAATTAACCAAAGTCCAGAGCAATTAATCATTCCTCTTCGTTTTCCTGTGCTGGTTCTGCTTAAAGCTTTGAGCCACTCTTGCTGTGTCCCCTGCTTCTGCGTGATGGATTTGTGTTTATCTGTTGTGGTTCGACTGTTCATTTTGCTTCCTGTCTTGCTGTGTACCCTTGGTGTTGTGTACACAGTGTGTTGTGTGTGCTGACTGTTCATGCCTCACTGTGGGATGCGTTGATTAGTGCTCGCTGCGGCTCAGCTCCCAGCTGTCCTGGTGGCTGGCCGCTGATTGAAACCAATCAGGCTTGCGATGGCCCCATCGCGGTGACCCCTCACCCCTCCCACCCCCGGCCTAATCACCTGCTGATTGGCCCACACAGGCCCCCTCCCGTCGGCACCGAAGGTTAATTTGACCAGCGGATGAAGGCTCCAGGAGGGAATAGGAACGTGCGCTGGGTGATATTGCATGGATATAGCCCACCTGTCAATCACAGCCACTTAAAAGGAAGAAGCAAGGGAAACACTGACAAGTAGTGAGGACATCAGGGAGGAAGGAGAGGAGAAAATCAGGTGTTAGTAACATATACATGTGATTTAAACAGACACTTTTAGACTACTTCTCTCATCTATTTATGTTCTAGAGAGCTGAATTGGAGCTGTTGTCCTTAAACTATTTGCAATATGTTCTGGACAGTCTTTTGGGTTTTTCTTTTTAGTGAGGCTTGTTTGGAAGAAAGCAGATTACTGTAAGTAGCAACATGGTTATCTTATCCTGAGGTTACCCTGCACAGTGCACACTCAGTCTTGATGAACTGTAGAACCTATAGGTTACGATAAGCTCTACCTTTTATGCTATCATGTTTTGTATTGGAGAGGCTTGTCCAGGGGGTGGCGCTGCTGTACTCACTGTTGTGTTTTGGTGTGTGTAGGTAAAGATCTAGTAAAATTGTAACTGAACTTTTCTAGTTCTTGGAGACAGTGGAATTTCCATTGTCATGAATACAAATATATTTATAAGAAAGTATATATATATATATATATATATATATATATATATATATATATATATATATATATATATATATATATATATATATATATATATGCCAATGTTATTGTATCAACTAAGGGAAATTCTAGAAAGTCTCTAGATATTAGAATAAACTGGATCAGACACTGAAGCCAGCAGCCTTATTTGGGTGTAACATTTTTCCGCCATGTTGCTCCACAGACCTCACCTCTGCTCTGTGCCCTGTTGTTCGTGTGTTTTGTGGCGGTTCCCCTCTCTCTGGGTCTCGGGTGGGCAGAATAATGTTGCCAGATTAGCATATCATTACCATATAATTTCCATGTCATTACCTCACTGCTGTGCTCGGTGCCTGTGTGTGCGGCTAAACTTTTCATCTGATCTTCCTCTGTTTCTCTTTCCCATGTTCAGACGCACAAACCTCCCCCAGGACACATACAAGCGCCCACACACACAACTCTGACATGTGCCCTCTCATCTTTGTATCACTGACCCATCCCAAAAGCACAAACTCTTGCAAACGTAAGATAAAAGTTGTGATAGTTTTAATTTATCCACATGAGCATAAATGTACAATAATAAATACAAAATGGAAATTCAACTTGATCTCCCCCGCTAACTGTTATGTGTCCACTTCAGTGTGTTGTCTTAAACTGAGATGCAGAGAACTGGATGTATGATTTACGGTGGAGTCCTCTGAAGGGGTTCGAGAAAATATGATAACAACCACATCTTAATTATTCTCCAAGTAAATATATATAAATTACAACAATTTGATGTCAGTTCAACGTGTATTGATGGAATAGTGGCTGTATATTTAGTTGTAATACCAAAATGAAAATGGTATTCATGTCATGTACTTTAACATAGATGTCAAGGGTTGGGCTGTGATTGGCCCTTTAGCTATGGTCAAAATGGATGATATAGCTATAATTATTTTTGATTATGCCAAATAAACTAACAAAGAGGACATTTAAAGAGCAGGAATTGTCCACACTATAACACAACCTTGGAGTTCTCAAACCATAACCTTCCATGTATTAGCCCCTAGTTTTCATGTAGTGCTCTTGTTCATCCATGCTGGCTCTGGTTCCCTATACTCCTCTCTCAATGTCAGCCATTTTGGGTCTTGCAGCTGCCAGAACGAACCCATTTAGTAAAAGGGGAGCATGTTTGGGGTCGCGGCCTTGTTTACATGGGGAGCCGGAGCTGATGGTTTTAAAATGGCGTCCAGATGGTGACAGGGGCTTGATTGCAGCAGAGGGGGTTGTTCGTGTGTCCCGCCCACTCCGGCTGTCCGAGGCTTCTCTATTTACCTCTTTATAATTTCTGTTCCAACTCCAGACCTGCTTCTCTTTCCTGGTATAGTTTGAAATAATTTACTACCAATTCTCACATTGCAGAGTCAGGTAATACATGGGAGAGAATAGATGGTTAGCTATTGTCTGAGTGATGGATTGGACATGCTGCTGTCAAATTACTGTGTGTCTTGAAGTACGGGCTTATATAAGAATGTGCTGTATTAAGGAGAAACAGACATGAAGACGGAAAGCTCAGTGTGTGTGATATTTCATATGGAGCTGTGTCTAAGCATCTTCAAGGCAAGAAGGAGAGACTGTAAAATATGGGGTTTTCTGATGAATACCGGAAAACAACTTTATGCAATTAGGATAACAGAAATACACTCTCTAATGGATTGAGAATTCAATTTAACTGTACTAAATCTCTCATTTTCTATATTATGCATTGCCAGTACTGTCCAAATGTTTTAGTTCATTCTTTATAAACGTTTGGAGACGTCTATTCACGAATGTTCAGTTAGTCAGTAAAAATAACTGTATCCTTATGGTAGGTAGCGATTAACAACTACTGCTAGTAGTAGTAGTAGTAGTAGTAGTAGTAGTAGTAGTAGTAGTAGTAGTAGTAGTAATAGTAACAGTAATAGCAATAGTTACAATAGTGATGGATTCTGCATGATATTAAAAGTTCTATATTACACAAAATTGATTCTTTAAGACACGTTATAATGTTGTTACCTCATCAAAAACATACCTGGAGTTATGTTTTGTTTTATTCATGTATCTTAAAGTAATCCTTTATTATGAGTCTGTCTACATCTCCAAACCTCAAAATGCTCAGTTTCACCTTGTGATGTCTATCAAGTGGTAGTTTTTAAGTTAGCAGCTACTTTTGCCTTTTAGTTCAGTGGAGATTGGCAATTCCAGGTCTGAAATAATCCAAATGATTCCAGTAAAGGTGTATGGAAAAACACAGTGAAACACTTCCTGTATTACCACGTGACATCACAAGGTGGAAGTGTTTTCCATATCAGATAAGAACTCCCAAATATGCCTAATATGCAGGATTTGTGTGTTAAACATGTCTGAATGAAACAAAACAATATTATAACATTAGAAAATTAGAAATTAGTGTAACATAGGCCCACAGAATAGCCTGAATGTTGTTGTTATTGCTATTCGAATCTGATCAAAAATGACTTATGATTGAATACATGCAAGACAATTACTGAATGTAAGAAATAGTAGGAGGGAATTGTGAAAAGAGAGAATTGTTGCATGACTGTTGAGTGCCCCACCCTAGTCCTTGGTCACCTGTAGCAGAGGTAATAACTAATGAGGTGCGTGTACTTAATATGACTGCACTGAAGTCCATGTACATCCAACATATTTCTGCTCATATAATATCACTGTAGTGTTCACAGTAGTTAGAAAGAAAGTTGTAAACAATTAAATCAGTAGCGAGAAGGCAGCTGATACAGATAGGCTTGTGTTTGTGTCACTATAATTTGGTTGGAGCTTTGCCTCTCTCTCTAAAGAAAACTGATCACACGCACTTAGAGGATACACAGGAGGATGCCCAGGTTTGGATATGTGCACGTTTTACCTGCAAAATAGGCACATGCGTCTCAATGATTTTTACCAGTGTAGCTGCGGTCCCCTGTTGTGTTAGCCGGTAAGTGATTCCACAGGCTGTTGGCCGTCATCCAGCTCAGAGCGACAATGGATGAGCGGGAAAGGAGAGAGTGCAAACATAGTAGGAGAGAGAGAGTCAGTGGCTGTGTAATTAGTGGCAGGTCTTTGCTTCTGTTTAATTAAAAAGCCAAAAGAAGCGAAAGAGGAAACAAGGAGGAAGGAGAGAGGGAGCCAGAGAGGAGACTTGTGCACAGTTATTCTGTTTTTGCCAGCGGCAGGTGTGAGGCTGGCACTGGGAACGCTGCCCAATAGCTGCAGGCTGCTCCCACTAGGATTTAGAGAGAATAGTTAAAGGGATGAGCCGCACCAACAGTTGAATTCATTTTGAAAGAGGCTCCAACTTTATTTTTACATGGTGAGCTCGATACAATAAACTACATAAAGTTTAGACTGGAAAACTCTTACTGACCTAACAGTAATGCCGAGTTTCAAATAGTGCTGATACCATTGTAATTTGAATGGTCACAATTGGCACATTGTAACGGCTGATACTATTTAGGTAATATATTTTCTTATTTTGTACAAAAGCTGCAAACACTGTACTTTAGACCTCCAAAATCTACTGCAATACATGCAAATCTTGTATTAGTTTTAGTGTTGTCACAATACTAAAATTTCAAACTAGATTTCAATACTAGATACAAGAATAGACGTGATATTCAATACCGATTTTGATAACCAAATGATCATTTTAAAAGCTATTTTTTTTAGACAATATTTTAATCTTCAACACAGAATAATAGTATTTGTTTATTATACTATGTGGTCTTACACTACTGTAGTTCTGATAAAGCTCAATATGAAACTCTTCAGGAAAGGTCAAATTTTATCCAGTTATATAACGATACTTGCTTAAATAATTATCAGTTTTAGTATCAATTAGTATCTGATTTTCAATACTTTTGACAGTTTAGCTGTTTTTTTTTTTTTTTACTACATTTGAGTGTTAATTATCCTGAACATGTTTAAAATGACAGTGAACTGAAACAAATTGCAAATGTAGTCTCAACCCTAATACTTGTACTAAAAATACAATTGCAATTAAAATGATAGCTCATCCTTACTTTCTATGCAAAATCAACACATGCAGATAAGATACTACTTCATTCACCACGATTCATTTCTTTCCATTAGCCCCAACACTTAGAATTGCCCCTTTAACAGCAGCACATTGGGGCAGACATATTTAGCGGGTTAACGAGTGCGGTGATGTGAGGCGACGTAGAGCAGGTTTTACACCAGAGGCAGTAACAGTTGTAGTGTATGGGGCGATGATGAGTCAGCCATTTGTGCAGCTCTGGAGGTGCTGCTGCTGATGAGGACTTCTGTGTCTTCTTTAACCCACGGCCATGGATCCATAACGCTGACGACGACGTTTCTCTTCAACAACAAAGTACTCTCAATTTTTCACTTCACTCCACCAAGTCTTATCATTCTGTCATCTATCTACTGCACAGCTTTCCTTTACCCATGTCGTTTAGATTTTCCCTGTGGATCTCTATACGTACTGAATGCAGTTGCTAGCATTTATAGGTGCACTGTGTAACATTTCACCTTCATGTATCCATGGAAATGTCATTGCTCTGCTTAGAATGTTCCATAATATGACATTAAACAGCTCTACATTACATTTATTCAATTACAGGTGGTTTTATTGCTCAGAAATACCTAGAAAAACAGGCATTCTTGCTTCTCCACAGATCTGACCTGAAACATGGTCTGGTTTGGTCACCATGAAGATTGAAAGGTTTAATGCCATACTGTGAAACATTCCAGACAAAGCATGGAGAAAAAGCATTTGACGGACCCTCTACTAGAAAAGTTACACAATGTACCTTTAAGTGTAATGCTCAGGATTATGTTAGCAGTATGATCAGATGTTTTACAGGTAATCTTCAAACGATGCAGTACCATTTTTTTTCTTTCTTTATGTAAACAAAATTACAATTCCATGGTCAGGTGGATGTTGAAAAAGCCCCCTAGCTAAAAGGAAAATTCACAAACAGTTCTTTGCTGAATTTTACTGCTTTATAACACTTTTCCAGATGCTATTCAGTTTTGTGCATTATTCATTTACTTCATACTCAGTTGTGGTAAGTTAATTCTGTAGCCACAGCTGCCCTGGGGTAGCCCATAGCTTCAGAGATCTGACTAGAGCAGGCTTTGAAAAGGAGATCTGGCCACAACTGTATAGGACTAAAAGCTTAGAAAATCTTAAATCTCTTCAGTCAAAACCTGCATGCAAAATCTCACCCATTCCACTTGCTTTTAGATCAGTAAAGACTGCCTCTATGTTAACTGGATTGGTACAGTCACGTTTGAAAACCAGCTTTACCTTATGTGAGTTAATTGGTTTTAGGAGACTTGACTTGATTGGGTAGTGTTACTGCAAAATCATACACAAAATTATGCATGGTTTTCCTGATTCCAAATGTAAGTTCTTTTATGTAGGCTTGTTTTAAAATTCTGGCATCTTCATATCACTATACTCACATGAGAATACAGTGTTAACATGTACAGATTTTTGTGTTAGCACTGTTTGCGTCAGCACTGTTTGCCACACCATGAAATAAATAGCACTGTATTTTTTTTATCGATTTTTCTCTCTTATTCAATTAAATTTTAGTTTTACACTACCGTAACAGAGACATAGGATTTTTTTTTTCATTTGTTCATTTTTACTGTGCAATGCTGTGGTGTTATTTTTTTGCAGGTTTTCACAGCCTTCTATCTTTTCTGAGCATCAATAAACCTCAGTGTTCCCAGCCTTGGTCTGACATATCCACAGTCAATACCACATGCCATTGTTGGACAGAGAAAAAGCTAGTTTTTATTGTTGAAAAATGGTTGTGTTCACCTTTGCAGTGCTCTGTGATGGATGCATTTTTGGATCAGCACATAAATAATTGAAGAGTTACCAACCATGTATTGGATTATGTGGGACGATATTTGCTGCAGACAGTCATTTTAAGCTTGTTATTTTGTTCGTTTCCATCCAAAAATGACAAACAAAACCTGTACAATGGCCAGCCTTTTTCTAACACACTTGTGTTTTTTCGCTATTGTGCTGCGCTGGAGTAAAATACCTTTGCCTATAGCTCCTCTCTTTTCATCTTGCGCTTCCTGCCAAAGTAAGTAAATGAGAACTAGATGAAGTGACATACGGTCAGGTACGGAAAATAAAGACTGGGTGAAATGGAGACTGGGGGGAGAGGATAGAGGGGAGGAAGAGGAGGGTGGGCTGAAGAGCAGGTGCCAAATTCAGTCAGATGGAGGAGAGTGAGGAGTGGGCAGATAAGAAGACAGCCAGAGCGGCCAAGGAGAGGGAAAGAAAGAGAGAGAGAGGGAGAGCAATGCAAGTAAGACAGTGATACCCTCTCTCTCTTCACCTCAGCACCCCCTCCCCTCCCCTTTTCTTCTTCTTTCCCAGCATCCTCTAGTCTTTTGTGCCATGTGTTTGAGTGGCGGGCCGTCACAGATCACCTAGCAGCTAAGCACGGGGCTCCAGCTGTGTGCACAAGCGTGTATTTGTAACACTATGTGGACAATTGCAGTTTCAGAGGACATTTTAAATTAGTGGTTGATGATTGTATAGCAGTGGTGTTATAGCATTTTAACTGTTTTCACACCAATGACCTGCATTTAACAGTTCAGTGATACAATAATGCAAAATATCTTGATTTATATTTGGAATTTATTATATAATCCAATTTATCGTCATCAAATTTAGTTGTATTTGTATTGCTTTTGCATTATATAAAAAAAAAAAAAAAATCAGTTCAGTATGCTTAAATTTCTTATTAAAGATTATATGCTATACTATGCCTGCTACGATAATTACTATACTTATCGTTCAATACATGATAGATGTAACACTTTTTTTTTGGGTGGTCAATGTTTATTGTGTGTACTTTCTTTGCACTACTGGGAATTTCTGGGTTATTTTAAGATTTAAGCCATAAAGGTTGAATTAATAACTTCTATGACTCATTATAGATACAGTACAAACTAACTACTAAAGTGTTTCATTCTGCTATTTATTTATTGGAGCTCATGATTTTTTAACAATGTAAAGATGATTTTTTATCTTACTGTTTTGATGTGTACTTTCAGTCAGTCTTTCAGTGGTCTTCTCAAGCAGTACAAAGCTACATTTATGTAATGGCATCCAAGAAATGTCCCCATAGAGATAGTTAGCCGAGCAGAAGTGTGAAAGTGTGTCAGGCAAAGCAGGGGGCCGCCAACCCAGAGCAGAGCAGATCAGGGAAGAGTCTAAGTGGGCTTATAGTCACCACTGCCGAGTACAATACACACACATGAATGTCACACACACAAGCACAATAAAGAAACAACAACAACAAAAATGTGCCATAAGTATATATATGTCTATATGTATGTATATATGTGCACATACTTCCTGTTTCTCTATCTGGATGTGTGCGTCAGTGCATATATGGGCGAAGGGGGTATTATGGTGAACCAAAGCAAACCTGTGAGCATGAAAGCGCCTTACTGCCTGCCTCCCAGCCCCAGATGTGAGTGGATTCTTAAGCAGCAGCTCCACGGCACACATAGGCTCCAGTTCACATGAAGACTGTTATAGAGCTCAGTCAGTGCAATAGACACCTCCGGTATGAACTGCTCTTGTGAATTCTCCTGGTGCTATGTTTGTGTTTTGCTACAGTTTGTACAGTATTGAGTGTGGAATCGCAGATATGGTGTTTTTTTGGATTCAGATTGTGATGATGTTATACTCTCATATGGGGGCAAGAGCTTGATTTCCTTTTTGATTATTTTCATCAGTAATATATAAAATGAAAATCCACAAATGTTGATCATTTAGGAACTAGGGTTGTAAAAATAAAAATCATGCGAACATACTAATCGATGCTAAAACTAGAAGCGAAACTCTCATTGTGGGTTTCAACCTCCAGTTTGCAGGTGCCATTTTGAGCACGTTTGACCATTCCAAAAACATGGTATTTTGCTTTGATTTGTTGCTATGGCAATGGTGCAATTTAGTTACAGTTAGTTGCACCAATTTAGTTCCAAGTTTCCGCCTCTATCTCTTAAAATTGTCTGTCTAATGTATTGTACAGATACACTTTGTAAATACAATTTTAATTTACTGTGCATATTTACCAGATTGTTTAATTAAACTTATATAGTATGTTCTGCATTGATAAGTATTTTTGTATTCAGACACTGGCACATCTTTAAGCTGCTATATAAAGAAAACAACAAGCATTTGTTTGTACCCAGCTGTTTTCCATATATGTTAAGTGTACACGAATAATATGCTAATTAAAATGCAGTAGTATGAACTGTGCACAGAGCGCCCCACTGTAGCACTGGAACAGACAGCCCTAATTACTTCTTTAAGTGTGTAATTAGCAGCAAATGTAATTGGTCGTTTGCACACAGTACGCTCCTGGTGTGGTGGCACAAATCATGTCTGACACAAAGGCCAACAAGGCGCTGAGCAGAGGGACAGGTGCAGCCCCTTTTACAACATGGTCCTGTAGAAAATAACCCTTTACTTTATAGACTTTTCCCTTTGGGGTCACCACAGCAAAACATCTGTGTTATTTGCAGTGGTAGATGAAGCACTCATTTTTGATACTTAAAGGTGCATTGTGTAAATTTTCTTTGGAGGGTCCGTCACCTGCTTGTTTCTATGGATATGTCATTGCTCTGCGTGAAATGTTCCACAGTATGGCATTAAACAGCTGTACCTTACATTTAGTCAATTACAAGTGGTTTTATAGCTCAAAAATACCTAGAAAAACAGGCATTGTGGCTGTGAGCGGGGTCGCCTCTCCACAGATCTGGCCTGCAACATGGTCTCGTTTGGTCTCCATGAAGATTGAAAGGTAAAACCAGACCAAGTTACAGGTCAGGTTTGTGGAGAAGCAACCCTGCTCACAGTCAGAATGCCTGTTTTTCTAGATATTATTGAGCTATAAAACCACCTGTAACTGAATGTTTAATGTCATACGGTGGAACACCAGGCAAAGCAATGACATAGTATCCATAGAAACAAGCAGGTGACGGACTCCCAACCAGAAAGTTGCATAGTGCATCTTTAAGATTTGAGCTGTAGAAGACTGAATAAACAGAATGAATAAATAACTTTAAAAATGGTTTACTGGGATTATCTTGCATTATTGTTATTGTGGAGTTTGTGTTAATGTAGTTTCAGTATTATATTTTATCTCAGTATATCTCTGTAGTAATATATCACTCCTCAGTATTGGTTATCATGACAGGCCTACCTCTTACTTTATAGTCTTTTCACTTTGTTGTCACCACAGCAAAACATCTGTGTTATTTGGGATTGATGCCTGATCCTGATGCAATATGGTTTATTATATTCTCAAATTCATTGCATTAAAATTATCTTCATATTCCTCCACTCTCAGGATTGTATCTATTTTGGGGTGAATCAGTCATCCATTGCTCGATGGAAGCTCATCCAAAGTGCGACTGCACATCTTTTAACTGCTACTTGAAAATATGAGCACATTACCCTGATTTTATCCTGTCTTCACTGGCTGCCCATGCACTTTAAACTGCTTTTATTTGTTTTTAAGTATTTGAATGGTGCTGCCCCGCTGTACCTCTGAGCTCCTCCATCCTTACACTCTCTCTCAGATCGGCTGACCAGCTCCTCCTGAGTGTGCCTAAGACCAGCCAGAAGCTCAGAGGGGACCAAAAGCTCATTCCACCAAAACTGTGGAATGAGCTGCTTTTGCACATTACACAGGCCTCTTCTGTACCTGTTTGTAAATCTCTTTTTAATACGCACTTGTTCACTTTGGCCTTTGACACAGTTTGAGATGCTGACATTTTACCATATAGCTTTTAATTAGATTCTGTTTTTATACTTTTTTAAAATAGTTTTTTATTGTTTTAAATTGTTGTGTTTTGTGTGTATATATATATATCTATATCTATATATCTATATCTATATATCTATATCTATATATATATATCTATATATATATATATATATATATATATATATATATATATATATATATAGATAGATAGATAGATAGATAGATAGATAGATAGATAGATATACATATATGAAAACAGGAGATGATGACAGCCTACAAAACAGGATAACTTTTTTTTATTCCCAAAAGAAATGTTTCAAAGGATCAACAACAGCAGCAGGAACCGCCATTAGGAACAACAAGTTCACGGAGACGGAAGCTGGAGACCTTAGAAATTAACAGCTGCACTGAGCAATGCCAAACCTCCACCCTCCAATGTAACACCAGAGGAAAGGAAGGCCATCGCTGCTCTGAAGAAGGACCACACAGCATCAACATCCTGCCAGCTGACAAAGGGAGATGCACAGTGATCCTGAACTCAGCTGATTATGAGGCTAAGGTGAACAGCCTACTCAGTGACACCGCAACCTACGAATTACTAAATGGGTACAAAAAGAAGATCATTGATTGCTTGCAGAAGCTGGAGACGGAAGAAGTCACTGATCGACAGCTGTATTACAGACTGTATTCTGGTGACTCCATCCCTTACATCTATGGCTTCCCAAAGATTCACAAACAGGGAGTACCACTCAGACCCATTGTATGTAGCACAGACTCCATCACGTACAATGTGGCCAAACACCTAAAAACTATCCTGGCTCCTTTGGTGGGTAACACGGAGCATCATATTGAGAACACAGCCAAATTTGTGAACAAAGTCAAGCATCTCCAGTTTGACTTGGATGAGACAATGGTTTCCTTTGATGTGACCTCTCTTTTCACTTGTATCCCTACATCGGTAGCGGTGGAGGCAGCAAGAAGGAGACTACTGCAGGATCTAAGCTAGAAGAGAGAACCAAACTTTCACCCAACCAAATCTGCCAACTGCTGGAAATTTGTTTAAGTACCACCTATTTCCAGTTCAGAGGAAACTTCTACAGGCAAATCCACAGCTGTGCAATGGGCTCACCGGTCTCCCCTATCATTGCAAACTTATACATGGAACAATTTGAACAGAGTGCCTTGGCCTCATATCCAGGCACCCACACATTGGTATCACTTTGTTGATGATAATTTTTCAAAAATCAAAATTCAAGATTTACTGCACATATAAGGATAACACATTGGCTTTCTTAGATTGTGCAGCAGCGATAGGAGAAGACCGGCAACTCCAGGTAGAGGTCTTCAGGAAGCCCACACACACTGACCAATACCTGCTTTTTGATTCACACCACCCACTTCAGCACAAACTTGGAGTTATTCGGACATTACAACACAGGGCCCAAGTGGTTCCTATAAGCACAGAGGGAAAGGAGAAAGAAGAACATGTGCAGAAAGCCCTCTCTGTTTGTGGATATCCAAAATTGGCTTTCAAAAAACTAAGAGAGCTAAAAAAACAAGACAACAGAGAACCAGAACCCAGGAGAAAGGGTGTAACTATTCCTTACCTGGCTGACGTTTCTGAAAAACTACAGAGGATCTTCAGACAACATGAAATCCCAGTCTATTTCAAACCCACAAACACTTTTAAGACAGAAACCGGACCACCCAAAGGACAAAACACAGAGCCACAAACAAAGCAATGTGGTCTACTCCATTCAGTGTAGTGAAGACTGCAGTGAGCGCTACATTGGAGGAACAAAACAGCCACTTCACAAGAGGATGTACCAACACAGACTGGTGAGCCAGAGTGGACCTCAGTCTGCCGTACATCTCCACCTAAAAGCCACGGGCCACTCCTTTGAGGACAGTGAGGTACAGATCTTGGCCAGAGAAAAGAACTGGTTTGAGAGGCAATTTTTGTCAAGAAAGAGAATCCGTCCTTGAACAGAAATGGAGGTCTCAGACATCATTTGTCTCCCATTTATAACTCTATCCTCAAACCTAAATCAAAACAAACAAAGAAAACAATAGGGCAGCCAGGTCAGGTCCAGAGGTGTGAAAACACCCATCATGGCCCTGAATGGCTAACAACACCCCTCACTTCACTCTCACTGCATATTTAATAGGCCCACCTAACTAACAGAAACTGTAAACAAATAGGTGTGGTAGTCTCAGAGTAATTTCATTGTAGTTAGCTCCTCCCTTCAGGCAGATATAAGGCAGTGTCCACCAGCGTCTGACCAGAACTGAAGAAGCAGCTTGGATGAGCTGCGAAACATATTCGACCAAATAAATTTTTGTCCAGCTGACAAATTGAATCTTTTTGCTAAGTTAGATTTAATTACACTCTTTGTCCTTACCCCAGCTTTAACTGTCTGTTAGTAACCCATTTGTACGTCATCATGCAATGCTAACTGAAAGCAATACTCTGTCTAAAGCTTTGTCACTCAAAAGATTTTAATCTTAGCTTTGTTTTAATACAATGTGAAAATTAAGAACTGACAGGAACTACAACAGATGAGCAGATTTGTGCTGTTAAACAAGTCCCTCTCAAATAACATCACAAGATAGATAGTATTAGCCTACAGTTTTTCAGTTAGTCCCTCTCAACTTTTTATTGAAAATCAAACACCTAAACAGGACCATGAACACTCACATTGATCATATACTTATAAAATGTGCTAATTAAATACATTTTGTGTTTTTTCTTGAGTTTTCAGAAGATCTTAAAACTTTTTTCTAGTTAATGCTCATCTGTGCATTGTGTCTCCTTGGTAACTTCTGCACATTCCTCAAATAAAGATGCACGTAGAACACCACCAGCATGATGTCTCTGCAAAGTATGATTGTGCACGTTTAAGAAGTATGAGTTTGTGACACCATAGGTTGTACTGTAAAGAAGAATATCACTACAGTAAAGATTCACTTGTGGCTTTATTGCACACAGCAGTTGTAAAATGCACACCTACACTTCAATACCCAGATATAATATTGAGCGGATAAGGGCAGGGGACCTAAGGGAGGAGAGGGGAGATTGACAGGTCAGGTCCTGGGCTGCGGCAATGTCCACAGAAGGGCTGTTTGTTTAGAGCAAATGACACGTGCTCTCGAGGAGGAAGTGATCTGCTTGGCCCCTTGTAAGATCCTGGCTGGCACAGAGACCACTGCGCTCAGCTTTTTCCCTCTACTCCAATACAATACCCTCCCTCACATACACACATACACACATACACACAGATGCACAATATTCCTTCATCTTCTCAGCTCTCCATCCATCGCTCGTCTGTCACAGCGGGAGTGCAGCCAATCCATCACGGGTCGGAGAGGGGCAAAGCGCGAGGGCATGTGTGTGAGGCCAGAGGAGCGAGCGAGCAGATGGTGTGTGTCTTTGGGTAGTATTTGTATGCAAGCATCGACACCTTTTCCATCCTTCACCTTTACTGGGGTTAAGCCATTGTATAATATTGATAGATTGTTCAAAAATCATTATCAGACTGTGATATGTAACTGGTTGTCTGACACAATAATTTCTCCGTATGCAGTGGAGTGTGGGTAGTTGATGGAATGACTTCTGATCTGTTTGCCAGTAGGGGGAGTTAAGAGTAATAATAAAGGTGACATTTAAGTGGGTGTCTTGGAAGATCACCTGTATAGAATATCAAGGTACCACTCCTCTACCTATTTTATTCTTTTTTTGTAATGCAAAGGATAATAAATATTACCAGTAGCAGACATTTGATGGAGACATGCATCGATGTAACTGGGGATGCACAGATCTAGCTTTTTCTGTGCCGATATTGATATTGATACTCTGATTTTAAGTATCTGCCAATACTCCAATATTAACCAATACCAGTGTAGGGACTGAAAATGGCACTTACTTCCTTAAAACACAGTTAACTTTCACAAGAGATCCAGTTGTGTTATGCAACTGTTGTTTTGCCTTGGTTGAGCTTAAGGTAGTTCACAAAGAAGCTCACTGGCTTTAAAGGTCCTATATTACACAAGTTTGATTATTATGAGCTTTTAGTCATGTTAAAACATTGTTACTTCATCAAAAACATATCTTGTGCTTCGTTTCATTCATGTTTCAGTAAACCTCGATTAGTAGTCTGAATTCCCAAAGCTCAAAATCCTCTGTTCCACTTTGTGATGTCATTAAGCAGTAGTTTTCATGTTAACAGCTAACTTTTTACCATTTGTTCAGTACAGATTGGAAATTCCAGGGGGCTGAAATGGTCCAAATTATTCTAGTAAAGGTGTGTGGAGAAAACACAGTGGAGCACTTCCTGTATTACCACATGACATCACAAAGTGATGTCATGTGTGTGTTCTGTTTGAGAGAAGAAAGCCTAAATATTCATGGTTTGTGTGTTAAACATGTGTGAATGAAATAAAACACTACTCCAGATATATTTTTGATAAGGTAACAACATTATAACATAGATCAGAAAATATTGTAATTTTAAAATACAATAGTGCAGAATTATAAGCTTGTTACACCTTTTTGACCTTTTCCTTATTACAGATGACCTACTCATAGTGACATAGTGTAATTATATTGTATATCTCCAAAAGAAACAACTATTTTCATTACTCTGCGTAGACTCCACTGTTGCCCATATCATCATCTGTGCTATGTTTCTGATCACTCTTCCCTTTAATAACATTTGTTTGTGTATTTGGATGAAGTAAACTCCTTCTGCTTATAGCTCTTTGGACCACAGCAAACTTAGCACCACACTGCGACTGAGTCTGTGATGAAATATCAAATTATCTTTTGCTGCCGGCATGGAGACACACACACACACACACACACACACACACACACACACACACACACACACACACACACACACTAATCGAACTGTTGACATATTCCACTAAAAGTCTCCCACTGTGTCATTATGATCCGGTGGCAGCAACAAGCAGCGTATTACTGATGTCGTGTTGTTTTATTTACATAAGACATCTCCCTTCGGCTCGCTCAATGTGGGTCCCTGTAAAAAAACACTTTGGATTTATGGGGCCATTTTCACGCTTGTTACCAGAGGAAATATGAGAGTCCATCAGCATTTGTTAGAAAGAGGAATAGCGACAGTTGCAAAGTCAGAGCTGTAGGGGTGAGCCATATTGACAAAAATAAATAACTTGATATGTTGGGAGTTTTTTATGTCATAATAATCAGATCATCTTTTGTAATCCATCAGAAATGTGCTAAAACAAGCCTGGAAACATTTGGTTGAGTATTGCACAAAAAGTGATTGTACTGTAATTTATAGGGCTACAAATTTGTTTAAAATAAGCATTCCCTTGTTTGAAAGATTACACTGTTTCTTTTCTCACTTTGTGCAACTTTTTGACCATTTTGTTATTATAAACCACAAACGACATAGGCTTTTTGTCTAATTTCACCATCAAAATTTCACCCACATAGTGAGAGAAAAACGTTTAAATAATAAAGTATAAAGAGCACTAGCGTATGTGTTCTATTATCAGTGGGGCTGGGTATCACAATACGATAAAATCAGGATGTGGTGATACATTTGATTATCGATATATTACGTGATATATGATATGACCTTCTATGATATCTTACCTGGCAAGCCAGAACCACATGTTTTGAAAAAAGTACGACAATTAACAAAATGTAAAAAGTACAGGCTAGTCAGGCAACAAAATATCACAAGTAATTAATTCCTTGTTAAACTATGCACATTATTTTTATATTTAGTTATTCTCTCGGAAAACAGTAAGGTCCACCTTGTGAGATGTGTGAATGAAACAAAACATGACTCCAGGTATGTTTTTGATGAGGTAACAGCATTATAACATGGTTTAAAGCTCACAAGAATCCATTTTGTGTAGTGTAGGACCCTAATAATCAAACCTGTGAATATGCTGATTGAATTCCATAGCCTAAATGTGTTTACTTTCTCTAATAAGCAACAAAAGTATCTTGCTGCGTGAACTTTTGTAAAATGGTAAAATGTACCAAAATATATTGATACAGCAGCCCGCAATATCGATACTCTAACTGGAACAACTAACGTAAGTACTTAGTTTGTATCTGTAATGAGTCATAGAAGTTAATTATACAACCCCTCTACAGCTCAAATATTTTCTTATGGAAAAATAAGAAAAAACAATAGTACATAGAAAAAGTACCCATGATAAATATTGAACTCCAAAAAATATTGTTCTATCTGTCATGTATTGAACAATAAGTCAATATAATAATTATCATGACAGGCCTAGGCACACCCTTAATTTTCAGCGACCAGTAAATAGTATGAGTAAACACAGACTACTTGTCATGTAGCCCACTGTGTGTGTGTGTGCGTGTGTGTGTGTGTGCGTGTGTGTGTGTGTGTGTGTGTGTGTGTGTGTGTGCGTGTGTGTGCGTGTGTGTGATAGAGAGAGAGAGAGAAAGAGAAGGTGAAACACAGAGTAGCTCTCCGTTACAAAGCCATCCAGGGGCACTTTGGGATCAAGCCTTAAGCCCAGCAGGGAGCTCTTGGCTTGTCATCAATATGCACCACCACAGCCTCCTGCACTACATTTCATCACTTCTTTCTCTTAGTGAAAACCGTGCACCAAAACACAATCCAGGTGTTTGGTAATGGGGCTATAAACTAAAACATGGGTGAGCTTGTTGCAGCCACAAGCATTTATGGGCTGCATGCGCCATCAAACAAAGATGTAGTTCAAACTATTATCTATGAAAATGATCCTAATTCATGAGGAAATTTCTGGTATTTTGATGCTTATTTGATGGCAAGTACAACTGATAGATTAGATTCATTATAGGTAATTTGATACTGATATAAGTGTTAATGTCCCAATTCACAGCAATCCCTAATCTAAGATCTTTTTTAACCAAAGATGTTCATTTTGTCTTCTTATGTACTTTAACTTCTTGGTTCTTTTTTAAAGACAATAGAGTAACGTGTATTACCTTGGTGACATGTTTCGGCTGCTAGCTGCAAACCTGAACTGTGTAAGATCTTTTTTTATTATGGAATGTTTAATTGATTATATACTAAAGCAAAAATACATACATTTAAAATAGAATCAGTGTATTTTAATAGTAGATTTCACCTCATTATATCTTTTTTGTTCCATTACTATTTTGCAAACTTCATCAATACTTTTTGATTGATCTTGATAAGCAAACACCAATCCAATACTGGCAAAGCTTTACCTTCTTGGCAGTTTCTAAATGTTGGTTTATCAGTGTATACTCAACTCTCAGAGGTGACACACAATCATTTACCATGCTGAAGAATTGAACTTGTTACAGTAAATGCAAATCGTCTCCTACATTTTAGTGTCAAATAAAATATCTCCTTTCATTATTATAGTTACCATTATCCTAATTTTACTATTGACCTTTGGAACACAATAACAATTTTGTGAAATGATGACACCAAACAAAGATAGCGAGGAGAGCATAAGATCTGGACTTCGGATTTCAGAGGGGAAACAAACACACAGTGAATCAAAGGCAATTTCAGTATTGATGACACACGTTTCAATAAAAATCAATGGTGCTTGCCTTGTGTCAGGTAGGGTCAGCTCTCCAATTCAATTTCCCCACCGAGAGCAGCTCCTCCGAGGTGGGGCCAGGGCCAAGAGAGGGGTCCGGTGATTGTGGTATCAGCTGAGGTCATGCACAAGCTGACAGTTACAACCCGCTCATAATAGCCTCAATCAAAGTCATGCAATTAGCAACAACTGCCCAGATACCCTCTATTAGCATACTAAAAATAAAAGCTTTAACCAAGACTGTTTAATGTACATGATTATTTATTATCTACAGAGTAAAAAGGTTAAATATTCTCGCAGCACTGGCGACATTTTATACTTTGTACTTTGATGTCATTTTATGTCAGCTATCCAAAAGCAGATTGACAGTTTTCTCCTTTCGCAGATCAATACAAACTCATTCTGAAAACATACCGACTTGTCTGTCATTGGCCTTTAAATCACTGGTCGATACTTCAGCCATGTTGTGTAATTTTATCAAAACGTCCATGATGTTCCACTGACATTTCTGATTCACATTATTAGGCTTAATGTGTTTTTGTACAACAGAGTTTTGTCCCATACTCTACCAATTAAATAAGCATTGTAAATATTAATATTGGCGTTGGTGATTTATGATGATTTTCCTACTAGTTGTCTTGCTTGTAATAAAAATGCAGCCTCCATCCATAAGGGAGTTGTTGCAAGCTTCTTTTGTCGGCCCTAATTTCAGAAAATGTGAAGATGTTTCTAATGTTGCTAAATGTGAAAAAATATATATATACATTTTTCAAACACAAATTCACACCTCTTCTCACATCTGTCACTACGTAACTTTTCTGATAGAGAGTTCGCCATCTGCTTGCCTCTATGCAGATGCTTAGAGCTTTGCCTAGGATTTTCCGCAGTATGGCAGTAAACTAATCTATCACCAGAGACAAGCAAGTGACATCAAGGCCAAGTTATAGGTGAGGTCCATGGAGAAGCGAGCCTCCTCAGTGTAAGGATGCCTTGTCTGTGCAATGAAACCACCTGCAACTTAATAAATGCATGATAGACAAGTTTAATGCCATACCAAGAAAAGCAATAACATCTCCACGGAGACATGCAAGTGGCAGACCCCTCACCAGAGAAGTTACCTAGTGCACCTTTAATTATCCTTACCCTGTATCTCTATACATTGGTATACCACATGCTGTTTGCTGCTATAGGCTCCACACATACACATCACACATTAAATATGGCAGTTCAAACAGAAAGCAATGAGTAGCACCTCCTCTAGTCCTTGGAGCCATTGCACACATTCACTTTATAGTGGCGACATGCTGATTGGACACGGCCAGAGCTTCTGCTGCTGTAGGAGCTATAGAGCAGAGAGAAAGAGAGACATGAGAGGAGTCCCGCAGTGTTGAGGATTGAACCACACTCCTTCACTCTCTTAACATCAAAAACAAGACCCCAACATAAAGTACAGCGTTGGAAAAACATGACAGACCACTGCAAATTATTCTTAAATGAGCCTCTCTGCGGCTGACAGCCCTTCAGGCCAGTCTCTGTGAATGTGTTTATGAACGCAAACAGAACTCAAAATTGGAATAAACTAGTATAGGGCTGTAAGATTAAGTCATGTTGAAATTGTATTTTGAATGAGCCTAATTAGTAAATCTCAAAAGCTGTAGTTTTACATAAAAACCCTGTAGTTTAGATCAGAATTGTTTTTAGTTTATTAGTTCATATTTCTGACTTTCTGTCAATTCTTGTGGACGCTTTTAAAATGTTAACTTTGAACAGAATCCTATTACTCAAATTATATCAATCATAAAGCTTGTCCGAAAAATCACAATTTCCCCAAATTGTTCTGCCCTATAGCAAATCCCTACTGAACCGAATCATGAAAAAAATTCCACTTTTCTACTGGTGGTAATTTGTGTACTAGTATATCTTGTTCACAGGCACCCAAAGCAACAAAATGGCTGTATTGCACCTCTATAAGATACCCCAAGTTTATGCAGTAGGCTATTCTCTCCCTCCACTAAACTGTCAGCCTTGAAAATTATAGGATTTTTGTGGCTCCTACAAACTATTCTGTCTCTAGTTTATGAAACACAGAACAAACAAAAGAAACTGATCAGGCTCAAGTAGTTTCCCAGTATTCCCAGTTTGATCTTTGCCATCTGGATGTGGAACTTCTGGCACAGTGTGGAATGCCCCAAAGTGTGGTTGTAGTCTGGGGACAGAAGGAAAAATGAAAATGAAATGAGCTCAGCTTTTCTCTCCTGATCCCAGTCTCAGCTCTGTCCTGGGCTCAATCTCATCACCCGCCCCCCATCCCCTCTCTGTCCTCCTGCATTGCCCTCCCTCTCCCCCGCCACCTCCTCCAGCGCGCCCGTCACCCCTGGGTAATCAGTGGGCTCTCTCATTCCATGGCACACGGAGACACATTGATCTGTAGCTCCACGGACAGCCACCAGCGCGCACACACACACAGACACACACACAGACACACACACAGACGCACACACGCACACACACACACATTGATCTGGCCCGCAGGTCAAGTTCAATAGGAACAGCCAAGCGAGCCTTTCTTTTCTTTCCCTTTTATTTTATTTTTTTCTGCGGTGAACTGTTAAGAGCTGTGTGTCTCCTCCTTTCAGTCCATTCCAATCTCACTCTCATGCACACTCTTCTCCACAACTGGTACAATGCTCTGACAATAAAAAATATATGAACTTGGTTTCCTACTCTGGTATCAAGGGAGATATATACTGTCATTTGGAACATTTTGGCCACCAATACTGTTGATTTTGCTATTTCAACGTTGGCGTTTCTTTGGAGCAGCCTATATGTTTTAATTTTCTCTAAATATATTGCCAGTAGATTGGAAAGTGCAGCATGTTTCTGGATGTCTGTGTCTTTTGCATACATGCCCTGTTCTACTAATCAATAACACTCACCATTGTTCAAAACAGAAGTTGTTTTATGAAACAAAATCATAAATAATATGCTGTATGCAAACCTACCTCCTTACAACTCAGTTTTGAGGTTGCAGTGAAATACTTTATTTGCCATTATACACATATAAGATGTACACTAAAATTGCAAGGTTTAGCTCTGGGTTAGCAACTGCAACTGTATGTGCCACCATTGGCCTCTAGGCCAGTCTCTGTAAATGTGTTTATGAACGCAAACAGAACTCAAAAGTGGAATAAACTAGTATGGGGCTGTAAGATTAATCGCAGTCAAGTTGAAACTGTATTTTGAATTAGCCTAATTAGTAAATCTCAAATGCTGTAATTCTACATAAAAACCCTGTAGTTTAGATCTGAATTGTGTTTAGTTTATTAGTTCATATTTCTGACTTTTTGTCAATTCTTGTAGACGCTTTTAAAATGTTAACTTTGAACAGAATCCTATTACTCAAATCATGTCAATCATAAGGTTTGTCCAAAAAAATCACAATTTCTCCAAACTGTTCAGCCCTATAGCAGTGCCACAATCATGTGCTAATCTGACCTGCATGTTTTTGCATCTAGAGCAAACCAGAGCCTGCAGTCACAGAAGAAACCTGCAGACACAGAGAGAACATGCAAACTCCACACAGAAAGGCCCTGCCCAGGAATCAGACCCAGGACCTTCTTCTGAGTTACTGTGCCTCTTTTGCCACAATATTGGCTCAGCAGGATGATTACAGTAAGATAACTTGAAAGATGTTTTGCACACTGACCAAGACAAAGACTTTGCTTGTCTCTCTGTTTTGGAGACACGAAGTCAGGCATTCTCTTCCAAGATGTGCACCAAAAAGGCTTTGTATCAGGAAGGGCATCTGACATAAACTTAAGTAAACTATGCTGCTCTAGGGCTAAACATATTCTGGTCCACCCCCACTTTATAGAGCAGAGTCCACTTGTCTGCTGTAATTATTCATATGCCTTCACACAGTCTGAGTATATGAGTTCTCTCTTGTTTTTGTCTCATTTATGCTGAACATATCTAAGTACAAATACACGAGGATCCTCCTGCGGACTGAGCAGTGTAAATATAAAAAAACATGCAGCAGATCCAAACAGACACATGCTGAGCCTGACAAAAATCCGAGCAGCTCCAACACACTAGAGACGTCTCATAGCCCACTGCATGCTGGGATTGTTTGGAGCTAGAATCCCTCTCCACTCAAACCTCTCTTTTCCTCTCTGTGTAATATTTGCCTCTTTTATGATTCCGGAGTAATTTATCCCAGTGAGAGGCGGCGGACATGCACACTGGCGTCGACAGCAGGGGAGTGAGCGCGTCCCACATTTGGCACTATACACTTTGATTTAGTCAGGCAAATTTAATTCTGTTTGCTTTATGCAAAAATGTGGCATCGGCCTCGACTTGTGTTGATTTCCACTAGAGGCAGAAACATCGCTAATGGGAGCTAGCGCCGTGCACGCCACAGCTACAGGGCTACGAAACTAACCGCATTAGCCTCATGCATATATTTAATACAGACCTGCTACACAAATTAGCCCAGTAGTATGTAGCCTAGCACCTCTCTAGTGAGGCGACGAGATCTGAGCTGCAAATTAATTGGCTAGGTTGCCTCCAAGAGTAAGTCCCTCTACCCGAATTATTATGCTTTCCAATTGCAGAAACACATTTGATATGCATGAAAAAAGCGTGTAAAGCTGTGTTTCCTTACAAAAGCTGTGACACCCTTTCATTTTTTCATGTTTTGTTCAGCTGCCAGTCAGACGATGAAAGTGGAACTGGGTATTTGTGCAGGTGTAATTTTGATTAAGAACTATACACTATAATAAGTCTAAGAAATATCTTCAAGACAGTAATAGTTTCCGGCATTATTCTGACTTATAACGGTTGTAGCACAGATCCTTTTACAGACCTCAGTGACAGTAAAACATGTGGAACAAGCCAGCGATGAGTTTGATTACCACACAGTGAAGAGCAGCGTTGGTCCCTGAGGTCCGGCTCTGTCCTGGTTCAATCTCAAGACATCCATCTTGGTTCAGGACCTGCAAACATGCCTCTTCTGCTGTGAGCATGTGAGGTGCTGATTGTTTCTTATGTTTTTCTTATGTTTCTCTCTTTCGTTTAAATTGTAATTGCAATTGTTACTGAAAAAATGTGATCACTTATATAGTAGTGTAGGCTATAGAAAAAAAAGGACATAATTTCATACTGAAGCCTTGCAAATTGAGCTACTCACTACTATTAACATGCTTTAGTAAAGTAGAATGCCAATCATTAGAGCAGTAGTTACCAACATAATGTGTGTTAGACTGAAATCCATTGAAATCCATTATTAAATTAATGATTCATTTATAGAATTTTGGGTATATATTCATTAAAGGTCTGGTACCTGATTTTTACTTTCTCAAAATTGTGAAAAACATAATTAGTTCATTTAAAAATGTTTGCAGAGCATCCTAATTATTCATTGCAATGAGTTTAAGAGCACTTTTCTTAACTTTCCAACCAGAATGTAGTTTACCATCACAATAAAGCTAAGAGCAACTAGCATGCTAACACTGTACTTCCTGTTTTATAGAGAATAATAAAACTCTATAATTACATGCAGACAGCTCAGTCTCATTTAACTCTAAGAGCTGATTTTATAATATTTCTGAGCAAAACAGATTTGATCTAATTACCTAAAAGGAGTGGGTGAAAGTATAAGCTTTAATGATTATTGTTGCCGTCTACCTCTTTCCCTGTTATTCACCTGATCTTCCCCCCGGACCCTCGCTCATACCCATAATTCACCAGTGTTTGCACCTGTGAGTCATCAGCAGAGCCCTTTACTGATTTCACTCCAAAGCCGTGAATGACAGCTCTCATCCACTGCACAAAAGAGACCTGACGTCACTGAAATGAGGCCAGAATTTACCAAATGTTTTGTGAGGGGCACATGAAAATATGTGTTCAAAGTTATCTAACACTAATAGTAGGGAATAAATATTTTAAAAAGCAACAAATGGAAATGTTTAGACTTTTACAAGAGCTTCAAAATTTAAATCCTGGATGAGCCCACATACAGTATAACAACCAAAGGACATCAGTTAAAGGTACACAAAACATCATAGCAACTGCTACAGTGACTCATTAAGTAGAATATTTATACATTATCTGGTAGGGTGAGCTGTTTTAACGTTGTGTCCCTGAGCAAGACCCTCCTCTCTTTGCAGTCTACACTGGTTTATGAATACATGAGTGGTGCGAATGTAAATGAGTGAATGCTTCCTATTTACTAGATGTTAACTATGAGTTACATTAGTACCTATTGTTTTGAGATGTTGAAAAAAAAAATATATATATATATATATTTTAACATATCCCAGTGGCATTCACATCTCCCATTCAGCTATCAAATGCCCGCTTTATATGTGTTTTTCTATGTAATTGTAATTGCCACACTAACTAAAACTTTCTTATAGACTTTTTGATGTTAATAAGCCTGGTATTTGAAGCATAATAAATAATGCAGTTACAATAGCACATCTACAGCTTCGCCATTGTCATCTTACTTAAATAGAATGTAAGCTTTTCATTATTAAACAATATTGACATGAGCTGGAAACAATTACAGCTAGCATAGCTGTCTTAGCAGTAACTTTTCTAATAGAGAGTCTGTCAAATGCTTTTCTACATGGAGACATTATTGCTTTGTCTGGAATGTTTCATAGTATGGCATTAAACCTTTCTATCTTCACGGAGACCAAACCAGACCAAGTTACAGGTCAGATCTAAGGAGAGGAAACCCACTCACAGTCAGAATGCCCATTTTACTAAGCATTTTTGAGCAATAAAACCACCTGTGATTGAATAAACGTAAGGTAGAGCTGTTTAAGGTCATACTGTGGAACATTCCAGACAGAGCAATGACAGCTCCATAGAAAGCAGGTGACGGACCCCCAACAAAAAAGTTACATAGTGGACCTTTAAGCCTACAAATAAAGACACACATTTAAACTGTGAAAAATCATCCTGTACATTGCAGGACTAGCCCATGTGCTTATAGACCTACAACAGTTTTTCTTCGCTGTTGTTGCATATTGCTGCATTGATCAGTATTGGTAATTGATAGGCAGACCTGTGCTTGTTGGTCGATCGGTGCTGTGATGACGATCCTTCATTAGGCTGTAAAGCAGTCAATCATGCATGTCAGCCCACTGTCTATAAGTCATTGCTTTTTTATTGCTTTGCTGTCTGAACCTGTGCATGTCCCCATAAAAAGTCTATGTGTCTCTTTGAATCCATTTTACCATTGTATTGTCGTTCACACTCCGGCACACAGACCCTCAAACACATTAAGATCAGCTTAACTCTCTCTGCCATTGAAAGGACTTGTATATCTGCGCTGATACAACAGGACAGAGCTGGGGTAAGGGCTTATGGGTACTCCGTGTATCGACTGTGGGAGCTCTGTGGCCATTCTGTGTCTATTTGCATGGATAGCAGCAGATTTATCAGCACTGTAGACCATATGTGTGGACCTATGTATGGACATGTATGGAGATTTACGCCCATTTTAACCCAGGGTGAGCCATCAGTATTGATCTGAACAGACTTAGCCAGATTTTAATCCCTGCACGGCTCGGTACGATCGATCAGCGTGCGGAGCTTTCAAGTGGGTTTAACGACCTACCTGCCCCCTCCCTCCGCCCCTCAGTCCCTCCTCTTCATCGTCTGCAAAGGAAGGTAGAGTGGTCCCAGTCTGCACTTTACAAGATCTTAATGTCAAAGACTCAGTCGAAAATGGACAAACTTTAAAATGTGTTTCAGAATGTTCACTCCCTTTTTCATAACAATCAGTTAATTTCTTGGTATGGTTTTAAAACTAAACAATGACAAAAATAGGGGCTATAACTGAAAAACCAGGAAGTTTCGCACATAGGATGCCTTTTCACTGGTTTGAGCCCAGTTTTGCTTTCATTTAAACTTTTTGACGAGGCTCTAGTTCTGGTTAGCACCGGTCAAGTCCAAATCCAGTTCTGTTTTTTTCCCAGTTTAATCTCAATTTTGTTGCGCTATGTGTGAATGCACCCATATATTATTTAATTAAGCTATCATATGTGGCTGTGGCAAAAGGAAGGGCATCTGATACAAAAGCTCATCCACAGTGACAATAAGGATGTCACTATTACTTGATGACCAGTTGTGATTTATTCTGGTCACATTACGATCGTATGAAGTAAGTAATTTAAATTCTCAAAACAAATAAACCTAAACATAAAGGTAGATAAAAAAAAAATCTACGAATTATGTCACCTTAACTTAACTTTATGGTGACATTTTTTATATATAGCGCTTTTCCACCTTCAAGGCACTCAAAGCCCTTTACATCAAGGAACCACCCATTCACTCATCATTCATACATCAGTGTATGTAGATACTTGTGGGTTTAGTGTCTTGCTTAAGGACACAATGATAGCATTCATCTGTGGGAGCTGGAATCATACCTCCAACCTGTGTCAGTGAATCTGACCGCTCTATCAATGTTGTTTACGTCAAGAGTGAAAGAGGACTCAAATGCTCTACCAAATCATTCATTGATTTTATAAAGCTGGTCACAGAGTATAGGAATGTTGATCTAGTGTGATTTAGGATTTCACTATTATAATATAATAATTCATAATTGTAACACTAAAACACCATGGCACATTTGTTCAGTAAACATGACATTGTGCAACTTTTTATTTCAGTTTTTTTTGACAATTGCAATCCAAAAAACAATAGAGTCCATGTATACTTACACTCATTGTCTAACTTGAACAAGACCTAGGTTTGTTATAGCAGTCCTGAGCAGAAGTGACAAGTGTTTTCTGGCCACACTCCTTCTTCAAACCATTAGCACAAAGCCGTGACAGTAATATACAGCTGCACTTAGGCCTTGGCTGCGTGCGGCTGGTGTGGGCTGTTATGAAGCAAAAGATGAGATGAATCTGGACCCCCTGACAGCTCTGTCACACTAAAAATACCTGTGTCTGAGTTACGAGCACTCACCTAGAGGAGCGTGCGTCCCTTTATGTCTTTATGACTTCTCCTGGGACAGTTATATGGGACAACATGGGAAGTCTTATACTGGCTCTGCTGTCCTGAGACTTGGCCTGTGGTGTGGATTTATAGATTAATGCAATGGTCACTTGGGTGTAAAAAGATACTGATTCTGAAAAATACTTTTGACGTGGCTGATATTTTTACATTGAGGGAGATAGATTTTGTTTCTTTCTATGTTTTTTTTTAGGAGTCACCCCAATTTTATATATATATATATATATATATATATATATATATATATATATATATATATATATATATATATATATATATATATATATATATATATATATATATATATATATATATATAATTTTTTTTTTTTTTTCTATTTTGGTACTATTAATACAATTCAAGTGATCTTTAACAATAAACATAGTAATTACTAATCAGAGACTGTATAAAAAAGTGGACTGAGAGTGTGACACTCCCATAACGTTTGGCTCCAGTCAAATGAAGCTCTTGATGTTAGCGATTATAGGGGCGAATTTGGAGCCAGTACCATATTTATTTACGGGCAAAATAGCAAAATAAAAACACCAAGATCATGTAGAGTGGGTTAATACAAACATTTTTAGACCAAAATGACGAGGCACAAAGCAGCAGGTACAGAGAGAGGGGTGACAATTTTTCATTTGGAAATAGAAACGATGGAGCTGGAAGCGCCCCGAGGAACACTTCCTATTTGAAACGCAGTGGCTAGCAGGTTAGCTATGTCCATTTATATATACAGTCTATGTTACCAATTCAAAAAAATGCTGTTCTACCCTTTGAATGACCAAAAGTCCTACAAAATGGTCGTAGAGATGCACCGATCCAGCTTTTTCATTTCCAATACCGATATCTTTACTATGACTATGAGTATTTGTCGATAATCGATACTAACTGATACCAGTATAACGGAAAATGGCACTTTCCTTAAAACACAGTTAACTTATTACACAAGAGATCCAATTATGTTGTGTAACTGTTATTTAGCCTTCAAATAATTACTGAACAGCTTTGTATGAATATCACTTCAGACGTACATAGCCAAAATCAGCCTGTAAAGAGACTTATTAAAGGTCCAGGATATTGGCTAAACTGATATCATGGAACCGATACCAGTTTAGGCACCGATATCCGATACCCATATCAGTGCATCCCTAAAATTGTGTTCATAACAGGAGTGTAGTTAGGTGAAAAACCGATGTTTAAACCGAATATAGACTTGTAATCCTCTGTGGCTGGATCTATGATATTTTTATACATAATAATCTCCAATCAAACTCTGGCCACTTTCATACTGTTGCTTATTTGGAAAAGGACAACTTGGCCAATAACATTTGACAATACTGCATGCTACACTATGGCTTAGGGGTTTGGTTACAGTACCCACAGGCTTGATTGTGTGTCTCTTTCTTCACTTCACTCCCATTTCTTGCTACTTACTCTCCTGTCTAATAATAAATAAATAAATAAATTAATTAATACTTGATCCTGGACTGTGTGTCTGCTGTACGTGCTTGCTTTTAAATGGCAAAGTCCAGATTTAAAGGTATTAAAGTATTTCCTTGCCTGGTCCTTTTCAGAAATAGGATAAATTGTAGTGTGTTTTTACAGTGGATGCATTTGTCACTGTGTGTGTTTAAGGGGCTGGTTTCTCCTCCATTTGTCCTCCCAGTGGCAGATCAGGCGAAGGAGAAATAAATTGGAAAAAGAGAATAAATCAATGTTAAACTGAACACCAGCAAGACCTCCAAGCCCTGAGATTTCTGCACACACACCACGTTTAAAAAGGCATCCAGGGACTTTTTATCATAACTCATACCAACAAGATCGCGCAGCAGCGGAAACCTCATATCATAAATGGTTAGAGGAGTACCTTCAGAAGCCCAAGACAAAAAAGGAGAATAATTATACTCAGAGTCATGGCTCTATTGTCTAATACTAAAGAGGTTTATTTTAACTTAAATTGGGTTGTTCCTATTGTCTAATATGCATTTCTCTGTAACAAACTAATGCAATCATTGATCTGATATAATAGCTAAGTTTACACATGTGTACAGACTGACAGACTGCTTTAAAGATGCATTGTGTAACTTTTCTGGTGGAGGGTATGTTTAAAATCATACTGTAGAACATACCAGGCAGAGCAATGACATATCCAGGTGACAGATCCCCAACCAAAAAGTTACACAGTACACCTTTAAAAAGTGTCATTTTTACAGCAAAAATTTCATTAGCACAAACAGTGCCATTTTAATTTGTCATTCAATGCTTGCACTTTTGTGTTGTCAAAAGCCAAATATATTTTACTGCAATCAAAATATTTCATCCCTCCTTCTTAAATTCCACAATAATGTAATTGAAAATATTTTTAGATAATATTTAACATCAACCTGTCCATTACAAATAGGTATTTGGAACTTCCCATATGAAAATAACTGATGATTACTTAATCTTCTGTTTATTTCTGTACAGGTGAATGAAGCATGCTCCATCCATTATAGACTAATATGGGGTTCATTTCGCACAGTGCTTCTCTCTTTCACATAAAGTACATGTCTTTGGGCTGTAGAGAACCTATGGAAACACAAGAATGTCACTGACTCTTAATCTGGACACAGTTATGAATTCATCACATTACAACATGTTTGTCAAAATTTTGCTTGTATCAGTGCTGTTGTATGAGTATTTAGCAATGCTTGAATAGAAAGTAAAAATATTCATAATGTTGATAATCTATGCACAATTCCCTTATCTCATCAACACATATCAGTAAACATGCTAGCACCTGACTGCAGAAGCTACTTAGTACTTTATAATTACATGTGATTTTTGACACTGTAATCGACATCTTTGTTTCTAGCTCCAGATGGCTGCGCAGTAGCGAAGGAGGCTATAGATTTGGATTATGCAAGTACGTTGGGAGAAAGGCTCTTCCCTGTGTTTTCTATTCACCGCCTAAGTTCTCTAAGACCTCTTCATCACTTCAGAGTGCCGCCAGCCCAGATCTGATCTAATATCTTGTGGGTGTGGGTGTGTGCCTAGTGAGCACTTACACCTAAAGAACAAGTGGACTATATATTTGACTGTGTTGATGCTGCTCTCTGAAGGGTTGTTTGGGGCTGAGGTTGGGCTCTTATGGGGAGGTAGTGGGGGTCTGTGGGTCTCGCATTCAGATGTAATTAGCCCGGACAATGGCTTGGTTAAAGCTGGAATCCTCTGAGTCCTCTTTGCTTTTGATTGTGTGGCCAGTTGTGGAGGAATGGCCATTATCTCGGTGTGTCCAGCAGCATAAAGGATCCCCCCTGCCCCAGTTTGGTCCAAAGAGTGGAGGGTTCCCACAGGGGGAGGGACAGGGGACCGCTTACACATGGTTCCACATAGAAAGTGAAAGTGAACCAAAAATAGAGGCTCATAAAAGACTTCACCTGCTCCTTGAACTGTTGTCCATTCAAATGAATGTAGGACAGAAGCTGGTTGTGTTTACACAACACACAAAAAGGAGCATGTCTGGATTTATGGATATGTTCACACTGACATAAATATATTCACTCTGAAGAATGGGAAAATAAAACCTGTCAGAAGCAGAACTCCCAGGTTAATGCAGCAGTGCTGTTTTGTTGCTTTAGGTATATTTCTGTCATAAATATCTGATGGAGAGTGAGAGCTGCACACAGGGACACTTAAGCCCATTAGACTTGCCAAGAAATTGAATCTTTACAGCACCGGGGCGATATAATTACTGCTAATTTAATGCTTACATTCTCCGTCATTAACTCTCTGTGTTGAATACAGAAGAAAGTGCAGAGCTGGTGCTGGTGATATTTACAGTGAACATAGCCCTGTCTGAATTAACACTGAGCACTTTGTCTTGTAAGAACAGGACCCGCATCATTTATGCGTTATTAAGTCCTGTAATTGGACGGCCCATAGTTTGCATATTAGTCTATTAGGGTAATATGTTGTGCCTGTCTTAACACACGACTTGCCAGAGTCCCTGGCGACAGATTTGGTAATTCTCAGAATTACACCCCAATCATACACTCATGTACTTTCCATCTACATAATTCACTGTGTCACGTTATGTCCACATTTGCACCTTATCAAACTGTTTATTGATTAACCCATCACTCACAACATAACCATGTCCTACGGGAGTCCCTCTTAACCAATCAACACAAGATGTAAATATGCCCATGTGTGTCACAATAATATGGCTGTTTAATGGGGTAACAAGAGGGTCTTTTGTCCTTCCACAATGTGTTGAACCACTTAATATATGTAATATTGCACCACAGGTGACCTACTTTGAACCAATAAAATTAAATGCCAGTATTTGCCAAAGTAGGGTCTCAGTCTCAGAGGCATTCTGGGCCCAGAAGAATCAGGGCTACTTTATCTTCACTCAATGTTCTGTTAAAACAGGGGGTAGGGCGTGTGTGTGTGTGTGCGCGCGCGCGCGCGCGCGCGCGCGTGTGTGTGTGTGTGTGTGTGTTTTAACAGAATATTTCAAGAGTTTGGGATAGGACATGCTTGCAGGTGGATACAGGGTCATTTGCCCCTCCAGTGTCACTCCTTGAGCTCAATGTGCTCCCCACAAACTCCTCGCAGCTGTGACATGGGTGGTGTAGTCCCATTGAAAATTCGCCATAGCAACGGGGCAGGGCCCTGGAGCACGCGAGCAGCTGGAGGCTGAGTCTGATCACGTGACTTGGTGAAAGTTTAGGGAGCAGTGCCTCCAGGGGGTCGTGAGCTTGGGCTCTCTTGGGTCACTCTGAGGAGAGCGCATCTTTTACGCAGCAGCAGGACGCACGGAGAGACTACCAACCCAGATCAGACCGCGGGACCGATAGTTTGGAGTTCTATAGGTTTCTTCCTCAGGTCCGGGGGCTCTCGTGTTGCTGTGCTCGTGCAGTTGGGAGTGATTGGGGTTCAGTACAATCTCCCGTGACCAATGAGCGGGGTGCTGTCAGGGGTAACCACATCTGTCAAGCGTTCTCGGCCAATAAAGAGCTGCGCGAGGCGGACCACAGGTGCGCGCCTCTGCGTCCCTTGGCACTGCGCCCGGAGATGCTGAGAGAGACGTGAGGCTGCCCCGTGGCGCGCACAGAGTTCCTCCTTTAAGTCCAGCTGCCTTTGGGCCAGTATCACAGTCCGGCCCCAGTTTGGTCACAGTCCGTGATGGCGACTGCCACGTCCAACCACTACGGCGTGCTGAGCCCCGGTAGCGCGCCGCCGCCACACTCTGAATCCGGGAGCCTACAGCAGGCGGCCGCGTACAGGGACGCGCACAGTTTGCTCCACAACGAATACGGCACGTTACCGGGCCACGCGCACCAGTGGATCACGGCGCTGCACGCGGACAGCGGAACGCCGTGGCCGCACAGCCCTCTTTCGGATCAAGACGTAAAGCCTGTTCTGCACGAGGGTGAGCGCGAGGAGCTGCAGACTCCCAACAATCTGCAGCAGCAGCAGCAGCAACAGCAGCAGCAGCAGCACACACATCATGATGCCAGGACATGGCGCAGCGGTGTGAGTTCCACGCATATAGCCACCATGGCGACCTCTGAGCAAAGTCTGGTGTACGCGCAGTCCGGCTTCAGCCTCGTGCCCGCGGGTGAGCAGGGCTCCATGCACCATACGCTGCGGGACGACGAGCAGCATAGCCACAGCCCGCACCTGAGTGAGCACGGCCCGCACACGCACCATCAACAGCACGCGGGCCAGGACCAGTCTGACGAGGACACGCCGACCTCGGATGAGCTGGAGCAGTTCGCCAAGCAGTTTAAACAGAGGCGCATCAAATTGGGGTTCACGCAGGCGGATGTGGGCCTGGCACTGGGTACACTCTATGGAAATGTCTTTTCCCAGACCACTATCTGCAGGTTTGAGGCTCTGCAACTCAGCTTCAAAAACATGTGCAAGCTCAAACCGCTGCTGAACAAGTGGCTCGAGGAGGCTGACTCCACGTCGGGCAGCCCCACCAGCCTGGACAAGATTGCGGCGCAGGGACGAAAAAGAAAGAAGCGCACCTCCATTGAGGTAGGGGTCAAAGGCGCACTAGAGAGCCACTTCCTCAAGTGTCCGAAGCCCGGTGCCGCGGAGATCAACTCCCTTGCGGACAGCCTGCAGCTGGAGAAGGAGGTGGTGAGAGTCTGGTTCTGTAACCGGCGACAGAAGGAGAAGAGGATGACCCCCGCAGGGGGCCCTCTCCCGGGGACAGAGGACATGTATGGGGACACTCCCCCTCACCATGGAGGACAGACTCCTGTGCAGTGACCGCTGTGGGCACAGTGTGCCTCTGTTCTCTGGATCTGATCGCCCCAGGAGGCCTGGACCGGACTCAGGAACCGCGCGGCACTGACGCAGAGCCGCTGCGTGGTGCTCGTGGCAGGAGCTGATGTGGGGCTGCTGAGAGGAACCAAAACAGGCTAAAATGCATTGTTTGAAAGACAGGCTCGTGCCACAGTGTATTATACAGAGGACTGTGCACCAGACAGTGCATTGAGTTTATGGTGTAGCCACGCCATCTTCATCATCTCATCAACAACAAAGCAACATGGGGTCTGCAGCGCAGGCTCAGAAGCAGAAACTATATAACCATAAACTTATTATTATTATTATTATTATTATTATTATTATTATTATTATTATTATTATTATGCGTTATTTTATACATTTAGATTGGCCTATAGGCCTACATTTACCATGGTTGGTTATTGTGAACAGACACATAGTCTAATAATAATAATAATAATAATAATAATAATAATAATAATAATAATAATTGGTTATGCAGACGTCTCTTGTCTGTGGCCTGTTTACACTGTGTTATTGTTTTGATCCTAAAGCTGTGAGACCTGAGACTGTCTTGCTGGAGACAGACTCCAGCTCATCTTGCCTTCCTTTGCTAATAACAATAATGATATCAATAATTCCACCTATACCAGCTCTGGCCGCAGGCTGCTCTCCTGCTCTTACTGTGTCTGATGAACACTGTTCGTGGGATGTATTTACATTCGTTTATGGCTTCGTTTGTTCGTTCGTGTTTTCTCTGTGAGTTTGTGCCAACGCACAACGTGTAGTTGTGCCACCTTGATGCTGTGATGGAGGCTGAGTTGATGGTGGAGGTTACTGGCAGATTCTACAGTCACTGAGAAACTTAAACCCAGATGGAGGATAGGACTTCTCCCTTTTTCTGGACTGATACTGAAGGGCCTCTCTGAATGTATTTGACCAAAAGGAAAATGCGCAAAACTAATTTTACGCACATTTTGTAATTGCATATTTTTTGTTTAATTTGTTACAAAATTGGCTTTATTTTAATTAACTAGGCTATTTCTGCCATTGACACTTCCTCCTGCCCATCATTGGAACTTTAAGGTTTGAAATAAACCAAACAGAAAAAAATGACTGACCTGAAATCTGTGACTTCACCAAGAGATAGGGAAAATAGCGATTGCACAATTTCTAAATGCTTTTTGTCATTAAATCGTATTTGTATATACCATTGCAGTCTTTGCACATTATTTTATTTCATAGCCTGTGTGTGGATTTACATATCCTATAGCCACATGTGTCTTAATTGTTAGTTGTGTCGAGTTTTACGCGTTTCAAAATCGTCTTGATTGCAGGGAAACAGTAACTTTTACATGCTAGCCTGAATGCAAAGAACTATATAATATATCATAACGTGTTAACTGGGTTCTCGTTTATTTGGAGTGTATGGAGCTCATTCAGAGTTCTCTTTGTGCAAAATGTATTTAAAAACGAACAGCTATTTTTACATTTTTACACAAATAATTATAATTTTATTTTTGAAACGCCGCAGCTAGGAACAAATTTAGGTGAGAAGAAAAAAAAATCTCTCTCTATATATATAAATATATAAATATTCCAATAAAAACGTGCGGAAGCAAATAATTATGAAATGAATTTATAACATTTATGCAATGCGTTAGTGTCAAAAGGTTACCCACCATTTGTAGTCTATATTAAGCAATATTTTATGTCTATGTTGCTTTATCATTTGTCTGAACACACCAAACACTTTTAAAGTCACACATTTTCAGGACAATCAATATAGGAGATGCACTGGTTCACTGGTGCCCTCTCGTGGACAAGAAATGAAACACAGCCGGCTGAATCATCCATTGATGACGTAATCATGGCGACATGCTCGCACAAGTTATTTCTTTATTCTTTTTTAATCAAAGTGGTTTGGTAAGTTCCACTGAAAGCTATGCATATAGGCTACTAATTATAAAATAATAGTAAGAATGTAAATAAATAAAAACAATAAAGTTAAAAAAAAAGAAGAAAAAAATCTAAAAAATGCCCCCAAATTGCTAAAATTTAAATAAGATGGTCCTATGAGTGGGGGACCGTCTGCCCAAGTGTTTCAGCATGGTTAGCACTCATTATTCACAGCACGATGGTCAGTGATTCGGGATCCAGACATGGTGGGTGTTTCTGTGTACTGAGTACATGTCCCATTTCCTTCAGCTTCAAACTCATCCTCACTCAAGATTTAAATAAGGGCCCCTGGGTGTAGCACTGTAGTTGTCCACTGTTTCTGACAGATGTAATTTTGTAATTGTGGAGCCCATAAGCTATTTTTATTACCTAAAAATACAAACAAGACATTTGACATTAATATGATATAGATAATTATGCAGCTGAATTCTAAAACTACAATTCTTGAATTGCTTTGAATATACATATTTTACATTATTCTCAGCACTGTAGTTGTCCACTGTTCCTGACAGATTGCCCCAGCATCTTTTAAGGATGAGACATCTTTTAACTTATCTCAGTACTTGCTCAGATGTAGGCAGATCCTTCAGCAGTGACCACATACTTTTATGGTTTTATTTTTCTCTGATTTTTCTCTTGTCTTTGGCTCTTGGTCGACACAGAAGAAAAGGGCAGAGAGTTAATCCTGGCTCATTGTTGGTGGGCCCAGTATTGTCATATGTAGCTAGCACAGAGGGAGGGGATTATGAGAAAGATATGAGCCAGGCCCTAGCAACCTCTAAGTGTTACAGAAACAGCAGTAATACTTAAGAAAATACCACTCTCCTCTGCTCAAAATTACATGTATTACATTTGAAGTTGTACTATGTAACTTTTCTGGGGGAAGGTCAGCTACCTGCCGGTCTCCATGGATATGTTATTGATTTAGCAACAGTATGGCATTAAACTTATTTATCATCATGAAGCTATTTAGCTGATACCACAAGACCAAGTTACAGGCCAGATCTGTGGATAGGACATTCCGCTCACAGTAAGAATACATGTTTTTGAGACATAAAAAACTGTAATTCAGTCAAGTTTAATAATTTGGAAAATTACCAATAAAACAATAACATCAGTAGAGACAAGCAAGTGTCGGACCCTCATTCAGAAAAGTTGCACAGTGCACTTCAAAGGGCCCATGTTACACTTTTTTCTGATTTATGTTATAATGTTTCTTAATCACAAACATACCTAGAGTTTTGTTTTGTTTCATTCACACATGTTGAACACACAAACCCTGCATATTTTGTTCTTCGCTCAAACTGAAAACACTCCACCTTGTGATGTCATGTGGTAATACAGGAAGTGCTCCTATGCTTTTTTAAACTGCACCTTCACTAGAATCATTTGGACCATTTCAGCCCTAGAATTGTCAATTACTTTAAAGTAATATAGGACCTTTAAGGTAAAAATGACTTATATTTATATATGTAACGGGAAATAGTTTTGGTTGTA
Source organism: Taenioides sp. WSHXM2023 (assembly GCA_029959045.1). Lineage (NCBI taxonomy): Eukaryota > Metazoa > Chordata > Actinopteri > Gobiiformes > Gobiidae > Taenioides > Taenioides sp. WSHXM2023. The sequence continues at coordinate 13,070,718 of CM057103.1, read as the reverse complement.
AAAAATGTAGAAATGTTGATATAGTATTCAGTGGATATCCAGCTATTTTTATTGTGTGTTTTTTAGGCCTCACATGGTCTGACTGGGAGTGACTGTTGAATTTACACAGACAACAATCAAAACAAGGCAGAGAAAATATCACAGGTATATTTAATGAAATCAGACGAGTAATCCATTGTCACACTGCTCATAGGACACAATACATTCATAACATCTTAAGAGCTTTTACATCACATGGTTATTTTTTGTCTCTCTTATGTACACTCGGAGTTAGCACAAATCACAGACAACAACAGACGATGTTTATGGCTTCTAATCGTAAGTGAAGGATGGCCACTGAGCAGCTGCAGGAAGTAGGGACACAAGACTTTAGCAGAGTTGTGCAGAGTATTTCTAGCGAAAAGTTAAAATTGCATGTAACGTTATGAAATAGGACCATTTTGGAGATACTAACAACAACTAACAGTGGACAAACATGCATGAGACTGAACAATGTTTGCTATAAGTATTCAAAGGAAGTTAATTATTGCACTGCACACACACCAGCCAAACAGCAAAACACAACTAAAGTGCAAAATAATCCATGGTGCTGGATACAGTACACAAGAAATAAATAAGGCATTATATTTTGAAATTCAGACAACAAATAAATATAAATATAATAGAAATAAATAATGTATAAAATATGCTGGCACTGTTGTAAAGTAAACATTACACCTTAAGGATGAAACAAGACCACTCATTGGAAGGGAAGAACCTTTAGACAAGGACAGGTGACCATAGTTTCAAATTCAACTTCACGCAGTTACAAGCACCATTTGTTTGGGATAACCTTAAATATTCAATTTATAAACACTAATGATGGTCTAAGCAAACAAAAAACTTTGGTTAATTTTAAATCCTGACGTTTTATTGTCCTTATGGCGGTCCTAGTTAAGTATAATGCTTCTCACACGCACTATATAAATTTCCGAAATAGACTTTGGAGTATAGATCAGGAGTGAATGAGTGTGCTACTGCCTTCATGATGTAATAAACAGAAGACAATGTTCTTGTGGCCTAAATGTGCAACAGCAGAAGTATGTGCATTTGTTGAATGACAAACACACACCACATTTGCACATTAACACAACATAAACAAACAATGACCAAAATTAACTCTTATTGCTTTGTCCCCTCCAAGCAACCTACTGATCAAACTGAAGCCACTGAGGGCAAACTCAGCGAACACCACTGGTTCAGACTAAGATCATATTTGACTCAAAGTATCAGGTGTAAAGGGAGATTCATAGCACGTACCAGCCATGCACATGTTTTTTTTAATCTCTAATAAATCTGTTTCTACATGATTGTACCATTCGCTTGAATGTTGGATGCATTTTAGACTAATTCACTTTAGATGTGATAACAGTGTTATAGAATGGATGTGAGTGTCAATGATTAAAAATAAATATTGGGAGAAGTTAAGGAAATTTAGTTTGGCAAATTAATTTTCAAAGTGCTTATGGCAAAGTCCTTAGCTCTCCTGAACTTTCAATAACTAAATAAAGACATTTATACAAATACATCACAATCATGTAGACAGTATGGGAATGAACAGATGAACTCTTGTGTCAAGACAAACTCTGGCACAACAATGACTATTTACACTAATGTGAGACTCGTATTTGCAGGCTATCTATACTATTTATATTTTATATACTTTGTATATCTCTATCTATCAAGATTCAAATTACTCATATGTACATTGAATTTGTTCTGTACAGTGGTCTATGTTAACACACACAGGCTGGACGGCTCTGAGGGTCACAGGGTCACGTGTAGTTGCCATGGTTACAGCAACATGCCGTTAGATAAAGTTAAAAACTGTGACTGCAGATAAAGTCGTGGAGGAGTTACTCAGCAGTGGCATCATTGACTCCAGATTTTCCTAAAAGACTCAATCACCTCTTTCTCTTTTCCTCCACTGCAGTTTGCGTTACCATCCCTCTTTCCACCTGTACTGAAACCTCTCGGTCATGCTCTAGGGGGCACTAGAGACAACAAGCATTTCACCAGCGGTCAGAGGTGCTCTGTGTATCGCTACGTTTCCTACTTTTTCTGCTTCGTCAACATTTGAGCTGGTCCATTTCAGAGCACTCAGTGTCCATATCCGAGTCGTACAGAGAATGTCCCGTGGGGTCACTGTCCGGAGACTCAATGTCCTTAGGCAAGTGGGTCTGTCCAATGTAGTGAGGGCTGTGAGGGGGGACTGGGCTATGGGCAGAGACAGGGGTGAGGGGGGAAGGGGAGTCATCCTGGAGGAGGGAGGAGGAGTCGGAGCGCGAGTACAGGCCCAGGTCGGGGAGTTTGGAAGGGGAGTCACTGCGCTCTGTGGTGTCTGTGTAGTAGAAGTCCTCTAGGTCCACAAACCATTCGGGCCAGTATCTCCGTCGGATGCGCTCACAGTACATGGCCAGGTTAATGAGCTCGCCTGTATAAAACAAATATAAACAAATCATTTCTAAGTGATCTAAGTGATTTTAACTGTAGCATCAGTTCAATATTGGCATGCATTTCCTTTTTAAACTGAGTAGGATAAAGGGATGAAGATGCTTAATGTACATCGAATAATAATAAATGTTGTGGTGGTTGGATAGGGCGTTTTAAAGTGGTTTATTGCTTTTGATGGATCTAACCTTTGATGAGTTGCTCTGGTCTGGACCCCGGTAGCGTCCACATGGCTGGAGCAAGGTGACTGAACACTGTCACATCCACTGTTGTAATTTTGGAGCCCATAAGGTATTTTTTATTACCTAAAAACACAAACAAGAATACACATTTGCCATTAACATGATATAGATATTTATGCAGCTGAATTTATTCTAAAACTACAATTCTTGAATTGCATTGAATATAAATATTTTAAATTATTCCTATAGAGACAGAAATGCATGAATTATGTATTTTTCTTCATTCTAAATTGCTTAGGGTGAAGTAGCCAATCTATCCAGTCATTCTCAAAACAGCCACAGGGGTCTGTAATGAGTTGCTTTCAAAACAGATGCATTGCAAATTCTCCTCTACTGAAGGCACCAGGCACAGTTTGTACAGCGGTAAAGCTCAGGACTTCTGGTGGAAACTTTTTTTCCTCGACTAAAAAATAAAAATTAAATGGGTCTGACTTATAATTAAAAAATTTTTTAAAGACTTTTTTGTTGTACTTATATGTTATGCTTTTCCTTGTTGTCTAATTTACTAAAACTTGAACATGAAGTTTACTATTTACTATAAAATCTTAATAAAATACAGTATTTAATGTCTTATCTTGCTGTGTTATTCTTTTGGCCTCTTACCTAGCAGTGTAGCGAGTGTGCGCATGTCTCTCTCCATCAGCGCATAGACCTCCTCTTTAGAGAAGCGTCCGATGCCGTGTCCGTACATCTCCCTCTTCACGATGCCTCCGGTCAGGTGACTCAGGATCCACTTGAGAACGTCACTCAGCGGCCCGCTCACCGACAGCATCTTCTGGGTCTCCTCCAGGTTGTCCACCCACTGACAGTATGCTATGGTCCTGGGACACAAGGTGCAATCATACTGCATCATTGTATTTCTGGTACTTTCTCTTGTGCAATTTATCATTAGGAACATTTATAGCCACAGGAATGGTAGCTGGACAATAGATATTTAGTTGGTAAGGTTAATATCATATATATAATCTGAATTTTTTCCAGATACCAATACATGAATGCTGAAAAGTCCTCAAAATGTTACCAATAACAAAAAGTAGAAATTCTTGAATAGCAGTTACTGTAATGCAAATCGAATATGCCCTAACCTGCATTGGTGTAGGTAAAAAAAGAATGCACCTCCTATCATATCTATGGAATCCCAAAACAACCTACATCTAGCAAAATGCTGTGATCCTTTGCTGTATTTTTCCTAAGGGGGAATAGTTGTCTCCTCTTACCAGTAGAAGTGTTCCTCCACCATTTTGGTAATAGCTCGAGACATGGCGACCTCCTGCAGCGTCAGGCTCTTGTTCAGACTCACGCCCAGATGCTCCTCCAGAAAATCAATGATAAATTCTGTCCCAAACACCTGCTCCCTGTTGTACTCGATCCACGGCATCTTTCCTTGTGGTGAGAGCTTCCCATCAAAGTAGTTCTGAAAAATACAACAAATTCACTCATTCTAAACCACTCCCATAGTTTAAATCAAGGTGGTGGTGGTGGTGGTGGTGGTTTAACTGTCAGATTGCAGATGTTGTGACTTGATTTCTGGTTAATGTCTCTGTAATTCCTCATGAAAAACTGGTGCAAAGTTCAATGTATTCTTGTCAGCGTAAATAAACAAAAGTGATAACAGTTTTAGAAAATGGTGCCATTATTCAACCCCAAATACATGAAAAAATGACATTGTTAAATTCTACAGTAGAACGCATAACGCAGATGTTATGACCTTGTTTCTCTTGTTTCTCTGTAATTACTAAATCTATTCACATGAAACAAAAACTGACATAAAGTTTAATGTTTTATCTGTCAGCAAAAAACCTTCAAACAAACAAAAAAACTAAGAATGACAAGGTTCAACAATTGTGAATTTTCAGTTTTGTTATAGCATATAAAAACATGAATTGCCAATACAGTGATAAACTCCCTTGCCCTTCGTAGGGAAATTATGGCGTCAAATTCTAGGATGTAATGAATGCTCCCCACTGAACATTTTCCATTACATATTAAAGATCAGTTTTATGGACATGGGCACATACTTTGTAGGGTAGGTCCACCATGCGGAGGTAGGTCTCCATCTTAAGGCAGAAAGGGGACAGAGACGGAGCACCAGATTTGGGCCTGGAAAACTGGTGGAGAATAATGGCGTCTTTAGAGTCCAGCTCTTCCTCTTTCCTGTGTAAATAAAGAATGACCACACTGTGAGGACAGGCCTGTGGTTTATGGGCACATGTGGGAGCTGCTGATACAAACCTGGTCATCATCAGTTACAATGTTGTCACAGTAAAAATCAGCAGCAATTAAGAAGAATGACAGTTTGAGAATCACCCCTCCTGGGCATAAGGCTACAGTTTATCAAACCACACAGTTTACTATTTCCACAAAATTATGGAATATTATGGAATAGTTTTTGTCAGTTTAATCCCTAATCCATCCTATTTTCAAGTGGGACAAAAATTGCTTACATGCTTTCAGGCTGCTTACATAATATTTAAAAATATTATATTTAGAAAATAATACCTTGAATTATATAGCAGCTTTACAACTATTTTGTTGTTTGCAGAGGATGTTACTTTGTATTTATTTATAATGTGTTTCATCTTACATTTCATCTCACCTATTTGATATGATCTATTACTACAACTACAAGATGCAGAACAATCTTAATCTTTATCATGTTCATTTGGATATTCTATCTGTGAAATTAATCAAATGATTGAATTGAAATGAGGTATGACGTGCCCCTATAATGTGGTTTTACAAATAGATAGTATAGATACACATAAATGTATACATGATCAAGAAAACATGCCAAAGTGTGAGTAAAGATTATTTGTAATTTAACAAAACCAGGACATAAAGTTTCCACTATGACCAGAGCATAGTGATGCTTAGATAACACACTGCCCACAGCACTGCCCTTATGTACACTGTCATTCATTTTTTATATGCTTTATGCAAGTACCCCAGTTACTCCCTGCCATGTAATGGTCCCTAAAGTATTGAGGTGTACTGTGTTATTCAGTTCAGTGTGAACCTCTGTGTGAGTCTATCACTGCAGTCATCTGAGTAACTGGGAGATTTACATTGACTGAATGAGTACATATAATGATCTGCAGCCAGAGCAGCTATCCTTGGCCCGGTTGGTTTTGCGCCGCTAGTATTTTTAGTTCAAGGGAAAACTGCAATGTCACAATAATAAGCTCCTAGAGAGAGGCGATTATGCATGCACGGGTAGTGAGGAATGCTGCCGTGAAAATGTTGCTAGATAGAGACAAGTGAGCACTGGGCAGCACAGAGCTCATGTGAGGAGAATAATGGGAGCTGTCCACTGTGGGAAGTGCTGAAACGGACAAACAGCTCAGCCTCAGGGAGCTATCCATTACACTGTAGTGCTGCAGCTCAAAGAGTGTTTTTGATGCAGTGAAGCCTGTCTGTTAAATACAAAAGCACTAAAATAAGGCCCTTAGCCGAGGGGAACGCAGAATAACAGCGTTGTGAAAGAACAGTTTAGACAATTTACAATGTCCTGCTTATGTTTCCACTCTCACACATAAACACTGACCACAATAGGCCTGTCTTCTGACCAGGAGCTCAAACAGGATTTGATTGCACTCAATGAAAGACCTATTTCAAGCTGCATACAACTGTAATGGTGCCAAAAGAGCAAAAATGATTCTGCAATGCCCTTGACCTATACGTTCAATGTGACCCTCTGTCAGAAGACATAAATCTATGTTGGCTAATGTAACATAACGGGCATATATGAAATGTCTTTTGGTAAGGACAGGGAATAATACTGAAGGCTGTCATATGGGTATTTACAGTTTACAGCCAATGTATTAGTAGTAGGCCCAGTCCTATTGAACAGACACATTTGGCGTAAATAAAAAACGAAAATATGCTGCATGTTGGTGGATGAGAGGGTTGTGGTGGGGGGCTACGTTACATCATAACCCACCCACTCACGACTCCAGATTCTCCACCGTCTCCGCGCTCTCACCCCGCCCGTGCCTGCTCAGATTGAGTAATATCAAATGCACCCCAGTGAAAATACAACAACCAGGAGGGAGGGGGAGCAAAAGGACATAAACAAATGTTGATTTTCTGGCGCACTAAGTCCTGAATAAGACCGCCTGGCCAGATGAGATGCTGATGTTGTTTGTACCTGATGGTCAGCAGTTCATGCAGTAGATAAGCAGCCGCAGCGAGCAGGGCCCCTCCGGTCAAATACAGCGTCTTCTTCCACCAAGAGTCCGAGCCCAGGGCAGCCATGGCGCCGCCGTAGTCCTGCAGAGGCGAGGCAATCACATAGCCGAATAACGACAGCTGCTCATCGGAGGCGGCACCCAGCAAAAGGCCGGTGAACGAGGACAGGCCCTGGGTCTCGCCAAATTCAAGCACAAACGAGCGCGTACAGGCGAACCCCACACGCCAGTACATGCTCCAAGCTGCGTCCGGCCTCTGCGCGCCTCTCTTCGGCAGCTCGGGCCTGCATCAGCGGCGGGGGGCTTCATGAGTCCGAGGAGGGAGACAGGGGCGAGGGACAGAGGGGACAGAGGGCGAAGGGGAACAGCATCCCGCCCGTCCGAGCCTGTCCCCGCTGCGGGGTCCTCATCCTGGGCAGCTCGCTCCAAGCTCGCCTCTTCGGTGCTCGTGCAAAAGTGAGGGAGGGGGATGTTTCCGGTGCGCTATAATAAAAGTCTGGAACCTTCATATAATCATTGTTTGTACTTGGACATCTAATCATAGCCTAATTTAATTTAATTTAAAATACAATTCATGATTTAGCCAACAGTTGACGCAGTAATTTTTATTGACAACATAAAATCATACCAATCCCTGGTCTGCATATTCATCTCACACCTGTCCTTCATTCTATCAAAAACGTCACCTAGTCCTATTAATTGCCTATTTGCCTAATTGGTTGTTACTGTATGTCCTCTTAATATGATCCGTCCCTTTAATGGACCATGTTGTATTGTTCTATTTTGAAAGACTGCGTTAGGGAGTTGTGTAACTTTACAGTTTGTCTGTGTTGTAATAACTGTGTACCATGGGTGTTATGAGAAGGTTACTGTGACGTCACGGACACGGTGTTACCCAGAGCACCCTCTCAAGAGAACTGCAATAGTACCATCCAGTTACAGGCCATTGATGCCCAACTCCACAGAAGTACAGTATGGCTCCACTGGGCTCCACTAGAGATCCTGCCACTGCAAAACTAGCTGCTCAATGCTCACACTGCAGCATTTCTGTAGGTTTCAAGAAGTACCTTGTTAGTACACCCATTTGTAAACTAACAATCACAAACAATTACCATTTATTTTCACACCAAACATTTTATTTCATAAATGAGTTTTACAAATAATTAACAGGTTCAAGTAATAGTTACAGAGTGGAAATGCATTACAAGTCAGATTGAGGTGAAGCCCTTGTATTGTACCCTCACACAGGAGGATGATCATGTAACAGATGGTGACCACTGAAAGAAAAGCAAAGACAGTACAGGTCATTTGTGCTTCTCTCTATGAAACCGCTCATTAGACTAGCCTTTAACATGTAAATTAATCAGTAAGTGGATACATAACCACAGGAAAAGATGTGAAAGTCCTGTCATCTGTCACCTGAATGAAACGCGGCTGTGCTTGAATGAGAGGATTACTGGAACCAGCAGCTTTATTTAAGGCCTTCAAGCACCTTGTTTTTGAATACATCCACACACACAGACTCACCGCTCTCACAGTTTTACAGCACAAAAATATAGACATCTAGAGGAATATGCACAGGTGTATTGCCACAATCAATTAAATGGATGGCAGAATTGACAAAAAATACAAACAAAACTGGACAAAATATATTTGATTCTGATCTGCCTTTACACAGAAGAAAATAAAAACAAGTCAAATACTATTTCCTATAGCCCTAAAGCAAAACACATGTCAATGATGACTGTGTTACAAACTCAAACGTGAAGCAAAATGACATTTCTTCTAAAGCGCATAAACAAATCAGCTCATGATTCCCAACACAAGTTTTAATTAAGCAAAAAGATAAAATAATACAATGATAAAACTATTTACAAAAAGGGCAAAGGGGTAGGACATGATTGAAAAGCTGTTTGTAATTCCATGATCCACCAGCTCGGCCCTCTGACAGCAGGGTTATCCAATCACATCACAGTAAACTTGGGTCCACTCCTCATCGGCACAGTATCCAACAGACCCTAGTGAAGTCTGCCTAGTCCCTGAGGTTAAATCGCTCGCTCACAGTACATTTGATCAAGTTTATTAAATCCAAAAAGTTGCCCTTCATTTCATCCCAAATTGGCACGTTCCTTTTCAGATTACCCAGTTGCAGTTCATGTGTGTAGCAGAGCAGTGTGTTAAGAGACCCACAATAAGCAGAGTTGGAGGTGAAGACTTCAGATTTTAGGTGTCAAAGATGAACATTTGGCCCATGAAACATCATCTGGGCAGATGTAAACACTGTTGGCCCATGGCTAAGATTGGCTGTAGGAGTTACTTTGGTTCCCATTTGAACTCTGATCACTCTCACTGGAGGAACGGAAAGAAGATTTTTGTCAATAAAGCTAACCTTGTTTTAGATATGGAGTTATATTACATCGTTTTATTTTTAAATTGAAATGCTATGGCTCATTTTTACCTGTTGGGAGGAGGCTTTGGCTTTGGCATCTTGTTCAGCACAGCAGCTATGTCTTTACGGTCATCAAAGTTTTTCCACTGGTCATACAATTTAAGAATAACACGGATAATCTCCAAGATCTATGGATTACCACAGTGTTATAAAGATAATAATGCAGAAATTGTAGAAGATTCACCTCTAATGGCACCTACTTTGTCCATATCAACAGAAAGCTCTGCAAACCACTGTCTTGCATCTTTTTGCTGCACCACACAGGCCACATGCAGACAGGCTAAAAGGAGAGAGGAGAGGAACTGATCAGGTTACAGCCCATAAACGTACTCACTAACAACATTATGAGGCAGTCATAAGTCAAGCAGTATGACAAATCTTACCCAGAGCGATCATGAAGGGAGGGTAAAGCAGGCACAGATCAGTTCTGTATGTGTCATTGACTATTCGCCTAGTGAAGAGGAATCACAGCATAAACACCATGGGCAAAAACTATGTCAAAATGTATTTCCGGGTTGAATCAAAGCCGTACCAGGCCAAAGGCAGCAACATGTCCTCTTGCCCCATGTCCTGCACATACTGCAACAGTGGTCTGTATGGGTGGTACACAATCAGGCAACAATCCTACAAAAAAAAAAAGATTTTATTAAAAAAAATCTATCCACCAAATACTAAATAGTGTGACAAAAAAGTACTTACCATCAACTCTAGGAGGTAAAATTCACATTCTAAGATCTGTAAAAAAAAAAAAAAACACACAGGGTCAAGTTTTGTAGTCTATAAGGGGAAGGATGTTGGTTCATTTAAATACAGCTAACGCAAGGTTAAATAAACACTGTACTACACATTAAAATTACTGAATGGTAAAGGGTAACCATACAAATGTATTAATACATTGACAGATAACCGGATAATTTATGATCTGACAGCTTGATTTATCAACAGTTTAGTGACTCTGAGTCACAGCATAATGACTCTGCACTTGCACACGGGTCAAAGTAATCTCTAACAGAAAGACTAATCATCAGGGATATGTGAACTGTCATAGTGGAATCTCTCATACTGTGGCACGTCACCATAGTGATGTACTTGCCAAGTGTTTATGACATGTTGTAATTTGCACAAACGTGCTTACACCATTAGCTCTGATGTCTATGGTCACTAACAGGTGGATAAGTCACAAAATGAGAAATGGCGTCTTAAAAAACATACATGATTCATTCGGTAAGGAAACTCTTTAGGGAAGGCATAGGAGAACCTAGTTTTCACTGTGTGAAGAAGAGAAACACAATGTTACACAACGGCTTTAAAGAAAGTGAAGAATTGTATTATTGTAAATAAGAATTGTTCCCAAAGTATTACTTACACACAGAGGTTGCAGCAGAGATAAGTCTGGTATTTGAAACTACTCCAAATTCCTATTAAAAAATGAATGATTATTATAACATTTATGTCATCTAGAATTGATTTGCATTTTTAAAAAAATATTTAAAAAATCTCTGACCTCAACTTTAGAGGCCAGAAACACACAGGTAGGGGCCATCAGCACAGGATCTATACTTTTCAAAGAGTATCTGGGGGGAAAATTTTTTTTACCACAATATTGTTATTCCCTTCCCAGTAACAACAGTTAGTGCCATAGCATTTAACAGTGTTCTGCCATATTCATTATTAGTCATCTTCTGATGTTATGCCATCTGGCACCTTCTATAGAACTAACACAGTATAATGAACAATAGGCCACAATGATAAGTGACGACTGCATATGGATTAAACCAGCAGATAAAAAAGCTGGTTAAGTCTGACATATGTCTACATTTTACACGACACCCACCTGGCGTAAAAGCGTTTGAAATAGACTGTAGCAGTGGCAATGACTTGCTGCCTCAGCTTCAGATGTTCCCCCAAGGCCTGGATCACTATTGGTACAAAGAATGTTGCATTTGCAGTCAAATCGACAGTACATTTAGGTGATGTAGGAAATATGATAAACGGACAGCATGTGCTTCTTGAAAATGGAACTTTGATGAAAAAAAAGAGTGTTTAAGAGAGTTTTACCATTAGCAAAGAAAATCTGCAGTTTCCAATACTCCTCTTCTGACAGAAACTTCAGGTCCTTCTGACGCTCCTTCATCAGGTCCTGTCTATCCAGAACCCACTGAAGACTGTACAGGAGGATTTCATCAAAATTACCGTCTTAACACACATTTTAGCTTCTGTCAATTGCAAATTTTTAAAACGCTAGCGGATAGCAAGGTACTTTCTGCTAGTTAGCTTTTTGTTTACGTGTTGATACACTAAGAAACACATTCGCTAATAGTATATAGTTATGATAATTCATACTTATAGGATGTTATATTTTTCTCGCTTTAAAACGGCTTATTTTAGCAGCAATACTAGTTTAGAAATTGTGCTGTCAGTTCGCTGTAAAGAAGCCACATAAACACCGCTAGCATAGGGCCTGCAGAGTAAGAAAAAAATAAGAAATAAAGACGCAACAGTTAAAAAATATTGGTTAAAACTTACTAGTGAGAACTTTGCCAGAAGTTCCCCGCCATTTCGTCAAAGATGAGGTAGAAAAGAAGCTTTTAATTCTATTTTTATTTACAAAGAAATGGATGCGAGAGTTTTCTTAAACAGATTGATGGTAACATAGAAAGCCGTCCGGGTAGCAATGTGTGCAATGCAATTAAAGGTTCCGCTTTGGTAATCTGCTTTCTGTTCTCACAGTTGTTTATCAATACAAGTATCAAATTCGGTAAAAAAAAAAAAAATAATAATAATACGCGCCATATTATTAGGTTGTTATTATCAACTGAATGCAATATGCACATGTGTTAAAAAGGTCTGCATTCTGTATTGAAAGATGAGGTGTATTTCAAGAATGTAATGCAATGTAATTACTTGGCATAACCTTGATAGATACTTGCAGAGAATGTCACCTCTGGGCAGGGGAGGTTCAACATTCCTGTCTAGTATTCAGGGAAGGGCTGTGAGTATAAAGACCCCATGACTGGCCTAAGGTGGGACAAATAGACTCCAGGCAATCTTTTATTTCCAATTTATCAGAAAGAGATTTTTGTGCCATCATGAGTCGCAGCCCAGAGAGGATGTCTTCTTACCGCAGACAATTTGAGGGAAGCCTGGCCTCACCCTCTATGTACCAAGTGCGGGTATCCAGTCCTTCTCCCACCCGTAGGGACACCAGATACCGATCTGCTAGCCTCACAAAAAGTGCTGGAACAGTGGGACGCAGGGCTACCTCCAGCAGGTCCAGAATGAGCAGGTAAATCTATTTCAATCTTTATTCTACCTCCAAAAAACACTGCATTTTTGTGTTTTCTCTTTGATAGCAGTGCAAACCTGGAAGCGCTGTGCTATGGTATGTCAATGGGTTTTGGCCCCAAACTAGACTTAGATGCTGCTGCAGCTGAGAACCAAGCTTTCATGCAAACCAGAACCAGTGAGAGAAAAGAGATGGTGGCCCTGAATGACCGCCTGGCTGTGTACATTGAAAAGGCAAGAGCATCAATAAGACACAAAGCTAACAAAAGGCAGTGAATTCTAATATTGAGAACATCATTTGTAATTTTTAGGTGAGGACACTTGAATCCCAAAACAAACTCTTGGAAGCTGAAATTGAAGCCCTGAGGAACCGTTATGCCAGACCATCAGGACTGAGGCAGCTGTATGAAACCCAGCTAAAAGATCTCAACAGGGAAGCAGAGCAGATGAGAGTCCAAAGGGTAACAAGTTGCAAATGTGCTCTGTAACATATTAGCCGTGCATGTCATGTCAATTATAACTTGGATCATTATGCGTTGTTTTTATGTGTGTGCAGGGTGTAGCATTGGCAGCAAAAGAGGCAATGTTGGGCCAGTTGGAAGCACTTAAATCCAAATTTGCAGAGGCAGTGGAGGCCAGGAAGCAAACTGAGCTGGAGATTGAGGCTTTACGTCCAGTGGGTTATTGTGAAATATTTTTGTAAACCATAATTGTTTTTAATAGACATGGTTTTGCTTTCTGTTAGGATGTGGACAGGGCAACCTCAGCAAGAATCGCCTTGGAGAAACAACAGGAGAATCTGGCATTGGAGTTGATGTTCTTACAGAGAGTTCACAAAGAGGTAACAAAGTACTTCTTGTATGTGACTAGTTCAGTAACTGGCATACCTCCCATTTTGGCGTTATAGCTTTAATAGGAGGGCAATTATAGAGACAGGCTAGGCTTGATGTTGTGACAAGGATCTCACAATGAAAATAACAATTATGACAGTGGTGTTTAACAGTGGGGGAAGGGCAGGCTAATTTTCAAAAGCACATAAGACTAACAAAGATATGTGTTTATTCATTTCAGGAAATAGAGGAGCTGATGCAACAAATCTATATCACAGTGGCAAAAGTTGACTTGACTTTTGGTCTCCCAGACCTTGCCACTGCCCTGAGAGACATACAGTCACAGTATGACAGCATCGCAGCCAAAAATCTTCAGGTGAGAAGAAGGGATTAATTGACCATAAGACCACACATTTTAAACAGATGCGATCATTTCTTGTAGGAGATGGATGCGTGGTATAGAAACAAATTCCAAGATCTAACCAATGCATCCAACAAACATGCGCAAAGTGTGAGAAGTGTAAGGGAGGAAATCGCAAGTTACAAGAAAGATGTAAGTAAAACTATGCCACCTTTTGCATTTCCATTGTATTATTAGATCTAAATGTATGTACACTTGTAGATTCTCAACAAGGAACGTGAACTGGAAACCCTAAAGACAAAGAATGAGTTTCTTGAGGCTCAACTCCGTGATATGTCTCTGAAATACAAAAAGAAAGAGGAGGACCTTCAAGTAAGTGAAATAAACTGATCTGTAATTTAACAGCCATGCCATAAAATATCAGCCATGTGAGATGCTGATTTTCAATAGGAGCGTATAGATGCCGTCAACGTGGATCTGAGAGTGACTAAGGAGAAGATTGCTCTACTATTACGGGAATACCAGGACCTACTTAATATAAAGATGTCACTTGAAATTGAAATCACCACCTACAGGTAAACTGTATTATTCATATATTACAGAAGTTAGTTACTCATCTCCAATCTTCTTTACACAACAATTAGAATAAAATCATCAAGTTTTGCAGAGCATGAATATAACTGGCCTGTAGTCGTGAATTATTGTCTATATTTATGTTGTCAACATTGCCTCTGGCTTTGTATGCAAGTACAGATGGGGCCCACTCCTCCTATTACTTGAAAAAAGAATGAATTAACTATATAATCAAAGTGTAAAATGTAGGCACACATAATGAAGATGATTAATTTTTATACATTCATTTTGATCATTGCCTTATTTTAATTACAGGAAATTGATTGAGGGTGAAGACAGTCGGCTGAGCACCATGGTTCGTAACCTGTCTTTGAATGGAAAACTGCCCATCACTTCTGGTCCAACACCTGCCAAATGTGCCCCACCTGCAACTCCTACAGATAAAGGAAGCTCAGATAAACCTGCAGTTACTGTGATCGAGAAAGCACGCCATGTTGAAGTGTCCTCCTCGGACACTCAGACAGACCTGGACCAGGCGACTGAGCTGTCAGAAAGAAAGACTGTCTTAATCAGGTAGAAGATAACTTCAGTCGCAATAAGGGCTGGGTACTTTTAATGGATTTTAATCAGTACTTGTACTTGAACTATCCATGGGTTTCAAAATTGGGATCATTGCCATAGCGATTAACAAAAAAATTATGTAATGCATACAAGAGAAAACTGAAACCCACGACTACCTGTTTTTAAATTGTTTTTTGGTAACTATTCCTATAATAATCTTTCTGTAATAAGAAAAAAAGTATAATTTATGTTAATAATTTCCATGAAATATTATTTAAGAAAAACTTAAGTTTCTGTCATGCATTTGTGGTAGCACAGTGCCCTCCCATGACCAAACACACATCAAAAGTAGTAATCAAGCTTATTATAGCATTTTTTGATACCCAGGAGCCCTTGTAGGGATCAAGTATTGTGTAATATGGTCTATTTGTGTAACACTGTTTTTCTCCCAGAACAGTTAAGACAGATGAGGACATTATTGAAAGCGACACACAGGAGCGCACTATCCTTATTTCTGGAGCGGCGGACGACACAGATGAAGAATAATTACCAAGAAAACAACAAAAATTGAAATCTGCTCCACAAAATATGAACCATCATGTACCAATTTTCTGCTGTGTCCAGCATCTCCTCCTACTGCTTAATCTAACATATTGCTTTACAGTTTCTATCTTTCAATGCTTTATAAACTACCTGTGTGAAAACATGTGTGTTTTATCTAATAAACAGCAAGAACCAATGATGCATGATTATTATATTATATTATCATTTTTAAATTCAAATCTGCAATCAAAACTGCAATCAAGACAACTGCCCCATGTAAACATTTGATTGAGTTAATAAAAAGTGAATCACAATGGCTCCAAAAAACATAAGAATAAGAAATTTGCATAAACAACATGATACAGTTTGAGATATAAAAAAATAATTGGGTACTTTTGCTTATGTTTCATCTACCTTTGAGAATGTTAGATCTTATGCCATCAATAATGTGGCACTTCAGATAAGGCTTAAATACCACAGATGATATGATATGTAGATTTGCAGTAAGCACCAATTTGAGTTTGAATTATTTACTTCTAGTGCAATGGCTTTGGGTCATCACCCACTCCTCCAGCCAGACGGTAGACTGCCAAACTGACTTCATGTGCAAGGGCATCAGCGCTCTCCTAAAACACACATTGTTCCAGATTATTACTTAAATTAAATGACACCTTATTTGACATTCAGTATACAGTACATTTACATAGACAGAGATAAATAGCATTTTCAGATAAACCAATAGTCAGATCTGTGTTTACATGCACAGACCAAAGCTGATAATCCGAAACACCAGGTGAATGTGTGAATGTGAATTTTATTTGAAACTGAAACTACAATTATTATTTTTAAAGAATGTGTTAAATTTTAATACTTTCAAACTGTTCACATATCATCTTTACTCTTTGTCTTTTCCACATTAGATCACCTTTTTGTTGTACTGTCTTTGTTAACACATGCACAATGCTGTTTACATTTCAGCAATAAACTCAGATAATCAGATTATGATCATTTTATCAGTGTGCATGTAGGTGTGGTCTGTGATACAGATTATAACTGGACTTTTACTTTCAACATGGTTTCTAACCTGAGTGTCTGCCTCTGCATAGACTCTGACTATGTCTTCAGTGCCAGAGGGTCTGACAAAAGAGCGTGCCAGACTATACTTGTTCACCAAGGCGTCAATGGCATCCTGCAACCCTGCCGGGCTCACTGCTCGCCTCTCTGCATCTGTTGTGTCAATCACTCTACGGTCTGCAACCTGCACAACAGGACCCAGATTATTCATGGTACAAAAGAATAAAACCAACACAGGTTAGGGTACAATGTAACACGCTTGTAATAATATTGTTTTTAGGGAAACTATTACAGTTTCCGCTCAGTGTCTTACATTGTACTTAAATTTATAGTATAGTATAGTATAGTATAGTATAGTATAGTATAGTATAGTATAGTATAGTATAGTATAGAATAGTAAAGTAAAGTAAAGTAAAGTAAAGTAAAGTAAAGTAAAGTTTACCCAAGTCTTAACATTTTTACCTTAACTTTTAGCTGCCTGTTTGGTAGATCAGTGTAGATAGCATCCCACTGCTGGACTGTCATCCCTTTGATGGCCAATATGGCTTCAATTAGCAGCATGTCAGAGATGGCATCTCCTACAGTCTAGAAAAAATAGAACATTATTTGATAGAAGGTAAATGGATGTACTATTGGTTTGTTTGTGTATATTCTATTTGTATACCTGGTTGATAACATTAATAGTGTTCTGAAGCAGGAGAGCTGCCCTCTTCTTTTCATCATCACTGTTGGGATTGTCAATGAGCTGCTGGATTTTGTCTTCTGCAGATTTACTGAAGAGCACCTGGACACACAAGACAACACAAGTGTGTTTGAGAATCAGAATATCTTTATGTGACATAAAAAAGAGTCTATGTACTTACTGTTCCGTGACCATTCGCTTCAAAGTACACACCGATGTCAAACTCCTGTGCTACATGGTGAAGATGTTTGACCCCAGTTTTAGTGCACTTTACAGTTAACTATGCATAAAGACAGACTTCTGTTAGCTGTGAAACACAAAACCACAAAGCTCAATGTTTATTTGGGTCAACTCACCTTCATAGTTTCTTCAAGATACCTTGTTGAGCTTCCATTAGCATACGCAGTTTGCACTACTGCCATATTCAAATTCAGGCCTGCCTGTAAATCCCCAAATATCCATCCATTTTCAGATAATGTTTAGACTTGATTTACTATTTATTTATGGTAGAAGCATATACCTGTGTGAGCAGTTCTTTTAGAAAAGTGCTGATAAGTGTTGCTATTTTGTCTCCGTCCAACAAGTGGAACTGTCCTTCTGAGTCACTGTAGTAGTAAACAATGCGGTCAGCATCACCATCAAAAGAGCAGCAGCGTTCCCCGAGTTTAAGCTCAAATCCTTAAAAAAATAAAAACACATTTGAAATAAACATCAGCTTCAAACACGTTTAAATATGAACCCCACCTGTTGGAGCACTCTGCTGTACTTTCACAAAATCTGCTCCACATTGATAATTCAGCTTCCCGTTGCTGCAGTCATTGTACAGAGAGATCTGTAGCTCTTTGGCTAAGTGACTCTCCATCTCCCTGACCTTCAAAGCTCCAATCCCATTAGCACCATCCAAGGAAAGATGCTTCTGGTCATCAGTGCAGTTTGATGCCTGATAGATTACAGCACAGACAAGTTATCAGTAATAATTGGCTCACAAACAGGCTATAAAATAATCTAAAAACACAACTTAAAGCTGACATTCTTGATGAGCTTTATGAATGCCTGAGAAAGCTTCTTGTAGTAGCCTTCCACTGTAGCTTTTCCGTATTTCCCTTGAGTATTTTGGCAGCAAACCATGTAGTGAAGTTGTGGAGTCGTAACCAGGCCATAGTCTTGATGGTTAACAAGAAACAAATATTTATAAGCTTTTAATGTGCAAGGTTATTTATATAAAACAAATGAAGACTAACCTTTACTGAGACCTCCAAGAGACAAGACTCCCTCCAGGACAGCTTTTGACAGACTAGCACTGCTGCTCCTGTAAACAAAGATTCAAACCAAGTCATTAGCTTGAAATTGTAGAAAACAGGTTATTAAAACTAAAAACAAAATGTAAAAAAACACCCCCCAAAAACCCCCAAAATATTATACCTGGTGTCTCTGCCCACAAAAACATTTGCTTCTTGGCTCATGTTTATTTCCTCCTTTGCTATTATGTCCTTTAAAGCCGTGAGTAAGTCTTCATTTTCAGCATTGGCCAGTTGTGTAGCGTAGCCCTCCCAAGTTGGAGTAACCATCTCTCCCATTGGGTCAACCAGCTTCACACCATTGTCCTCCTAAAATAGGACAATATGAATAAAACAATAATAATAAAACAATCAACCCCATTTATAGGTGAATGATTATGTTGGTAGATGGCTAAACAATGGCTAATTAGTTTTATTGAATCTGAGATTTTTCTTCTAAATTCTTAACCACCACCAACCATCAAAGAATCTTCCAGAAAAGACAGATTATATAGAGCTGAATGTACATTTTTGTGTGTATTTTTGACATAATGATGGCAAAATCTTTATGATAAAATGCATGTCCAGATATCAATGTAAATTTTAAATTAATTATAAATTAACGGATCATTATGAGGTTAAATTGATCTCTAACTTACAGCAAAAATGGTAAGATTCCTGATCCTACCTCTGGGTTGTGTGATGCTGTAACCATAACTCCAATGGTGGCTTTAGTTTTCTTGGAGCGCAGTGTGGCCAATAGTCCCATCCTGAACATGATGTGGTCCAATACTTTGGCATTGGTCCTGAATCCAGCTGTGCCATACTGTAGAACCAGCCCGGGAGGCTTTGGGTGCAGACTGGAGAGTTTGGTTACTTCAGGAAATTGGGCTGACACTGAAACACACAAGAAAGTTTTAACTTAACCGTTTGGATTTCAACAAATTACAAGGAGCAGAATGAACAATTCGCATTATAGGCTACACAGGCCTACTGGCATTTTACTGTACAGGGCAAAGTGTATGGAGGACTACTACTAAAAGAAAGCACAATGAATTGGACTATTAAATGACGTTCACAATCACAGCAGCAGAAAAATTACACACTTTATTATGCTAACGGAATAGATTACGACCAAACAGAAATGTGTGCAAATAATGCCTAAGATCTTAAGCGCAATTTGTTAATTATGAACGTTACTTACTGTTTGCTTGCAGAGAATTACAACTGTAGCGTTGGCATTGATGACTTCCTGCTCCTCCGGTTTGGTTGTGGACGTGGCTTCGCTGTATGCGTGATGACGTAAGCACGTACACCCTGTGCGTCATAAATATCCAAGGCTCTTTCTGCAGGATTTCCCCATGAATAGTTTTACATCCATACAGGGCTGCAGAGTCAGGCTAATTGACAATTTACGCATTATAATCTACTATAGCCCTATAAGAAAATATATATATATTTGTTTTTCTAAATAGCACAATACCCATATCATGAATACGCCAATTTCTATTTGGGCAGAATAGAAGTAATTGTAGTAGAAGTAGTAGTAATACTCATAACCACAAAGCATTATAGCCCTCTGGATCACATGCAATAGCATAGGCTACATTCAAAATAGACTCTTGGCCAATTTGAACTAACCACAGGGGCCAGTGAGTAAATTCCTCGTCACGACCCTGTTTTAACATTTATGGCAATGACTTAAAACATTTCTAAATCAAAGCATAGCCATCTATATTAGCCAGGGCCGCTTTGACTGCGTCGAGCACATATAGAGAGCACATCACAAGCCTAATAAATAAACAAACCACAGGGGGGCGAGGAGGAAGAAGAGGAAATTCAGCTCTGTCCTTTCCTGTTCCCTGCATTCCTCTGTGCGCAGTGTTAGCGGAACCTCCGGGGAGAGGTGGGGATTTTGCGTCAAACTCTGAAGAAAAATAGGATTTAACCCGCAACAAATAAAGAGGAAAACGGAGACTTTTTTTTTTCTCCATGGTGCTATTATTTTGAAGGATTTCTTTCCTTGCGTTGACACGAGGGGAAAGGCAGCCAACCCTGATGCCCCCTCCTCCAAACGGACCGATTTGACCGATCCAAGGAGTGCTAATTTGCATCTTATCAGTGGGTTACATTGTATTTGTGATCAGTGAGGCTTTTAGCGCAGTATTTGTCTTGTTCTGCTCCTAGCTGTGGGAGTCGCTTCCATTGCCAGCGGAGTGTTACGTAACCGAGTGGCTTTAGCTGTCCAAGGTGCTGAAGGAGTGGACGGTCGTACCCTAAAACGGGACGAGCTGTGGGGGAATTCACCTTGTTTGTAAGTCTAGAAATGTTTTAATGCATGCTTATCAACGTAACCACTCGATTTTATTTGAGAATAGCCTTTACGTCGCCACGAGCGTTCATTTTGTCTCTCTTTCCGCTTACATAGAGGTCAAGGGCCTGCTGTAGTGGAGACGATCGGGAGCGCACAGAAGGAGCCTGCGTATTTTTCCTGCCGTAGCGGTTGAAATTTATTCCTGAGGTGGTCGACTTGACAGAGAGAAAATGTCGGGGCAAACGCTCACGGATCGCATTGCCGCTGCGCAGTACCAGCTAACTGGATCAGATATGGCCCGGGCTGTGTGCAAAGCTACTACTCATGAGGTGTCGCCGCCCAAGAAGAAGCACCTGGAATGTAAGTGCATATAGGCCCTCTGCATCTTTTCAAGCAGTCTGTCTGTATAGGTCCTAAAAACACTAGGCCTCTACTACCCCCCAGCCTAGTTCATTCTTTCACTTACTATATGTAGCCAATGAATAGGCCCTCAGTGTGTGCAGCCTACCACATCACTATCACAGCCCGTCATGTTATCAGCCTTATTGCTTGAGTGTCTTTGGTTTAATGGGTGGGATGGCGTAATGAATTGATGTAGCCATGGTGATGACCCCCCTGATGACCCCTACACAAAGTATGATTGATAGTATCACAGGTTTAAACCATGGCATCATACCTTTGTGTGTAGCTTTTGAATGAATTTACACAATAATAGGGCTGGATCTAAAAATAGGAGGCTACATTACATTACATAAAATCAATATCTTATTTTTTTACCATACCAACTTAGGCTGCTGTAGCTTAGTAAATGATTTTGCCAAACATTTCAAATACACATATAGTTTATTCTAATATGTAGGCTATATCTTATGAAGTCATTGCATGCAGTATATATTTCTATGCATTCATATTGTTTTTGACAATACTGTAAAAAAGACAAACAAACAAAATATCTTCTGTTTTTGACATAACATAAATGTACGCCAATTACATACAGTTTATTAAGCTTCATAGTATTTGGTTCCTCTGCATTCTGTTGTGTGGAAAATTGGGAATTCATTCTGCTAAAACTTAACCACCCTGACTCTCAGATTGAAGATTGAAGCATCTAACCATTAGTCTGAATCCCATTCAAACCTGGCAACCCATGAAATAAAATGAAACAGCAAAAAGTGACATTCTTTTAAATACATTTTACATCCTTATAAAAGAAGAAAGGATAAATCAATAGTTTATTTCTCCTTTCCAACAATATGGTCCAATTTGCTTGCCTCTACAGTTCTTGTCAGCTTTGGGTAGATCTGGTCCAAGAGTAATAATAAACAAAACAAGTCACAGCTTTATTGACACCTCTACCATTGACAGCAGGCTTCACCATATGAAAAATCATCATTGACCACTAGTAATCGCTGTAATCTGACATCAGTTCTGACTCAGAGTGCATAAGGAGAGGTGCTTGTTGCAGTGGCCAGGGCTAGACTGGTCCCGTGTCTTGAACCAAGGCCTTATATCTTGTGATCCGCTCCCTTTTGAATAATTGAATAATCAGCCAATGACTGCCTTGCATTATTTACACAGCCAAAGGTGACAATGCTAAAGCTACAATGAAACTTCATGGTTCTGTGGTTTTGTAGCATACTAGGCCATATTTTTTTGTACTTAGCCATACAACAAAGACCGTAAGAATAGTCTACTTAAAAGATTTGACAATGCAGATGATTTGAGTGAAGGAAACACAAGATTAACTACATTTTGTACCAAAATGAATCTATAAATACCTATAATGTGTTTCTGATTTCTGGGGCAACACTTTTGTAGGACACTTTCTGCACCTCTGCACAGCCTCCAAAAGCATACATTTTAACAGGCTTCCTAGAGTGATCTTTCTACACAATCAGTAATTAGTAATGCATACTGTACACTTGTTCATGGATTTAGCTGGTGATATTTTATGTCAAACCCTGAGGAGTATTTCATTTAGTAATATAGATAGTGAGGTGTAGTTATCATGGAAACAGATTGAAGGGGATGGACCTGTTATGACAAGGGGGGATAGTCATCTGGTGTGTGGCTTCTTACTATGATGATTCCAGATTTTGCAGTAGGTTTAAATATTTATTCGTAGTTAAAGAAAAAAATGTTAAAAGATAATTAAAATAAAGGCCTACTTGATGTGTAGTCATTGTTTATTTAGTTTTATTTCGCCTACTATCTAAAATGTTCAAAATGTGTTTTATTTATTGCAAAATATTTTTGTGTATTTGAAAATGCGGACTATGTAGATGACTAGAAAATATAAAGCAACTAGCAAGCGTTTAGAATATGGTCATAGGATTGTTGGCATAGACAGATAGAAAAAGAGGTACACACATAACTAAATAATTTGCATAATGTACAGTCTGAATCTTTAATGCTGAAACTGACCAACTTAAAAAAAAATACAGAAAATATATATTGTGGTATTATAAACGCTTGCCATTAGTTTTGTTCTCAAACAGACAACATCAGCTCCATGTAAAATAGTTATCGAGGTCACACACGTGAGGAAAGATGGTCACATGGTTGACACAGCAGGAGTCATGTGATCAGTGTGAAGAAAGTTAAAACACCTGAGCCCTCTACTTCTCAGTGTTATTGAGTGCTATTCAGCTACATGGGAGAATAACAATAGCGTCACTATTTGAACTACAGTTGTTTTGTTTCAGTGGTAGACTAGCGTAAACAGCATGAAACCTGGGTTCATTCTTAGAACTGTAGTGTGTGTCATGGATTACCGTAAGAGTCTTAATTTAGCTCGGCCAATCCTATGCACAGAGACACAGAGGCCAGGGAGGTTTCTGGCAAAAACATTACAACACCAAAGCAACTTAATTACCAAAAACTACACTGTATTGCATTATATTATCGTGAGATGAAGTTACATAGAAGATGCTTTAACGTAGAGTATGGCAGGACAAATATGGCATGATATTGTGGGCGTCAGACAGTAATCTTATTTAATCATATTTGTTTTGTTGTGTTATGTTTGAATTTACTGTAGAGTTGAATGATCCACTGTGTTTTCAAATATAATAAAAAGATGACTATGAAAAGCAACAAGAGATGTAAGAATCAAAGCTACATTAGCAGTGCATTAAATAGATTTTTTTTTTTAATAACAGTTGTAACAGTCAACAGTCAAGTACGTGTCAATGTTACTTATAAAACAACCTTCTTATATATAGTAAACTATTCTCTTCCTTGTGCCATTTATCATAATACTGTATTGCTGACTCGGTATAGTTGGATAACAAAAACAAGATCTTGGTTAGGCCTGTCTTTAATAAGAGATCATACAAGAGAAGCTGTTGGCATGAAATCAAATTGAATCAAATTGAAATATTATTTTTGAGAATGCCCATCTAAAGCTATAGACGCCCTTCTACACTTTACTGAAAAGCTCATAATGGATACTGATTAAAAAGTACTGAGTAGTATTAAGTAGTCATTGTAGATAGGAAGAGGTGGGTTAGACTGGTTTGGGGGAGGGGCTAAAAGATGTCTGTGGTCACAAATAATCTATTTACAAGCCCCTGTCCAGCCTACTTTGTCCTTCTCTGTGGCCTCCTCACACTTTTCACAATACTACAGTCTCCTTCTTTTAACCTTGAAATGTGTGTGGCGTGCTTTTATCTCCAGATCCGTCTCGCCTATATTTGGTGCAAGGCCTGGTTCAATATAATAGCCTTCTTATCCCTTCATTATCAGGAACATGTGCCAATAACACATCTCCACTCCGCACACAAAATCACTGGCCCTTCAGATGTCAGATTAATGATCTAAAAGGAGATGCTATAACCTACTCGTTGTAAGAAAGATGGAGTTTTATGATAGCTTGAGTACATGTGATGAATGTATGTATGAATGTATTTATTTTCTTTATTTTATGGTTTCCTGGCTTTGATTTTACTTGATTTTATATTGGCTTTATTGTTTTAGGACGACTATGATAACATTTTTAGCAATTATACTTTTTTTTTATGATCTCTGTGCAGCACTTTGGAAACTGCTCTGCTTATACATGAAGTGGATTTAGATTTGAATGTGTCAAATGTTAAAATATAAACATTAGTCTTTTA
Source organism: Taenioides sp. WSHXM2023 (assembly GCA_029959045.1). Classification (NCBI taxonomy): domain Eukaryota; kingdom Metazoa; phylum Chordata; class Actinopteri; order Gobiiformes; family Gobiidae; genus Taenioides; species Taenioides sp. WSHXM2023. Next base: position 13,045,732 of record CM057103.1, on the reverse strand, counting down.
TTTTTGGTGTTTCTAAGTGTTGCTTTTCCATTAGAGGAGAAAAGCTATCAGCCTCTTCACCTGAGTATTACCCTCTTTCACTGATGCCATAATAATCTGATGTAGAGATTTGAAGATGACAAAGCGTTTTTTACTTTATTACTGTCAGCAGTGTGTGTGTGTGTGTATGTGTGTGTGTGCGTGCGTCTGTGTGTGTGTGTGTGCTGTGAAACCACTTTGCATGAGCAGCAGGTCCTCCTCTGTCTTAATGTTCTCTGATGTGTCTGGAGATCACTGCTCTGAACATTAGGTTGTCCTGCCTAATCAAACTTTAATCACAGGCTGTTCTGCACTAGCCTCAATATTTACAAATGAACCACAGTCAAGACTTTATACTCGTACTAACTGTTGTGGAAATAAGTCTAGTAGGAGATAAGCAGGAGACTCTTGATGTCTGACACAGGACCGGGTGATATTAACATTTAAAGGGCCCATATTACGCTATTTTCTGATCTATGTTATAATGTTGTTTCCTCATTACAAACATACCTGCAGTTGTGTTTTGTTTAACAGACAAGCCCTGCTTATTTAGGATGAGCTCTTCTCTCAAACGGAAAACACTCTGTTCCACCTTGTGATGTCTCGTGGTAAAACAGGAAGTGCTCCACTATGTTTTTAAACTCCATACACCTTCACTAGAATCATTTGGATGATTTTGGCCCTGGAATTGCCAATCTTTACTGAACTAAAGGTAAAAGGAGCTGTTAACTACCGCTTCATGACACCACAAAGTGGAACAGAGGATTTTGAGCTTTAGAGTTGTAGACAGACAGTTTTCTCAAACATGTGTGAAGGAAACAAAACACAACTCCAGGTATGTTTTTGAGGAATTAGCAGCATTATAACATGGCTTAATACAGATATCTTGATTGCCAAATTATCAGAATTTAACTTTTCACCAAAAGTCTTACAGTGGAATTATATTTAAAAAACAGAAAACAATATGTTCAAGTCAACGATAAAATCTCTGATGTACTGAATGTAATTCTGTAGGTGTGCCCCAGGGTTCCACCCTCGACCCTCTATTATTTAGTCTGTTTATCAGTGATCTGCCTGATGTGTGCAAAAACAAAGCAGCAAGCTGCTGAGAACCTGTCATCTGCAATGTTGACAGTCTGTGATTGGTTAAAAAACTCATGTTTACATCTCAGTGTCACTAAAACTATGTAAATGTTTCTTTCAAAATCTGTAAACAGAGAGAGAGAGAGAGATCCAATAGTTATGATAGATGGACAAGCCCTACAAGTGGTACAAGAATACAAGTATTCAGGTGTCACAATGGACTTTTAATTATCATTTCAAAAGCATATCAGAAATGTGAGAAACAAAATCAGATTTAATTTGGTTAGAAGAAATTTAACTACAAAGGCTTCAAAAAATTGTATCTAAACGCCACCGTTCTGTCTCATATAAACTACTGTCTGACGAGCTAGAGCCAGACAAACAAGACCACACTGCTGCCTAGAAAGGCTCTACAAGCAGACTCTGAAAACATTAGATCAAAACTCATCACTGTGGTGGTGTTACCGCCGCTGCAAACTATTTAGAACTGTTAACCAACTCTATAGTGAAACCAAGCAGCTTATTAGGTGGGCACTTGAATATCAGAAGCGCTGTACCCAAGTGCGATCAGCTGCAGAATCTCTTCTGCCAATCAAATCTGGACTTTCTTTGTTTAACAGAGACATGGTTGCATGAGAGCTCTCCGATAGATCTACTGAATGTAAATGGATACGACATGTTTAGAAAGGACTGAACTGAAGGACGTAGAGGGAGTGTGTTATTTTATGTAAATGAAAATATAAAATGTGAACGAATTAGTTGGAAAAATGTATAAAAGTAACATTAGCAGATCAAATGTCTTTTACTTTGCTGGGAATATATAGAACCCCAAATGCAAAACCCATTTTTTATGATAAATTAAATGTTTTGCTCAAACAGTTTTATGCCAATAATGAAATAATATTGATAGGTGATTTTAATGTTAATTGGAATGACAAAGAAAAAAGGAAAGAATGCATGAAAAAAGCATGTAAATTTGATCTTCAGCAAATCATTGAGGGACCAATCAGAATTACCAGATCTTCTGAAACAGTCATTGAGAGAGTCAAGAAGAGCTATAATTTAGCCATAGATAACTGCTTTAGCCACTGAATTATCAGATCACAACATGATCATTTTTGTGAAGAAACTTAAAATTAAAATAAATGTATAGTTTAATACAAAACAAGAACATGTTAAAATTCCTAAAAATCAATTACCTTTGCTGGAAAAGAAAATTAGGGAGACTGATTGGATTCAACATTTTACTGAAAATTGTTCAGAAAGTAGCTACAATTCCTTTATGGCACAACTTAAAAGAATATTAAATGGGTTCATGAGAAAAGTCAAATGCAAACCAGGTCATGGCAAACTCGCCCTGGTTAAAGGGAGATTTATGGTTTCATATGAAACAAAGGGATCATGCTCTCAAAATAGCTCTCAAAAGTAAGAAAGGATAGGAGATAGGAGATTATTTACTACTTTAAGAAACAAAGTCAAAAAAGAGATTAGAAAGGCCAAAGCATCCTTTTTCATTAATGCCATTAATAATTCAAAAGGAAATGCTAAAGAGATCTATCAGAACCTAAAAATGCTAACAGGAAAATCAAACACAGGAAATAGACCAATTAAACTGAAAATAGAGGGAAATGTATGTGAGGATGCAAGTATGGTTGTATGCCCTTAATCATTATTTTGTCACGTCCATAAGAAATATGACACAGAATCCTGATCAATCAAAATTTAAAGATGTGCCTTTGAATATGCATGCCCCTATGTCGACATTTACTCAAGTGATACAGTTAAAGGTAGAAACAATTATCTCATCTATCAAATCATCAGAGGCAAAGGACATTTTCAATATTAATACTATGTTTTTAAAATCTAATAAGGTGTCTTTAATTACATCTATATGTAAAATTGTTAATTGGTCAATCAGTGAAGGGGTGTTTCCCACTGCAAAGAAAACGGCTGTAATCACACCCATCTTCAAATCAGGTTAACAAATGGACATAAGCGATTATAGACCTATAAGTATTCTACCAGCAATTTCAAAAGCATTAGAAAAATGTATTTCAGAACAAATTATATCACATTTCTATCACATATCTACCATGACCTGAGCCTTTGATACTGTTAAAACTCACAAGAGTCCATTTTGTTTAATATAAGACCTTTAACCTACTGTGGTACTTGACCATTCATGTCTGACAATGCTCCCACATGAAGAGGATTAAGTAACGTAAGGGTTAGGTTAAGTTAAGTAGATTGTGCGTCACATTGACAAATCAGAAGGACTCAGAAGTCAGAAAGTTTGTGGTTAAGTGTAACGGTGTGACCTTGCAAGTGTTAGTATTATTGGATGGATACAGCTGGATGGATATTGCATAATAATGTATGTAAAGTACAGCACTTTTACGGTGGTTTTTGTAAAGTAGTGTTTGTTCAATGATCCAAAGGTTGGTGGTTCGAATCCCGCTCTTGACATAAACATCATTGGTTGAGTGGTCAAATACACTAACCCACAGGTTGGCGGTGTTATTCCAGTTCCCACAGACTGCTGTTGTTGTGTCCTCTGGCAAGACATTTAACTCTTCTCAACCCCAGTTTGTGCATAAACTGGTGTAAAAATGTGATCATATAGCATTTCATTTTTTGTTTCATTTTTTGTTTTCAGTTGTTTTCAAGGTTAATGTAAACTGTCCCTGTCTAGCTGGGTGGCCCATGAAATAAGTAAATATTCGTGATCAGCTCATTTATTCTCCAACACTAACTAACAAAACAAAAGTGTAATAAATGCTTCTGTGTGTTTGTGTGTGTTGCAGACCTGGTGTCCGCCACAAACACCACCAACGTGAACATCCCTCAGATGGCTGACACGCTCTTCGAGAGGTCCACTAATGCCAGCTGGGTGGTGGTCTTCAAGGCTCTCGTCACCACCCATCACCTGTGTATCCATGGCAACGAGGTAAGGCAGGCCACAGGCAAAATGGTTTTACATGCAACAGTTAGGCCTGTCACAATAATAACAATATCTGTATATTTATACTGTATATTTAAAAAATGATTTACTGAGATTATCCTGCTTTGTGTCAGTGTTCAATATTATCATTTCTCTGTAGCAATATATCGTGCTTCAGAATTTGTTATCGTGATAGGCCTAGCAACAGTGAATCAGTTGCACTGAGGTGAAATACCTTTAGGCTAAGAGAAGATGTTCTGGTTTGGAGTGTGGATAGAAAGGAGTAAGAATAGTTTTTCAAATGTAGCCTACATGGTTTAGATAGTTTGGACGTGTACAAAGGGCAGGGTGACGATTGATTTGTCCCAGTTTTATACAAGACATGTCCAAGGTGTGCCTATTTTTGACCAACAGAAAAGGGGGGTATATATTGTAATTTGTTTAGCTAAAATACATAGGCCTAAAACCATGCTTGAAAATGACCATAAACTGGCCCGTGTTATGCACTCTTTCACTGTTTTATTTATACCAACCATCCCATCCCGGGTGTGTCCCAGTTTTTAATTTTGAAAATCTGGTCACCCTAACAAAGGAGGAATAGTTAATTTGCACACAGCCAGATCAAAACTCAACTGGGACTGAATCCAGAATTAACCTGGACAAAATCAGGACTAAATAAAGACTTAACAGGACTATTCGAGGTCTAAACATGGAAAAAAGGAGGACAAAATCAAAATGCTTGTGAGCAGAGCATCAGAGGGTCAAAGAGGAGATTTATGAATGAGTATTACTTTATTGTCATGATAGATAAAAACTCCAATAAAGTGTATATGAATGTGATGAAAGAAGATGATATTGATCTGAGAGTAGAAGATGCAGTAGGTACAGTATTATCATGACATTAAGTTGCAGTTTAAAGTAGTAGTAACTGCCTGAATTATGGTGAGTGCTTTCCAGTTGCTGAGTTTTGGTTGTTTGTTCCAATAAACCCAATTAAAAAGCCACCTCCTCAGACTGGCCTATGAGACCTGAAATGAACTACCTGGATCCATCTACCTCCTCTGTCCTCTGTATCTTTTATTGCTTTTATCTTGTATCTTTGTGATTTTATAGTCCTGAAAGGCTTCATTAAATAAAATGCATCATCATCAATAACTACAAGCTATGATTGCAGTATTGCTGGTGTTTAAAACTAGTATTTGCTTATAGTTTTACAATATGGGTTCAGATTTATTATTGCTGAAAAAATCAATTTTAGAGAAATGTTATGCTTTTAGTGATTAGCTACCAATCACACTGCATTTGAAGCCACTCATTACTATTTCTATTCTAAAAAGTTTTTCTGGGTCATGTATTTTATTGAATAACTCATTCTGTGATACTTGTCTATCCTCTTCAGAGATTCATTCAGTACTTGGCTTCCAGGACCGCCTTGTTCAACCTCAGTAATTTCATTGACAAAACTGGCTCTCACGGTAATAATACTGCACACTTATAAAATATCATCTGTTTATGTAACATTTGACAGTGCAATAATGTAAGTTAAATTGTGTTTAGGTTATGACATGTCAACTTTCATCAGACGATATGGGAGGTATCTGAATGAGAAAGCCTTTGCCTACCGTCAGATGGCTTTTGACTTCACTAGAGTCAAGAAAGGGTTGGTTATTAAATTAAAGTTACTTATTGTCTTTTAGCTATAATTTGGTTTTAAGGTGAAATTGAGGTGAAACTGTATGTTGTTTTCAGTGCTGAGGGTGTGATGAGGACCATGACCACTGAGAAGCTGTTGAAAGCCATGCCCGTCCTGCAAACACAGATTGACACACTGCTTGAGTTTGATGTGAGCTTTGAGTTTTGTTGAAAATGATTTTAAATTGTATTGTTAAATGTTAAATTGTATTGTAACTTTGCTAGTGGAGGGTCCATCACCATGGAGATCTTATTTCTTTTACAGTATGGTATTAAACATTCCTAGCTTCATGAAGACCAAAGCAGGCCAAGTTACAGGTCACATTTGTGGAGAGGCCACATTTGTGGAGAGGCCACTCACAGCCAGAATGCCTGTTTTTATAGGTATTTTTGAGCTATAAAAACACCTGTAATTACTAAATGTAAGGTGGAACTGTTTAATGTCATACTGTGGAACATTCCAGGCAGAGCAATGACATTTCCATAGAAAGAAGCAGGTGACGGACCTCCAACCAAAAAGTTACATAGTGCACCTTTAACTTCATCACATTGTCAGTAACTTATTTTTTCATTTATTTTTAGGTCCATCCAAAGGAGCTGAACAATGGAATCATCAACGCTTGCTTCATGCTTCTCTTCAAGGATTTGGTTAAACTGTTTGCATCTTACAACGATGGCATCATCAACCTATTAGGTCAGTTGTATTGTAAATACTGTTTTTGTAAAAGTCATGTCGAAGTTGTTTTGACATTTTTAAGATACTATATTACAGAATTTTAAGATGTTATATTTTGTGTATTCCATCATTATGCAAACATACATACATTTATAAAAGGTGTGGTTGTGTATGTTTTTACAGAAATCAAATACAGGGTCAGTAATTACCAATACACAAGTTCAAATTATGCTGACTAAATTTCAAAGTAGACACATGTTTCTTATAAGTCCAAAAAGTTGTGATTAAAGGTTAAGAACCATGTGAAAATGTTTTAATTTGATTTCCCCTCAGAGAAATACTTCAAAATGAAGAAGAGTGAGTGTAAGGAGGGCTTGGAGATTTACAAGAGGTTTTTGACCAGAGTGACAAAGATCGGTGAATTTATGAAGCTGGCTGAGGTAATACTCATAATACTGTTTTCCAAATCATGCTGATACTACAGTCTGGAAATAAAGTCATATTTTACTATTTTCACAGACAGTGGGAGTTGACAAAAATGACATTCCTGATATTAACTATGTAAGTAATTGCAAAATCTAATGTACTTTTTATGCACTCCCACAAATAGCCTCATTCACATTGCATACAAGTCTGGACACAACATTTGCTCTTATTTTACCATGAAATCCCACTCAGTGCCTCCACCCGGGTGTAGTGGTGGATCTAGCAGACTCAGATGACGAAGACTGTCCTTTCAAACCTCTTGAGGAACCGGTAACCATAGAAACAGAGCGTGCCGTTGCCTGTTTGCAGGATGCAGTGTCTATAATAACTTCACAAAACACAAATTGGTGTTACTTGCAGTGTGTGCCATTGTGTTAATTCTCCCAGTTTTAATGCCTTGTAATTAAATGTATATACAGTCTTTTAAAGCAAGCCTAACAAGCGCTACAGTGTGCGTTATCGATTGTCTGTCTCTTGATTTGCTGTTAGGCTCCCAGCAGTATCCTGGAGTCACTGGAAACCCACATGAACGGGCTGGAAGATACAAAGGGAGGAAAGAAGGGGTAAGAATAGGAAATTATCTAATCTATTTTTCTAATCAATTTTGTCTGACCAAAAAAAGCAAAGGACCACTGCCAACTATATTGAACCTGGGATCTAGAATTGTTCTAGTTTTGCCTAAACATCTTTCCTTAACCCTGCCTCTCTTTTATCCCTTTTATGTTCGTTTGGAATCACCAGTGAAGGGTGAGCAACATGTTTTCTTTGGCGTTAACCACTAACTTCTTAAAATATGTACTGTAGATACATACATAATACTAGTACTACCACTCCCTTTCTTCTCTCCTGAAGTACTTATTCACATGCAGTACTCTGGCCAAGCACCGGACCTCCATGTGAATGTTTATCTGTTATGCACCATACTGTACATGACAGCCAATAGTTTGTTTGTGTATTGGTTCACAGTAACACAATACATTTTCACTTCATGCCATACAATGTGATTCAAGATATGAAGAGTTTAATTACAAAATGTACTCTTTTAAATGAGTACATGGCCATGATGTGGTAGACAGTTTTTGGACACATATGATTAGCCAAATAGTTGTAGAGTAGCTGATATTTTGTGTGTTGTGTGACTGTATTGTATGTATGATAAAACAAAATGTTGCATATTATATAATAATATATATAACAAAAAATGTCTACTGCAGCTTTAATGGATGTGATAAGAGATAACAGCTTCAATAAAAAAACTACTTCAAAATTGACTCTTCATATGATCACATGAGAAAGACTGTGTTGTTTGTATGTTGACAATGCCCTAAACATTGTGCATAGATCTTATTGATACTTTGCACGCCGGAGGTGTTCTATAATGCATTTCTACTGGCAGAATGTTCAGCAGACACAATGCACAGATTAGCAAATGCCGACTAAAAAGTTTAAGATCGTCTGAAAAAAAGAAAAAATACAAAAAATACAAAATGGATTTAAACAACATATTTTCAGGAGCCTGTGATCAATATGTTAGGTCCTGTTTAGGTGTTTGATTTGCAACAAAAAGGTGAGAGTGCCTCACTGAGAAACTGATGGCTAATGATAGCTAGCTTGTAACTGTAATTTTATGTGTGAAGGAGTTGTTTAACAGCACAAATCCTCTCACCTGTTGTAGTTCCAAACCCTTTTTATCAGACTCTGTTAAAATAAAGATCAGATTAAAGTCTAACCTGAGTAACAGAGTAGTGCTTTCTGTTAGCTTCATACCCCCAGGGAATGTTGATGACATCTTCTGCAAAGTATCTATAAGAGTTGTAATTTCCATCATCTAACATTTTCTGTTGTTTCTCTCATTTAGGTCTCCAACAAAGGTAGGCTCTTTCTATTCATTCTCCTTCTATGGACCACACTGTTATTGATAGTTTTTGTTGATAATCTGTGTTACTGTGCGCTCCAGGGTTCCCCCACAAACAACGTGTCCCCCACCTCCACTCCAGCCAAATCCTCAAACGCTGTCCCCACTCTGCAGCCTCCTCCCGGGGATGGTGCTGCCGCCGCCGCTGCTCCTGCTGCTCCAGAACCAGCCGAAGAGTATGTACTAATAAATCTGACTGTATTATAGTTAAGGCTGTGCATTGTAATTTAAATGTTTATTATTTTGTTTATAACTTAACAAATCAATACAATATCAATATCAGTCCAGCTAAACATGTGGTCTGCAGAGCTCAGTCAGACTTTGTAGAAAGAAATATGACCATTTTTGTGTTTAATGGCAATGTTTCAAAGATTTAAGTATTATTTATGTCCAGGAAATCAATAATGACAGCCATTTGTTTTTAATAAGACAAAATACAACTTAAAAAAACAAAATAAAAGTATCTGATGATTGTTATTTTTGTCAGCCCCACATGTAGTAGTTTTGTATTCTGCACTGTGAGAATAATAGTTAAATACCAGTGCAATGAATTGGTCCTCCTTTCCTGTAGATCCTTGTTGGACCTAGATCCTCTGTCTTCCACGGGCCCTTCAGAACCATCAGCTGCACCTACGTCATGGGGAGGTATGACATCTATTTTACCGTAACACAATCTTGCAAATCATTTATGATGCACCACACTTGCTTCTCGAATTGAATAAACAATGCATGACTGTAAGAAGATGATACATTAAATTTGACAGTGGTGATTTAAGAAGAATGTTTTGCTGATTCACTTCACTTGGATTTTTGTAAACTAATTTGCTCTTTTTTACGTCCTCAGATCTCCTTGGATCTGGTAAGATTGACCCAGTTACTAATATTTTAACATGATAAATAGATAGATGTATAGGTAGATTTTCTAAATATTTACTCCAGTGTTTAAATGTTCAGATTATGTAGCTTGGTTACTCCCTGTTTGTGTCTTCAAAAGCTGTTCTCTTAGTGTCTGTTTCTCTCTGCCTTCTCTCCCTTCCCTCCGCATTCTTCATTGTCTGCTTTTGGTTACCAACGGGGGCTATTTTAATTTTGTTTATATTGGATAATTTAAATTTTCATTTGGATTTTTATTAATTTGACTTTGGTTTCCGTGGTTTTTCCCTTGGATTATTTTGGTTGGCCTTTTGGGGGGCGATTCTTTTGTTGGTTGGTTGGATACCTACAGAAATGGGTGATTCGTTGCTAGCTGAACCTGCCCTCGCAGCAGAGCCCGCCCCCTCCCCAGCAGCAGCCACGCCCACACCAGCAGCTGCAGAAGCCACGCCTCTAGCTCCACCCACTAGCACAGCAGCCGCCACCTCCCCAGGCGCCACCAATATGGATCTGTTGGGAGGTCAGTGGGCTTCCAGAGAGTAGCCTATGAGAGGCTCTGGAAAGCTCAGCACACAGTATGACGACACAGATAAATGCATGCTCAAAGTTGGGACCGATCAGGTGTAACATTGACCATTTCAGTTGTTGTTGGGTAGGATAAAGGAACATTTTTTTTTCCAGTTGATGTATTTTAGAAATTTAACAAAAGAACTATGGTTCATAGATATTCAAGAAGATGATGCATGTCAGAGGTGAATGCAATCCAGTGTTAGGGCTGCATTATATATGTATGTACATGTAGTGTAAACCGCAACAGTTTTATCAATTAATATTTCAGTCTTCTCTCAAATGTTAATGCTCCTGGGGTTAGTTACCAATGTGTACTCTGAACAGAAATGTACTTTTTAAACATACTGTATATCACTAATGTAACTGCAATCACAATACAGATTTTTTTTTTTTTTTTTCCAAAATGGTGCAGCCCTGTCTTGTATGTGTTGCATTTGTATGACAATATATTGTACTATGTTAAAATATATATCACATTTTCATGTTTATTGCTTCTTATGTAGGTCTTTTAGACAGCATAAAACAATCTTTAGAGGCATACAGACTAGCATTCACTTCTACATGCGTCATCTTATCCAGCTTTGTATCCTGTACTAGTACGAATAGGTCCATAATATGCAAGTTGTCATGACAAAACACTGAAAAGAAACAAGTGGTCAAAATGTTTTGCCTGATTGGTGAAAATAAACATAAATTTACATAGAGTCAAGCTTTTCTGTGTACTGCAAGAAAAGATGCATCATCAGAGGATACCTTGTGATGCACTTTCATAAATCATTTTAGCTCATGATTTGCAGGACACAGTTTCAACCACTTCTAAAATGCTATATTGTTCTAACTTCACTCACACTTTCTCTTGGCTTGCACAAAAAGCTGCTCTGTTCATTTATCCACATGGATCTTGTTTGATAGGACCATATGCTTTTCTTAATAAAAGCAAATCTATCAAACCCTATGTCTTCTGGCTACAGCTACAAAAGGATAGCTGTACCACCTTTAGTCACTGCTTTTGGGTATAATCTTTACACCAGTAGTCTGCAGTAGACCTGCCTATAATGTAGTGCCTCCTGTCTGTACTCCCATTCGTTCATTCACCTGTCAATCATGAATGTTGCGCAATAAGGCTGCAGATTGATTTGCATTGGTTTGACTGATGTCTGTTTTGGACTTGAAATGGTCTTAATATCTATCTGTCTCTCTCTCCCTCTTTCATCACTATGTTTCTATTTCCTGTTTGGCTCTGTGTGAACATCAGACACTTTTGCCACACCTGCTCCTGCCTCCGAGGCGTCTGCTAATGCGGCTGAAGGCGAAGCTGCTGCCACATCTGCCCCTGGTGCTGCCGCTGGAGCTGGTGGGTTACTTTCTGTCTCATATAACATGTTTAAGTTATACAAAATAAGAAATATCAAATTTAGTGTTAATATCGTGAGAAGAGAAGAGAATCATATTCTAGATAACCATTTCAATGATAAGGTACATAAACAGCCAGATTATAAAAAATATTTACATTTGAATGAATTGAAATGACTTAATTATGCTTTTAAAGTTGTCACAATTATTCAGATATTATGATTTTATTGTGACCTGAAAAATCATGATTATCAATTATTGACATCCCTAATAACATCCCGCTTGTATGGTGAAGCCATGTACTAAAATTCAAACTACACATAAATTCATTACCATTTAACAAGCTAAAATATTTTATTATGTGTAATTTCTTGCATAATTTCATAGCACTACTAATACTATACTGCACAAATAGTCATTTAATAAAGGGCTGACCTGCGTTTTTGGACCATTTTTGTTCTGATGAAGAGAAACACCTTTTGGTACATAAAGTAGTAGATTTTTTTATTTCTTTGTAATGTGAATGTGAAGAAAATTGCTCATAGATTCATTGAGCTGCTTAGTTTGTGCATGTTGAGCTGCCATGGCCGGTACATGTCAATCTGGATGAAGATGGACCTGGGTCAACTTCAGAAAGCATAGTGTGGATATTGCAACTTAATTGCTTCTCTGCGTTGGATGCTTTGGTAGATGATTCCCAAATATGCAGACATCTCCCTTATTTTGCCTAATACTAATTTCAGTACTCATTTTCTTATCCTGCCCTCCATCATTCCTGTTGTTTTTAAACCTTCCTGTCTCATCAAACATTATTTTAATTTTAAACTTTATTTATTTACCATTTGTTCATTTCCTCACCCAAGACCCCTTCGCTCCATCAGAAGGTAGCTCCAACACTGCGTCCACTGGTCTAGACCTTTTCTCCATGATGGACTCTGATACAACTGCTGCTAGCTCTTTGGACGCGTGTTTTACCTCACAACCTAACCCCTCCCCCTCACCGCTCTTCAGCTCCGCCTCCACAACCATCACAACCACCGCCACCATCTCCGCCCCCAACGCTAACCACTCCATCGACCTGTTCAGTGGTAAACCAAACATGGATCTGATTGGTTTATGTATCAGCTTGTAATATTGCCTGGCATCTTTGCATCTGTTGAATTAGCAGAGGTGGGATGTAAATTTGCTTATATAGTTAAAGATGCAATTCAATAAATGCATGTTTAATGCCATATTATGAAACATTCCAGGCAAAGTAGAAACAGTATAGTAGAAGCAGTTGTTAAGCAGTACACTGCACTTATGTATATAGTTAATCATGTACATGTTTATTTGAAACAATAAGGATAATAAATTATTTGAGAATTTCTTTAAACTCAAATAAGAATTTTCTTAAAGGTGCACTGTGTAATTTGTCTGGTGGAGGGTCCGTCACCTGCTTGTCTCCATGGAGATGTGGCTAGAATGTTCCACAGTATGACCATAAACTTAAGAATCTCCATGGAGCTGGAGGATATTTTTGAGCAATAAATAATAGTTGAATAAATGCAAGACAGATTAGTTTAATACCATACCGTGAACAATTTAAACCACAGCATTAACATCTCCATGGAGACAAACAGGTTGCAGACCCTCTCTAAGAAAGTTACACAGTGGACCTTTAAGCATTAATACTTAATGTTTGGCAAATTTCCACCTCTGACAATTTGTATAGTTTACTCAAACCAATATGGCTGCCGTTTCTGCCGCTTAATATTTTTTAGGATGCAATATGGCCGCTATATATAACTGGGTATGCATGTCTTTATAGATCTCTTTAACTCTATGCCAGACACAAGCTTTGTCCAAACCTCGCCCACATCTAATGTTGACTTGTTTACAGCAGGTATACCCTCACTCAGATTCTGAATTGTGCAGTGTTAATCTCAGATATGCCTTGCTGTGCCTGTTTTTGCTTGGAAGAACAAAGTGTGACGCTCTCTACGGCTTGAACAGTTGTCACAATCATCTCTGCATGGTTTGGTTTGCACTGGTTGTTTTAGAGTGACTTGTAAATAACACAAAGGTAGTTATATGTTATGGTATCTAAACGTCATCTCCACCTGCCCCTCCATATAGCGGACGTGTTCAGCTCCCCCGCCCCCCTCCTCTCCTCAGCACCACCAGCAAAATTAGACACTGGAGACATCATGAACCTGTTTGGTGGTGGGTAATGTACTGTACTACCCTTGAAGTGGCTCTATTATAGATGGAAAAAAGCTTTTTGGTTTGGGGTCCGTCACCTGCTTGTTTCTATGGATATGTCATTGCTCTGCCTGAAATGTTCCACAGTATGACATTAAACAACTCTATCTTACATTTATCTCTTACAGCTTAAAAATACCTAGAAAAACATACATTCTGACTGTGGGTAGGGTTGCCGCGCAACAGATCTGACCTGTAACTTGGTCTGGTTTGGTCTCCTTGAAGATAGGAAGGCTTAATACCATACTGTGAAACATTCTAGACAAAGCAATAACATATCCATGGAGAAAAGTATTTGAAGGCCCTCCACTGGAAAAGTTACACAATGCAGCTTTAAATTAAATTAAACCTTCTTTTCTAACAAATGTACTACTTAACATAATTATCTGTGTTTAAAAGGGTGGCTTGGTCAAGTTGTCAGTAGCAGATGGGACCCACAATGACAAAAAGAATGCTGTTTTAAAAATACTAATACTGTTTCACATATATTTCTGAACAACACTCTGCTGTTGAATGTAATTAAGTGAATTTACACAACTTTTGCATTGACTGATGAGCATGTTCATAATAAAACTATGCTTGAGATTAAAGCACTTTGTTGCTTTTAACTAATACTGCATTAAATAGAGGTTACTAACTTTGGGACACTATGTTGCATTTTGTTCTCAAAACTTTTGTTGTCAAACAAAAGAGAACTAGTATAAATTTGTGTTGTATAAAACTGTTTTTAATTTCAGTCTAATTTTGGAACACTTTTTCAGCATTAGCAGTGTGCACCTGAAGGTTGACTGTCCCCCTTCTTTACCCTAATGCTGCGATTGGATTTCCTCTTGCTCCTGACCTGACAGAGTCCACTGGAGATGCCCCAGCTGCTGCCCCTGCCCCCACTGCTGCTGCCCCTGGAGCTGAACTCATGTCAGGTAACGTTCATACACTCCACGGGTGTGCACTGAAGGCATGAGGTGTGAGCATTTCACTAAAGCGACTGTGTGTTTGACATTTTAACACATGCATGGAGGAGATGTGAAGTCTAGATGCAGATAATTGATACTAAAGCTGGATTCAAAACAAGCAGGCTACTCATGACCACATAATAAAATTTAAGAAACTATTCTAATTCTATCTAGCGATAATGGATGGTAAAGAAGCCAGGAATTCACTGTAATCATTACATCTTATGTTTGTTAAAAATGTGATTTTTGTTTGTATTGAAATCAAATAGAAATTATATTATTGCAACACTAGTCTGGTTTAGTACATTTGATTAACAGTGTGTATAGATGGATGGTTTCTGGAACAATTTCCAATATTGTGCTTAGTTAACTTAACATATGAGATTGGATAAATTCAATTATTGCTTCAAATTCGATTAACATTTTTTGTTTGTTATTGTGATTTTTGCAAATTTCCCATTAATTTGGTGTTGTGTTATTGAGTCTTTATCTTGTATACCCATACACTTGCATGTTACTTTTGTTATCTCTAAAAATGCTCTTGTTAACTACTACTTGCTAACTACTACTTCTTGCTTGCTGGTCATCTCTTCATCTCTTCATCTCTTCTCATTGTCCTTGAAGTTGTGTGTCCAATGGTCTGCAGAATAATGCCGCTGTGAGGCTCATTCACACACGGTTGTCACTGCTTTATTCTTTTTCTCTTTCCCTGGCATCTTCGCTTTTGACTCTTCCTCTCCTTCACCGCTTCTCTCCATCTGGCTCTTGGGCTGGCTTCTTTGCTTGCTTCCTGCCATATGATTGGGTGAGTTTTCTTGCTCTCTCTCTTAACACGCTAATTTCCCACAGTGCACTGCATTGCAGCAGTGCAAGCTCTGCTGCACTGTCCTTTCTACAGATGCTTAACTCTTGCTAAAACCTTTTAATTTGCAGCGCAATTAATCAGACATTGAAGCACAAATTAATATTTTTTTGATACAACAGTGCTTTTCAGACAATTATGTAAGTTCTACCTAATATACAATAATACCACAAATATTCATCCTAATATAATTTCACAACATTTTCAACGAGCTAGGTCCTGCTTTAGATTACATTAGCCAGCCTTCATCTGGCGTAGTTTCTGGTGTAGTTTTTCCTTTCTTTGTTGTCATGGACACCTGAGTTGGTTACCATGGTAATCCCTGTAGTACGATGAGTGTGAGTTTTGATGCACATGATGGTTGCTTGCTTTGGGGAATGCTTAACCCGTCCTTGTGCTTCCCTGTGCCCGTGCCTGTGCCCTCTGTAGTGTTTGATGGATTAGGAGATGTGATGAAGCCCACTGTGAATCCTCAGACAGGCGATGTTGACACCTCGATGGCCAACATGGCGAGTAGTAAGTAGTCATTAGATATCATTGACTATTGCATGCAAACGTGATACTGATGTTAATATGGGGCAAGAGACTAATATTTTGGGATGCACACTGGGCCTAAGCATGCACACACTTTAGCTGTTATATCAAAATGTACCACAATATTAAAACACAAATGTCCCAAAAGTGTCAGTGTCCATGACAGTTATTTATGTTGTTTTCTCTATTTAAAAATGAAGCAGTTGCTTATCCCCACTCTTTTGTGTGTTGCAGATCTCACGATGGGAACAGCCCCTCAGGTAGCTCCCCCTAGTTGGGGTGCCCCCATGGTAAATGTTTGTCTGTGTTTTATAGCATGGAGTGTAGGCGCATGGAAGCAACAGACAGACTTCATCTGGCTCTCCAGGTTCCACATCCGGACACTTAACCATGTCTGGGTCATAAAGTAAATACAGACAAAAGCAGTTACAGATAGTTTTGTGCAACCCAAACTATTCTGTGAAATTCTGGAGAATGATGAAGTGTCAGAAGTAGTGCCAAATGTGAAACTGTTGCTTGGATACAGCTTCTTCAGTTTTACTTCCTTCTTTAACTCTCACATTAAAAAAAACAACACAAGTTATTCTATTGCTGGCTTTTTGTGCATTATCTATAAAAATATATGTTTGTGTTTTAACTAACTATACAAAACTAGTATAGTTAAAATCACCTCTGATCTGCTACTCGCTCCTTGCAAGACTGCCCTCTGCTGTTATAAACTCCATAGTGCATGTTAGAAATTAGTGTAAAACATATTAGTGAATACTTTAAAGGCGTTTGCTGTGTCTGTTGGTTTGGTCATGTCTTGTCCATTGTATCTTTTGAGTGTTTTGAGTGTCTTGTGTTTTGTGTGTTAAATGTAGTTTAGTAACATCACAACTCCTCCTCTCCCCATGCCCCCTCCATACCCTTAGAGTGCTCCTATGGGTGTCCCTTGTTTTATGGGGACTCAGCCCTGCTTCAGTATGGTAAGATCATCAGCCCGTCCAGTCTAATAATGGCCCGAAAACAAGGACATTAATGGACTCTTGAGGACAATGTCCCCTTTAGTGGCTGTCAAACATTCTTTTTATTCCCAGACTAACTATGTGTTTATGTTTAAGGCTGGTGCACCTGGAGCTCCCATGATGCCGATGGTTAGGCCGGGTTTCCCAGCAGGCGGAGCAGCCCCTGCACCTGGAGCACCGGTACACTACTCATATTTACTTATATTCATTCACAAATGCAGAAGTGTGATCTGAACGTTTCTGCTTGTAGATGTCCGGAGCTGTGCAGAGTCCGAGAAAGCCCCCTCCTCCAAGAAATGCCCTGGATGACCTCAACATTAAGGACTTCATGTAGGAAGCAAGACAGGCAATCTCAAAAGGTGGTTGTCAGAGTGTAGTAAGTTTATTGTTGCCATTACGATTTTTGCTTCTAAATGTATAAGGTTTAATATTCATGTTTCTGTGCTATTTGCCTGCAGGTTTGTCAATGTGTATGGAGCTCTGTGAATATGGATGTCTGCACTTCCCCACTGCCTCCCCTTTGTTCCTTCAGCCAATCAGCCATCATCTATACTAACTTCACTCTCTGGCTTGGTTAAAAAGCCCTCCTTTTCCTATCTAATGTTGTAGCACAACTGTGAATGTGAACCCTAGAAACAGAAAACAAAATTCAGTTTATGTGTGTGTGGGTGTGTGTAACTCAGTGTTAACCTTTACTTAATATACTCTGAAAATTTAACAAAAACAAATAAATGTGTATTTAGATCCATTCTCCACTTCTACATATCAGCTGACTTGAACAATGCATTCTGTATATGTTGGTTTTGCGCATTCCCCAGATGAGGACTGTGTTGTTAAACGTGGACTGTGTTCAGTGTGTGTAACTTCACCTGCCAAGGCCCACCCAGTCTCAAACTCTCCATGAGCTAAGTATCGTTCATTCAACTCTTGTTCTTTCTCTGCAACCATTCTCACCTGTTGACTTTTGGACAGTCAAATGTGACAGCATGCACTGCAAATCTGGACTTATCAAAAAACACTTCTATGTTCTCATTTTATTATTTTTATTTATTTTCAGTAATTGTTTTGAAATCTGAGATAAATTGTGAACCACTGTATGCATTGTAGACTATTTTGACTATAGATTTTGCATATTTTATGTACTATTTATTTTGAAATGGGAAAAAACATATATTTTAGTTACATCAACAGTTTTATGTCAGACAGAAAAGCAAGTAGATTAAAAAAAACAACACATAATTTTCTAGAAGATACCTGGATAATAGGGGGAGTATTGAGGTTATCTTACCTGCAGTGTTACTTTACATCCTCTGCTGGTCAGTCATGGTACTACAACCATAATTCCTTAAGAGACAGAAGAGCTGAAGAGTCAGTCCACATTGGGTCATTTGTAAAGCAGGGGCAGAGGACAGTACATTGGCTGAAGTCTTGGGGACTCTCACTGTAAAGCACTCAAGTACGCTGGATGTTCTGTGTATTGTTTCTTTCCAAAGTGAACTGTATCTTTATCCATTGTGGCATTACAAAGTGTTCAAACAAAATAAAGATGAGTATGATTCATAAAAAATATCTAAGAATGTGGACACATAATGTTGAATATGAAGGCTATGTTGAGTTTTTATTCCTGTGGATGGCATCGCCCTCCCTCCCCGTCTGCATGTGAGTCCAAATGAGATGCAATAAAAAAAAAAACAGAAAACAAAAACACTGGTCCAACCACGACTCAGCACTCATCTCTTTTTGGGTTCTTTATTAAGTAGAAAACTGGATCTTTAAAACCATACTTATGGCCCTACTTTAAAAACTAAGATATACATTTGTGGCAGTAACTTTCCATGTTAAAATGCAAAGTTATATTTGCAATATATAAAACCAGAAAATAAAAAAGAACACAAAAAGTATTAGTAACAGAGCTATTGTTATATCACATAAACAACACATTTAATTTAGTTATTTATTTCATATTGTGACAGAAGTACTTTTCCTTTCAAGCAAGTATAACAAACTGAATAGGATTACTTAAAGGTCTACTATGTAACTTTTGGTTGGGGGTCCGTCACCTGTTTGTTTCTATGGATATGTCATTGTTCTGCTCTTTATAGCACAAAAATACCTAATAAAACAGGCATACTAACTGTGAGCAGGGTGGCCTGTCCACAGATGTGACCTGTAACTTGGTCTGGTGTGGTCTCCATTAAGACAGAAAGGTTTAATGCCATACTGTGAAACATTCCAGACAACGCAATAACATCTCCATGGAGAAAAGCATTTGAAGGACCCTCCAATAGAAAAGTGCACCTTTAAAAAGACAAGTGACAGCCACTGCCACCAACCAAATCCTCAGACACATACTTAGAAATGTATTTAAAAAAAATACAACTATAGCATCAGAGCCTTATATAATTGTAATATGGCATGGCTGACAACATGTTGAATAACAAAATGTCCCAGCCCCTCTTATAATAACAGGAAATGTCAGTCATTTACTTTGCCAAATGTATTGCACTAAAACACAAGTGTCTGTGTAAAAAAGTTCATATCTTTTTACACAGTTTTGGATCTCCATATATCCAGTGGCAGATTTGTGCATATTTAGCGGGTGTAATTCTTACCGCTACATTATATTCCCTCAGCTCTCCGTTACCCGCCTTCACCCACTGATGCCCCAAGTACACCCCAACAACCCTTCTCTGCCACTTCCCCTTACCCCCCTCCCTGCCTGCCTCCCTCCTCAAACACACATACACCCCAGCTCCTGTCGCACCTGTTTGCGCATCACAATGTTGATAAATCAGATCACTGGACTCCTTTGCCACAGAGCAGAACCTGTAGACCACTTTCTCCTTCCCATGTCCATGGAGGTGACTTTTATCTGTGTCAAAACCTGAAAAGTGAATTCGTCCCATTGAAGTATCAACAGGCGCAACTCCAAGATCCATGTACTTTTGCTTGACGGGGCGCTTCAGCTCCAGTAGTGCGTAGTTGTAGTTAGAGGATAAAGAATTATTGAGACTGGCTTTGTAAATCCAACCTTGGGGAAGTTTGGTTTCTTTAACTCGAGTCCACTGGAACACAGGCTTCTTTTTGGATACTACACTTAACCTACGCCTTATTCTTTTCGTCTCTTCTTTTTGTCTATTCTCTCGTTGTCTGCTGCCTCTTCTACCTTTTCCTGTCTTTCGCCCATCAATTTCCATCATAATCTGAAAATTCCCTCCACTCT
The DNA here is from genome assembly GCA_029959045.1 of Taenioides sp. WSHXM2023. Classification (NCBI taxonomy): domain Eukaryota; kingdom Metazoa; phylum Chordata; class Actinopteri; order Gobiiformes; family Gobiidae; genus Taenioides; species Taenioides sp. WSHXM2023. Next base: position 13,025,302 of record CM057103.1, on the reverse strand, counting down.
TTCCTCTCCTTTTACGACCTCTTCTTCTTTTGGTCTTGAGCTGCAAAACACCAACTTTGAGCTTTTTTGTATCTTCTAAATAATCCCTCCCATTGTGGATGCAGTGGGCTGCTGTCAGCACATGTTTGGGTGATACCAGGACTCCAGAACAACCAGTGGACAGGCGAACCGCAGTAGAGAAAGGGTAGTTGGTGATGAAGCGAGAGCCAGAAATAACAAATCTTCCATCTGCTCCATAGACATGCCTCTTTCTGCGTGTGTGGCCTCGTTGCGTGTTGTCAGTCACACTGGTTTGGTTAAAGTCCAGTAGAGTAATATATGTGTGTGTACATGTGCCGTTTTCATGCAAAGTTTCGTATCCCAGAAGTCTTTCTTGTTGAGGTTGGTCCAAAGGCGGTAAGTTGCTCTGACATTCAATACCACAGAAATCTCCTGGCTCACCATCTCTTTTTTGTTTACTAAATGAAGGAGAGTTCAAGGGTGTTATATTTGTTTCTAGAAGAATTGGGAGGCTCTGTTCAGTCCAGAAGTATGCCTTGTTGTTGTCATTATCTCCATGGACACCAGAAATAGCCAGGGAAGCTGTGCATAGTAGAAGACACAATGTGTGTTTGAGGTCCATTGCCCTAGAAAGAAATACAGATTTTACAATTTGAAAACTTTTGTTTGGTATTGTTATGATTTAGAAGTAATATTGTAATAAGTAAGAGGTCATTTGACAGCAGCTTTCAGGCGTAAAAATAATAACAACAACAATAAATAAGTAGACTAATCAAAATAAATATTAACGACCAGAAGAGGGCGCACGGAACCAACACTCAAACCAACACTTAAATTCTAGTCAGCCTGAAAGAAACATTTCGAAGTTCACGTAATTTAAATAGCAGGCCTATTTTTGTAGTTAGTTTAATCCTAATCCTACCTTAAGTTAAAGTCAAATTGGCAATATAGACTCTTCAAACACAAGGTAACATGCGCAATACAGGTTTGCTCCTACCTTCCCTGGTAAAATGTACTTCCTTTGAATGTTGTTCTTCTTAGCAGTATAAAACGGGTTGCATCCCGACAGCATTCCAAAGAATGGTCCCCATCATTTTCACTGCGCTATCTTCACTTCAATCTACATCCCACTGGTAAACTAGGAAAAAAAAACAACTTGTTAGCTAGAAGGAGGCAGGGCGCACGCACGGATGAATGAAGTTGCCAATTTAAAGGGATAGTATGTAAAATGTGATGTATCTGTGTCCCGTACGAGGGAGTGTTCCAATCAAATACATTTTACTCAGTGGCGGCTGGTGGTAAAGGTTTTTTGGGGTCGCCAAGGCCAAAATTATAAAGATATATTACAAATATATGTATTATATAGGCTATATAGTATTCTAACGAATGTCAGAAACAGGCAGTCATTTTGGTCACTATTGGCTGAATTTTATCAGAGCACAACGCACAGCCAAGCGCAAAGTTTACGCAGCAGCACAACCTGATCCACCGCTCACAACCAACCCCAACAACACAATGTAACACACCGCTCACAACCAACCCCAACAACACAATGTAACACACCGCTCACAACCAGCCCCAACAACACAACCTGATCCACCGCTCACAACCAGCCCCAACAACACAACCTGATCCACCGCTCACAACCAGCCCCAACAACACAATGTAACACACCGCTCACAACCAGCCCCAACAACACAATGTAACACACCGCTCACAACCAGCCCCAACAACACAACCTGATCCACCACTCACAACCAGCCCCAACAACACAACCTGACCCACCGCTCACAACCAGCCCCAACCACACAATGTAACACACCGCTCACAACCAGCCCCAACAACACAATGTAACACACCGCTCACAACCAGCCCCAACAACACAATGTAACACACCGCTCACAACCAGCCCCAACAACACAACCTGATCCACCGCTCACAACCAGCCCCAACCACACAATGTAACAAACCGCTCACAACCAGCCCCAACAACACAACCTGACCCACCGCTCACAACCAGCCCCAACAACACAACCTGATCCACTGCTCACAACCAGCCCCAACAACACAACCTGATCCACCGCTCACAACCAGCCCCAACCACACAATGTAACACACCGCTCACAACCAGCCCCAACAACACAATGTAACACACTGCTCACAACCAGCCCCCAACAACACAATGTAACACACCGCTCACAACCTGCCCCAACAACACAACCTGATCCACCGCTCACAACCAGCCCCAACTGTTATGAGAGGAAGACTGGCGGACCCAAATATGCAGAGTAAAAAAAAGGATTTATTAACAAAAATAGGTTTTTGGGGCAAGTGGGTTTCAGGGGTGGGGCAGGACGGTTCCAGGTTGGCTGTAGACGGTGGAGGTAGGTGAAGGCTGGAGCTGACCGGAGGAACAGGACTGGTGGTAACGGGACGAAGCTGGCTCCGGAAGACGAAACTGAAGACTGGACAAAAATAGGTAAGTATACAAAATCAGAGTTCACAGAAACAGAGAATTAGTCTGAGCTTGATCACCACAAAACTGACGGAACGATCTGGCACTGGAGAGCAGGTCAGCAGGGCCTTTATAGCTGGAGTTGATTGTAGGATGAGTTGCAGGAGTGGAGCACAGCAGGTGAGGGGTGATTGGGATCCGCCCAGGAAGGACCAAACAAGGTGAGAGAGAAGGGGAAGAGGGAGCAGGAAGGGAGGGGGTAGGAGCAGCCGGATGACAACCCTCACACCAACAACACAACCTGATCCACCGCTCACAACCAGCCCCAACAACACAACCTGATCCACCGCTCACAACCAGCCCCAACAACACAACCTGATCCACCGCTCACAACCAGCCCCAACAACACAACCTGATCCACCGCTCACAACCAGCCCCAACAACACAACCTGATCCACCGCTCACAACCAGCCCCAACAACACAATGTAACACACCGCTCACAACCAGCCCCCAACAACACAATGTAACACACCGCTCACAACCAGCCCCAACAACACAATGTAACACACCGCTCACAACCAGCCCCCAACAACACAATGTAACACACCGCTCACAACCAGCCCCCAACAACACAATGTAACACACCGCTCACAACCAGCCCCAACAACACAATGTAACACACCGCTCACAACCAGCCCCCAACAACACAATGTAACACACCGCTCACAACCAGCCCCAACAACACAATGTAACACACCGCTCACAACCAGCCCCAACAACACAATGTAACACACCGCTCACAACCAGCCCCAACAAGACAACCTGATCCACAGCTCACAACCAGCCCCAATAACGTCAGCAAAACTACAATAAGAGGCTACAGTCACAACACGAACACATGACGTCAGCGCCGCTTCTACAGCCCACGGGAGAACAGTGGAGCAGTTCCGTTGACCCACGAGCTCATTTACGCACTATTTAACTATTAACACTATTTAACTGTTAACACTATAACACTATTTACTGGCATAAATAAAATGATGCTTCTTTATGCCGACCAGAATGGATCAGCAAAGTGATGAGAGTAATGCAACTGAAACGGTAATTTTGATTCAATGCAAAGATCAGATAAGCATGTAGTTTTTGAAGAGATGTAAATTTAACCAGGAAGGCAGTTTCTAAATAAGCATGTAGTTTTGCATGATAAGCATCTCTTTCCTCTCTTGCTAATTTAAGAAACTGAGCTGGCTTCAACATGAGCAGTTCCTTGTTTTGTGCTTAGAAAGTACGGCCTCTGCAGCAGACATGGACCAGCTGAATCTGACCTCTGCCAACTTCACCAACTCCTTGACTGCAGGACCTTCAGCTTCAATCCCATGGCACTTCATGTCTCTGGCCTCAGTAGGACTCATGTCACTGTGCTTCCTTGTGGGATTTCCTGGAAATATAGCAGTTTTAATCCTCAGACCAAACTGGCAGCAGCTGTCCAGACTGACCCAGTGTTTGATGATGAACCTGGCCGTGTCCGACCTGCTGTGCTTGATCACTCTGCCCGTTTGGATCTATGCTGTACTTTATGACTGGGGTCTGGGCATCACCACCTGTAAGATTATGACATTTTTGGTATATTGTAGTATCTACAGCAGTGTGCTGACCATTACTGCTCTGAGCGTCCAGCGGTACATGCAGGTTGTGCATCCACAGAGATGTCTCCAGTTCAAGAAGAGGCTTCTTGCCCTGATGTGGCTCATATCAATGGTCCTTTCCATTCAAGCTTTAATGGCTCGGCAAATCATCAAAGATCAGCATCAGATCAGCTGTTTTATACAATACAACTCTATTCAACATGTGGCTATGTTACTCACTGAATGCATTGTAGGATTCAGCTCATTCACCATTACTGCATGTGCATATATTTTTCTGCACAGAAAGCTAAATCAGGCAGTATTTTTCAACAATCCAACTACCTTCAAACTCGTCACCACTATCATAGTGGCATTTTTTGTATTGTGGATGCCATACATAATTTTTAATCTTGTGATTGTGGGCGGTATTATAAGTAACAACCTGAAAATTTATCAGTTTTATAATGATGGCTATGACATTTTTGCAGGTTTAACATTTATCAACAGTACTATAAATCCACTTCTTTACGCTTTTGCAGGTGGAATATGTCGTAAAAAATGCAAACCCTCAACAAGATTAAATAATTCACAGTAAGAGTTATATCTATACAAGTTAACACCGCTTTGTATAGTTGGATAAAATATGTAGTTTTACCATACTTTTTTTAAAGACTGCAATTAAATATTTCCTGGTTAACATGTTGCATTAACATATTTTAAGTTAATCTATAAGGGTTAGTACAATGCATGCTTGGTCATGAGTTTTGGGCTTTATGTGTTTAGTCTTATGAATCATTAAGGTAAAAGATACATTTGCTTAACCAGCCTACCGTGCATAGACTGTTGAGAGATGTGTTGCATATTGTTGTGCAAACATACAAATAAAATTATGTAATTTAAATTTCAGAAGCTGAACTTTACTGGTAAACTCTTAAACTTTCTGACTTGTCACATGAAAGGTTTACATAGCAGAAAGTAGTTTCCAAGTAGTTAGTCAATATCATAAGCTTGATGTTAACTGCTAGGGGGCAGGTGTTGTCATATTAGGCAGTAAACCAAATCAGAGATTGAGAAACCAAGCACTGTGCCTTGATGATCATTTCTGAATACCGTGTGGTTTACCTTAACATGTGCCAGTCCCCTGTCTCATGAAATGACAAGCCTCATTGTAAACTTAAACCTCTGACAAGGACCACCTGACCTCTTTGACTTCAGCCTGTCCAGTTTTGTTGCCATGGGACCTCAGGACGGCGGCTTCCACCATTGTGCCTGTTGCTTCTTCATTTAATCCTCAGGCCAAACTGGTATCTCAGGCAAAGCAGTGATATGTCCATGGAAACAAGTGGGTAGCGAAAAATTTATATTGCACCTTCGACTTATATAATAAAGATGTTTTAAATGTTTACAATTCTTTGAATTCACTGAAGCTATATCTTGACCCCATTTGGTACAGGGTACATTTATATGGACAGAAAAATTACAATTTCCAATCGAGAAACGGTTGGAAATGTTACTCACTGAATGCTTTTTTGGATTCAGCTCATTCACCATTACTGCATGTGCATATATTTTAATGAACAGAAAGCTAAAGCAGGCAGTATTTTTCAACAATCCATTTATCCTCAAACTCGTCACCACTATCATAGTGGCAACAACCAGAAGATTATTAAATTTTATCCAATTGGCTTAAACTTTTTTGGAGGTTTAGCATTTATTAACAGCAGCATAAATCCACTTCTCTACACTTTTGCAGATGGAATATGTCATAAAAATACAAACCTCCAACCAGATTAAATCACACAAATTTCTGATTTGTAATAAATAACTTCAGTGTTCTTGTTTAGATACAACAACCAAATATTTTTCATTAGCACTGTAAAATTATTGAAACTATGATCCTATCTGATAGAGTCAGTAACAGTGAGCACTTGATTATTTTGGGTTTTATGTGTTTAGTTTGTGTACATTTTAGGGTAAATAATAAGTTTTTATAGACCTGTCGGTACAGAGCAGCGGGAAAGAATGTTGCATATTGGAACAGACTTCCTGAAGACAGTTCTGTTAAGTTGTGATTGTGACGGAGAGGATTTTTCAGCACTCTTCTCTTTTCTTATTTGTCTTTCTTATTCTGTAAAGCACTGTGAATTATGATATGAATACAAATTGTACTCAGCAAGTAAGACTTGCCTTGTTGTGTAAAACTCAAATAATGCCATTAAAGTCAGTTTCAGAGAATATATTTTACTGATCTGAAAGCTAAAGAGTAAGTAACATTATCAACATCAACACAGAGCACCTTTCTCAGAGATCAGCTTGCAAGGGGCTTTATAGACTTAAAATATTCATACTTATAAAAAAGATAAAATGCAGAAACATACTATACAAAAATACAATACAGTCATAAAAACACCAATATTTACATAAATAGAAACAGAAAATTAAAACAGGTCTATAAAGATAAGCCTATACAGGTCAGGTCAGTTAGTTTTAAATGACTCAACAGATTTTGCAGTTCTAAGATCAAGGGGGAGTGCATGGAATGATTCCAACATTTCAGGGAGAAATGAAGATTTAAGGTTCTGTAACTATGAGTACAAATGAATGTCATCTGCATACATATGGTAAGACACTCCCTTGAATTTGCCTATTATTTCACCAAGTTGAAGCAAGTACAAGACAAACAAAATTGGTCCTAGCACCCTTGGGGAATACCGCATGACAGTGCGGATGTTGGCATAAAATGACTTGACAAAACAGAAACGATCTCCCTGACAAATAGGAGGAGAACCAACCTCAGGCACTACCACGGATTACCACAAGTTTGTCTAACCTGTCTAACAGGATACTGTGTTCCACAGTGTTGAAAGACACACTGAGGTCCACCAACACAAGGACTCTACTTAGACCACTGTCAGAGGCCATTTGGATGTCACTCTGAGCATGTTTTAACAGTACAGGTGTAAGCAATCAATCTGAGATAAATCTGAGATCATTTACTTCAGATTTTTCTGTTTACATGACTCCAGAAATCACATAATGATCAGATTTTTAGTGTGCATGTAGCCAGTGTTTGGTTATGAGTTGTGTAAAATCATCTCTTGACATTTTTGGATAAATGATGCTTAAATGATGCTGTAATGAATTAGCAAGATGAGAGAAATCTAGCTGTAATGTGTTTTTTTAGTAATTTATTGCAAGTTACTATCAGATAAATATGTAGTCTGTTTTGAAGATGTCACACCCCCTCTAGTCCGTGTAAAGAGGTGTAAATTTAATCAGGAAAACAGTTTTATTTCCTGCCTTCATCAGCTTGCTACTTTTAGAATCTGATCTGGTTTGAAACTAAGCAGTTCCTTGTTTTGTGCTTAGAAAGTACAAGTCTCTGCAGCAGACATGGACCAGTTGAACCTGACCTCTGCTACCTTCACCAACTCCTCAACTGCAGGACCTCCATCTTCAAACCTGTGGGGCTTTAGGTCTCTGGCCCCAGTAGGACTCCTGTCACTGTGCTTCCTTGTGGGATTTCCTGGAAATATAGCAGTTTTAATCCTTGGAACAAACTGGCAGCAGTTGTCCAGACTGACCCAGTGTCTGATGATGAACCTGGCCGTGTCCGACCTGCTGTGCTTGGTCACTCTGCCCTTTTGGATCTATGCTGTACTTTATGACTGGGCTCTGTCATTTCTGGTATATTGTAGTATCTACTGCAGGCTGCTGACCATTACTGCTCTGAGCGTCCAGCGGTACATGCAGGTTGTGCATCCACCGAGATGTCTTCATTTCAAGAAGAGACTCCTTGTCCTGTGTCCATCCCTATGTTAGTGGTTCGACAGATAATGAAAGTAAATCATCAAAAGATCAGCTGAGCACTAAAATACTCCTCACATGCACAACATGTGGCTGTGTTGCTCACTGAATGTTGTTTTTTTATTTTTTTTGGAATAAGCTCATTCACCATAACAGTGTGTGCTTATATTGTTCTATACAGAAAGTTAAAGCAGGCAGTATTTTTCATCAGTCCATCCACTGTCAAGCTTGTTACTATTATCATAGTGAGATTTTTTGTCCTGTGGACACCACACTTGATTTTTAATCTTGTGATTGTTAGTGGCATTTTAAGTAACAGCTTGAAGATTATTTGGTTTTATTAGTCTGGCTTTAACATTTTTGCAAGTTTAACACTTTTTCAGAGTAGCATAAATCCACTTCTCTGCATTTGCAAGTGGACTATGTCAGACAAATAAAAATCTTCAGCAAGATTAAATTCTCACTAATTCTTAACAACATTGCAGACTTATAGGCCTTGATTATTTATTATGTGCAAAGTGTAATTATACAATGTTAAGTTCCACTGTTTTATTATAATAATGTTTATATATAAATATGTCTTAAAATTAACATTGTTTTGGCCCAGTCAGGTGCTGTTATGTGGTATGCTTGCTCGTGAGACATACTGTATGTGTGTTTTTAGTAAATGACATACACACTAGGAATACGAGTGCTATTTAAAAAGTTTCAGTTTTAGACAGGATCACAGCTTAGAACATTACTGAGTTAGAATGTTAGTGTTGTATCTATTGCTTCTTGAGGCACCAGATTTATCTTCAATTCAATAAGACTTGGTTGACCTAGATTGTTTTTTTTTTTTTTTTTTTTTTTTTTACATTTAACTTTGTAACTGGCCCAGAGAAGTGACATTGCCTTCTTTTTCATTTGAGTTAAGTTTAAGCTGCATGTCAGAGATCTGGGTGTGCTTGTTGCTTCAGACTGAGCTGATAACATATCAGAAGTTACTATGCATAGCAAGATGAATTTACTTTCAATAGGCATTTGTGTTTGTGAGTTCACTGTACCGATTCACAAATTTGGTCTTGAAATTTGGCCCATCCTTTAATTAAGCCAAGACATTTTATTTGTATTGGAGCCCTATAACTAATATACTTATTGGGACTCCTATCTGGTACACCTGACCAAATACGTTTGAAACAAAACCTCACTGTGACTAATTTTAGAGTACAGTGTGGTTTACATTGGCACATTAACATGTGCCAGTTCCGTATTTCATGACCAGAAGTGACAAACCTCACCTCTATGCAGCAGACATGGAGCTGCTGAACCGGACCTCTGCTAACTTCACCAGCTCTTCAACCACAGGACCTCCAGCTTCAGTCTTATGGGGCTTCAAGAATCTTGCTCCTGCTGTGCTGCTGTCTCTATGCTTCCTTGTGGGAATCCCTGGAAATATAGCAGTTTTAATCTTCAAGCCAAACTGGCAGCAGTTGTCCAGACTGACCCAGTGTCTGATGATGAACCTGGCCGTGTCTGACCTGCTGTGCTTGGTCACTCTGCCTGTTTGGATCTACATGCTTTTGTATAGCTGGACCCTGGGTGTTGCCACATGTAAGATCATGGCCTTTATTGTGCACTGTAGCCTCAACAGCAGCTTGCTAACTGTCACTGCTCTGAGCGCCCAGCGCTACATGCAGGTCATAAACCAGAAGAGATGTCTCAGGTTCAAGAAGAGACTCCTTGTCCTCTTGTGGGCCATGTCGATGGTCCTCTCCATCTCAGCTTTAGTGGTTCGAGATATCAAAGTCGTGCAGGATCAGAATATGTGCTTTCCATGTTACAACTCAACAAACTCAACAAATGCTCAGCAAGTGGCTGTTTTAATCTCTGAATCCTTTGTGGGTTTCAGCTCATTCTTCATTACAGCCTCTACATACATTTGTCTCAACAAAAAGTTGAACCAGGCTGTGTTTTTTAACAGTTCTTGGACAACTAAACTGATCACAGCTATCATAATAACTTTTTTTGCCCTGTGGATGCCATACTTTATTTTTGATCTTGTGGTTGGAGTGGCCATTATACAAGAAGTACCTGATATAAGTCAGTTTTTCGAATCTAGCTACAACATGTTTGCATCTGTAACCTTCATTAATAGCTGCCTGAATCCAGTTCTCTATGCATTTGCACTCAGACTATGTGGAAAACGTAACAATACAATCTCTAGCGATCATGAAGAACCTACCATGACTAATGATGTGTCATGTTAATGCACTGTTAATTAAACTCATTTTTTGAGTCTTACAGATGCACTATATGTACCTTTCCAGGTGGAGTTTCCATGAACTGCTTGTCTCATGGAGATCATTTTTATTTAATTTGATTAAATTTGGCATTAAACTTATCTATTTTTATCTACCCCTTTATTCAATTACAGGTATATTGTTGAATATTATCTTGATAAACATGCCTTCTTACTGTTATTAAAACTTAATTCAGACCTACTTAATGTATTGCTGTATGTAACATAAAACATTTATTTGTGTCTTTTTCATTCTTTCTTCCCTTGTTTGTATTTGTTCATCAGTGTATATGGTGACAGATGGTTATTTTTAAAATTTTCTGATAAAATGAACCAGTTATTCACACATCTCAGTTTTTGCGTGTTAGTTCTCTATTCACTTTCAGTTCTTGATAAAGGTCCCACTATTATCAGTGACCTGACCATTTATAGTAGTGTATTAGAACAGTGATGAAGATATCAAGGTACTCTCAATAAAGTGTTATTAAAGGTGAGGTAGCAGCAAAACTTGAAAACTGGGTGTGTGTTTAAGCCGGAGACTTTCTTAATGCTAAATGGTGATGCTTTCTGTTCTTTAAACATCTCTAACTCTATAAAGCAGACGTCATCGACTGTAATAATTGAGTCTATGTGTGCCAACACATATAAAGCACATTAATTAGATATGTAAATAAACATAGTCAACATCTAAATGAGAGGATAAATATGCTGGGTGAAATCAGTAGAGAGCTTGAAACAACAGGAAGTCATGCACTGGGTTAAGTGCATGACTCATTCTGACAGGCTTCCCACACATCTGCTCTTATCTCATAATGTTTTTTTTTTTTTAATTAAGCGCATCAAAATATTGCAGCAGTGAAAAAGTACAATTTCATGTCTGATAAATATTATTTATTTTTTGTAATTGCACTTGTACTTTAGTAGATCTAAGTAAGATTTGGTTTGCTGAAAGTAGTTTATTTTAGTAATGGAACTATTTGCACCCACAACTCCATACACGATGTCAGTACAAAAGTGATATTGAGAGCCATGTTAAGATATTGGAGTGGTACTGCTGCTCCTAAATATTCAGATTCCATGAAAAGAGCATATGTTTTAGGTATTTATTTCAACATTCTATACAGTTTATAAGATTAACGTGGAATGCACAAATGGCATCCAGCCAACTGACCACAGTGAATTATTAAAATAATCATATTTTCCAAGATTGCAAGAATACTGCTAACTTTAAACCATATTTATGTGTAGACAGTTACAAAAGCAGGACACTATCTTGAAAAAAAATAAATAAAAATTCCTAGTTGACCGGTGAAAATTATGTCTAATTGAATAGAATTGTGCATGATTCTGTCCACTGATTATGATGTTGTTTTTTGGCTCAACCCAATCCATATAATGCACAACCATATTTGAAAGTGTCTGGTAAAGTCCAGACCTTAGAACGACATTGCGATTATTTTGTATAAAACAAGAGGGATGTCTGTTCTACTCCCACAATGTTTAGTTTCACTTCATGGGGTTTTTCCACTGCAGCCCGCTTCATTCAGTTAGATAAACAACTCAGTCCAGTCCACTTAGTAATATTAGGTGATTTTTTTTTTTTTTTTTTTTTACATTTTTTAACCTTTAAAACCCCAGAGTCTGCAAGTTTTGAATAATTTCAAGTAAGGGCAGGGGTGTGGGCGGAGATAGGGGATAGGTAAAAACAGAAATTTTCTGAGCATGCAAGGCAAGGCAAATTTATTAATTTAACACCATATGTACACAAAGTAAGAGTGCAGAATAAAAAAAACCCTTTCAGTCATATGCATAGCTGAGCAGAACCATTTTAGAGTGTGGATTTAAAAATGGTGAGAGTAGAGGCCTGTCTCATACAGGAACTTCCATATACAGGCAGTTTCATATTTTAGCTGCATAAAACTGAAATGCTGATTCCCCATGTTTAGTCCTGACTCTGAGCGCCAGCAGTCAGGAGATGAGGACCTCATCTCACGCTCTGAGGTCCTCAGGTTTATATGGCACTAACACTTTGGTGCTACAGTCCATTTAGAGACTTGTACAAGAGAGCTGCTTTTGTAAGTCTATTCTCTGAGCCACAGGAAGCCAGTACAGAGACTACTTGCTAGAGCGAGTTAAAACCCAAACATAACAAGAGAAACATAACAAGAGCCACAAGCCACATGCAAAACAATGCAGTTATTTAAACATCCATGAATCAATCCAATTTGTGTAAACTGATGATGAAGGAACACAACCCTTCCCGTGGCAACGCAGTAGTTAGCTGCTTTTGTGGCTACCTGGCTCACACATTGAGCAGTTTTTGAAACTTTAATTTTTTGTTTTTCATGGATTTTATGCAGACACAAGTAAGGGACTGTTAGAACGTGTGAAATGAGGTGTTTATTTTTCCTGTATCCATGGAGACTGTGCAAGAAGCCAGCTAAGGAACTAGCTATGCACATCTGAGATGCTACAGGCATATGTGGCTGAAGACCTTCCAAAGGAAATACTTGGAGACCTTCCAGAGGAAATAACCTCTGAACATCTGAACCAACAGAAACAACAGAGCAGAGTAAAAATGAGACCTTTCCTGTTGTGTTCAACTGTTTTTTCTTGGACACATTTGTCCAAAGGGCAGTTCCTCTCTTCAAACTGCCCTGACACAGATGTGCTGACCCTACCTGACCAGTCCTCCTGTTAAACAGCACTGAGATCTAATATAAACGTTGCTGCAGCTAAACTTGAATTTCCATTAGGATCTTAAAGTATCTCTCTATTATAACATGAAAAGGCTCATATGTCTTCAAGATATTGCCCCGATGAAGTCAGTTTTGCTATTTAAGGAGTGATTCAAATAAATACAAGTTGTATTCTGAAAATATGTGTGTTGTTTGTAGAAATGCAGTGGTAAGCAGTTTGCCATGTGCAGAGCAACAGTGGTGGTGATATCACCCAAGAGGCAGCAGAGATTTTGTTATGGTCTTAGAGCAAATCCAAACACATACTGTAAATGTGTGAGCTCGAGTGTCTCACTTCATTTGTGTGGTCCAGCAGTTGTCCAGCACCTGGTCAATGCTTTTTTTACATTTGTTTATAGTATGTATACATCTTCTGTTTTTATTACTAAAGTGTATCTTGAAAAACAGTGATTCTTAATGCAAGCGGGCTCACTTCTTCATGTCATATAAATCCTGTGTAAAATATTGCCACACAAAGCAATAATAGCTCTATGGTGGAGACAAATATGTGGTGATTCTGTTTCAGAAAAGTTATAGTGAACCTTTACTGGCTTTAGCTTGAAAGTTATTATGTGTTCAGTTTATTATTATTATTATTATTATTATTATTATTATTATTATTATTATTATTATTATTATTTGTGTTTCTTTAATAAATTTCACATTTACGTGTAGTTAGGGTTAGGGCATCTGATGGCTGCACTTTTTTACTTATTGGCTTATAAAAATGCCTGAACAGAAATGAAACAGGAAAGTTCAGTGTTACATCAATGACAGGAAGTGTATGTGGTGTACAAATGTGTCACCTATATATGCATGCCCTACGTCAAATATCTTAAAATGTGTGTCAAAACTGTCCATTACACCCACTGAGAAGAAAAACAACAATATGCAACTTTACTTGAAATCATATCTTTAGCATGAACATGTTTTTGCATTTGAAAAAACATGCATGCTTAATTAGCTTAAATAAATAATTGAGACTTCATGCAGGACCATATTTTCTTGGCAACCATGTAAAACACACACAGATACAACACAAAACAAATGATGTACATTTCTTTAAAATCTAATATGAATTCCAAATTTGCAAAAATGGCCACCCTGAAATACAAAAATCTACTTACTTGCTGTTTTCTTTTTGAACTGATGTTTAAGTTGTAATTTCAGGTTATTACAGCACTGCCCCACACAGCTACAGCAGACAGACAGGTAGACAGGGTCATAGACAGTTTACTCGTAAACACAGACACTAAATTAAATCTTTAGACTTCATAATACTGTGCTTTGGAGGTGTATTTTACTCCACTATCATTAAACATCAAATTAGATTGATTCCACATGTGTTTTAACCATTGCTTGTGAGTGTTTCATAGCTTTTATTAAAATTGCCTTTTGGAGGAAAGATATTGGCCTTATATTTGTCTTGGCTCACACGCTACAAAAACTTTTAATCTGAGGTTGCAGTGATAAGTAAGCAGACTTGCCTTTGTAATTTAAGGACTCATTTAGGATGGTGTTAAACTTGAAACGCACCCTATTATTATTTTTCAACGTTGATATAGCGCTGAATGACAAAGCTATCATTTAGGCTATGGGACTCTGCCAGACAGTACGTTGTCTAAAAAGATTTTAAATGATCAGCTGTTGACTAGTGCATTACACATGTGGCCTGTTTAAATATGAGCTTTAAAAAAAAACAAAAAACGTTCTACTGTTCTTGCCATTTTTCTGATTCATTGTTATATTTCAGTGGAAGCATCTAATCTGCTTGGACAGATTTTAGTTGTATCTGAGTTTTGACTTTATATGTAACACATGCCGACATCTGGATTTAAATATTTGGATTTCTCTAAGTCTGTACTCACTCAGATGGAAGAGATTCAGATCCAACTGGATCCAACATTTTACTGGAGATGACTTTATCTTTATGGTAACTAATCAAATTTATCTTAGCCTATGTACTTTTATTTCTTTTTCATTTTAGGCATGCTGATCATCAACCTCCTCTCTAAGTAAATAATTGTTTGAATAATCATAATTTCAATTATGATTAAAATGATAATAATAAATAAATAATTCTCATAATTAATCAGCCACAGTGCTCACACTAATAGTTTTTGTGTCGTCAGCAGTTACTATAATCTTTACCATTTTGCACTTGAAATAAATTGTGGAATGTTAACAGTCTTTAAAAGCTACTCATCTCTTGCTAATTGTTTTAACAATTAAAACATTTAAAATGATGAGTTCCATATTTTTTAATAGCTGCGCACCAGGTCAACTATCCATAGGTTTATTGTATCAGCTGTTCACAGTCAAACTACCTCACGTGGACTTAGATCAACACTCCCCCAATTGGTATAATTGGTGAGAGTTGCACACATTCAACAAATCATGTGTTAAGAGGCTTTTCTCTCCCTGCTCCAAACAGGAAAGGCCCTGATTATAAACATTCATCATTTATTTATGCTGCAACAGAAGGTCCTCTCCAGTACATACTTGCACTTCAGCACAGTCCAAGAGTATAAAACTGGAGTCTGCCCTCGAAGCAGCTGAGGACCCCAATGTAAAATCACAACAATCTGCAGGCGTCCAGGTTTAGTTCTGAGCAAGAAATACAAGAAAAATATATTGTTATATCGTGTTGTGAAACATAATGAGATTAGTTAAAGGTGCACTATGTAACTTCTGTGATGGAGGGCTCGTCATCTGCTTATCTCCATGAGTATGGAATTAAGTTTATCGATCTCTATGGAGACAGGCAGGGGATGCCAAGCCAAGTTGCAGGTCAGATCTGTGGAGAAGCAGTAAAAATGTGTTTTTAGCAAAAAAAAAACAAAAAAAAAAAAAAACAGTAAAGTAAAAAAGTAAAGTAGAGTTAAATGTAAAGTGACTCAACACACCAACAACTAAAATCTGTTATACAGAATATAAGAAAGGTTTAGGTCGGCTATGTACTTGATTGTTACCAGAGATACATTTATCATTCAGGATTAATGAAATTTGGTGACTCATGACACCAGTACAAATGCTTTCCTGTAACTATTTATTCATAAATTAAACCCCTGCAAGGAATAAATACATATTTGTTGCATTCTGTGTGTGTTCCGAATAAGACTGTTTATGGATGAGAGGGCAAAGGTCAAAGAATAGAGAGATGTGAGTTCATTGTATATAAAAATGAGCAAAGACAAAAATAAACCATGTGCGTGAGAGAGATCAGCTGAAATAAACAAGACAGCACATATGCAAACAACATCAGCTGTGGTTAGGATTTTCTGGCAACACAAGGTGCTAACATAGTTCTTTGTAGGTTTTAATTACAAAATGCCATGAGAAGTTTGATCACCTCTTATGCTGAAGCTTAAATGTCCACCTCCAGTCCACTGCCAGGTTTTTGATTACACCCCACATAGTCTCTCATTCACTTCACTTCCTCCACTGTCTGCCGCCATCACCACAGCTAAAGCATCCAGGACCTATAACTGACTGAAGTGCCAAATCTCACCACAAGAACTAAAAGAGGACTTCAGTCACCTGTGGCTTCAGCCTGTGGAACCATTTTAAGCATTTAACTTTTAAGAGCTGTAACCACGTTATAATAGTGTGCTTCTCTCAAATTATTCTCTCAAATAATTGTCCTTTAAATTATTATTGATTTTAATTATGATTTAAATCATAATTATAACACAATGAAACAACCCCAGTATAGGTAATAGTATTTTTTGTGTAGTCAGCAGTTACTGTAATATTTGGCACTTTGCATTTGTTGTAAACTGTGCAATGTCTTCTAACTATTTAAACAAACAAAACCATTTAAAATGATGAGTTACATACTTTTTAAATAGCTGCGCAGCACATGAACAATCCATAGGTTTATTATTGGCATGTTCGCCTCAGCTTCACCAAAATCAAATTTAAAATGATTTATTCATGCATGTTTGAGTAATCCTATATTGTTCTGCATTTAAGGGTCAAGTTCTCAGAAACATTCTGTTTTCAGTTACCCCCTATATCCGCTCACTTCTCTAAAGTTACTTTTTTACTTACTTTACTTACACTGAAATTCGATTCAGGCTACATCAGGCTATACAGGTCAATGTTGCAGTTTACAATTAACAAAATGTCAAGACCATGTCTTCTCTTTTATCACCGTTCAACCGTTTCTCATTGGTCTCTGAAGCTGATTAGACTTCTTCAGAAAACTGGGTGTGACACAAAGTTTATGTGAGCAGTTAACAGAACTCAGATGGAGCAGAAGACCATAATTAGATTAAGCAATAAAAAACACTTATTCTGCAATTGATAAGGTATTGGATATGGAGGTGCACATAAATAAGTAGTTATATTTGTTAATTTTCCATGGTTTATGAGTTTGGCCAGTTTGTCTGCTAATCACACACTGGTACCTTTGCTAACTAAACTACATTGTGAATCAATAACAGTATCCTAAATTAAATGTAAAATCTTAATATAGGTCTATATGGTAGGCTACAACTCATAAAGATAGATAGAAACAATACCGCTGTCCATTCACATAAGTATTTTCCTGAATGCTCAGTGGGAATATACTATAACAGTCTCAAAATCCTAAATGTAAAAAGAGCGCCATCTTGCGTGCTTTCTAACAAACCCAAAAGTGTGATTGTTCCTGTCAGATCCCACTAGATGGCACTATAGTTCTTTGCTATAGCCTATAAAAAGTCAAGTTTCATATCATGGTTTACCAGCTTGTTTAGGGAATGCAGTTTTCGTTGCACAATACACCGTCATCAATGCACACATGTTTTGCACACATAAACCTCATTACTGAGTCTCACAGGAAACTCAACCACAGAAATCTATAGTGCTTGTCACTTCTTGTTTATTTTACAGTGTCATAACAGTTCTGGAAGTAACCCCACTTGTATCAAATATTTTTTAAAAGTACTCCTATCAATAATGCTGCAACTTACAACAATACTAGACTACATTGCATTAGCCTAACATGCACTTTTGAACCTCTAGGTGTTAAATTTAGCGTCCAGGTTAATTCAGTTTGTTGAGGCTGAGGCTCTGGATCCATTATCCTAGTTGCTAACACTGTGTCTAGCCCCCTCTAAAAGGTCAGAGGTTAAATTACAGATGTCGTGGGCCTAAAAGAGAAATATTTATATTTTAAAGATATTATTTTCCATTATATGTTTCTTTTGACTTGCACCAAGAGGTCCAAGGATAGATGTTTGAGAAAAATAAAGTAACTCAACCTTAAACAAGCCCATGTATATGTGAGCCAAGACAGATTTACTTTATTGCAGTGTTTTTTTTCATGTGATGTGTTATATTCATGTGTCATTTTGTAGTGAGTAGTAAGTATCGCAGCCCTACTTGACTATCCTCAATACATTGAAGAATCTCATTAGCAGCATAGGAGGCTTATATGACACTCTTCAAGGTTAGCCAGGGTTGGTAAAGATGTCTTATGGGCCCTGTCAGGAAACTGTCAGGAAATATTGAAATTAAATCGCTTAATAGCCGTGTCAAAATGTATCCAAAAAATACTGTGATTATCTCAGTATCAAATTTATAAACAATATTCTTGCATAATATTAATAGTAGGCTCACAGCAATGTAAAACAAAAAAACCCCAATAATAATAATAATAATAAAATGCTGCTACATTTACATATTATATTATTGTTTAATTATTCTACTCTTGTGAACCATTTCCATGATTGGCAGAAATGAACTTAAAGGGATTAATTTGCAAACACTCCATATATGACATACTGACCACACTGAATTCTGTGCCAGTCCCAAGCCCTAAAATTAAAGATTTCAGTCGATATGCTGCGGTGAGATCTGTAGGGAACATAGATAAATGAACAATAGAGAATAACTTACATGAATCAAAGTAAATATTGAGAGATATAAGACTGTAAGACTATATTGTTCTGGACATGCTGACGTGGTGAAGATGGCAGAGGAGCCGGGCGGCACGTTCGGTCTGTAACTGGCTCACTATAATCTCTTAATGAACTTCCCTGTGGAGGAATCTCACAAAAGGTTGAACAACGGCACAAACATAAAGGCTATTAATGATGAAAATATACATCTCATGAGTCTAATGAATTTCTTACATCTGATGTATCACGTGGGTTTCTTATTAATCATTCATTAGGCCTTTATTACATTCAGTTGTGGTATTACTTGGGTGGGCATATAGTAGTTCCAATTTTGTTTCCATAAGTGTAAATTGGTTTGGCAGGATGACAAGTGGTCTGTGAAATCCCCTCGTCAATCCTCTGATGTCGTCAGACATTGGAGTCCAAGCCGGTGTCATCCACTTGACATGTCAAAGGTCAGAGGTCGAGTAAGCGTTCTGAGCAGTAAGCCTGGCACAGAGCTGCCCGCTGAATGGGACACAGAGTAGTTGCTCCGATAGCAATGTGGAGATGACATATTCAATAATAACTTAATATCCATATTTACTGATGCTGAAATGTGATTAATGTATGATTGTGCTATGATTTATTTTGATATGTTGGAGCCAAGGACAGATTAGAAAATACTCTCATCTTTCATTAGACATTTTGTGCATGGCTTTAAAACAAACAAACATTTTACTCACCACATGTTTCATGTATGAAGTAGGTCATACAATCTACAACGTATGCAGAAGTATACATCACAAAGCAAATGCTAATGTTAATTGAAGTGCAAGTATGTCCTAGTGCGCATGCCCATATGTGCCTGAGTGAACGCGGCTCTGCACGTAGGTAATCTGCAGTAAGCTGCATTATGGACTCGTCTGCAGTGACGCGCGTGAAGCTCTGGTAGATTCTACATGAAAACTATTCCAGAGAGATTATCGCTGGTGTACATTACACTTACAATCCTACACTTTTTATGTTAATTTTGCAGGTGTTATGCATTGGCATTACAAAGTATGTGGGCAAACTCAAGGTCATGGCTTGGCCTAAAGAGAGAGATAAATAATCAGCAAATAGGGGAGACATGCAATCTAGCAGACTGAATAAATTAATTCAATTTAGGCAGGTTCAGAAGAACCCGGCCTACCCTGGGTGATCAGGAGGCGGTATCTAGGTGTGGGCTGTCAATCAAACATAGACCCGCCCAGACTCTTCTCAGACGGGAAGCGCAGTCTCAGAAGTTGAGCTGCAGCTGGGGACAAGCTGAACGTCTATAGCATCTCGCAGGACTTTTTCCAATATTTAAAGTCCAAAATGTGAAGAATTCGCCTTCGCTGCACCACTTTGTGAAAGTTGTCGTGCAGGAGAGTTCGTGACAGACGTGGAGGGATGCGTCAAGACGCATGAACTTGTGGGAGACATCCAGAACACAGCCTATAGGTTTACCGGGGGCATGGATGCGTCCGTGAACATCCAGGACGTGTGGACGGAGTAACTGCTTTCCTCAAATTTTACTTTTAAATTATTTGCTGCTGCATAAAATGCTCTGAAAACTCCCTGCCGTGTGTACTGTCAACTCAAGCGAAACTTGACACTAGCTAGAACCACATTTTACTGTCTCACTATGGATGAGAACGCCAAATGCGTAAAAGTTGACACCAACTTGAACACAGAGACTATCAACCTGAGCGTGCTGAACTGGGAGCAAGTGCAGCGCTTGGACTCCATCCTCACAGGCAGCATACCCATCCACGGCAGATGGAGCTTCCCTACTCTGGAGGTGAAGCCGCGGGACATAGTTAAAGTGGTTCGGAGCCGCTTGGAGGAGAAGGGGATTCATGTCCGAGAGGTGCGCCTGAACGGCTCTGCAGCCAGCTACGTGCTGCACGAGGACAGCGGGCTGGGGTGGAAGGACCTGGACCTCATTTTCTGCGCTGATCTCAAAGGGGAACTGGAGTTTCAGATCGTCAAGGACATAGTTCTAGACTCACTTCTAGACTTCCTGCCAGAAGGAGTCAATAAGGAAAAAATCACGCCGGTGACGTTAAAGGTATGGTGTACTGCATTTTGTCTTTTTAAGTACAACAACATCATCATTATCTTTCATAAAGATCTACCTCTTGGAAAAGCTATGTAATGATAAGTAAACTGAACTATTTCAGGGATGGTGTAGTAAAGATCATTATTTGTCTTGTCTGCATCTGTAACTACAGTGAGCTGTGCAGGCTATGTGCCAGTATTAGTTTAGTTAGTTGACACACTGGTCAGTTTTGTTCAAATCTACTGTCCTTTGGTTTTGTAATGATACATATCTGCCTCTGATCTATTTGATCCAGGTCTTCAAAAACTAAAACAGTTGAATACAAAAGAGCATACTGTCTAATCCAATTGGAGTAGATTCCACATTAATCAGTCTGTGTTCATTTGCCTGGAGATTGGCTGCAGGCACTGCAGCTACAGATGTGATCAGCACCATATGTGTTTAATGTTAGCCACATTCAGATTAGGTCAATCCTGATGATTATTATTATTGTTTAATTGATGCTTGAAACCTTTTTTGTTCTACTTGTTTAATATATTTAGCATGAACTGGTTCTAAAAGGTGGACCCAGTTGAAGCCATGTTCTTGTCACTTGTGTAGTAATGGTTTTTACGCTGTGTGCAGGAGGCCTATGTGCAGAAGATGGTCAAAGTGTGCAATGACTCGGACAGATGGAGTCTCATCTCTCTTTCCAACAACCGTGGCAAGAACGTGGAGCTCAAGTTTGTAGACTCCCTTCGGAGGCAGTTTGAGTTCAGCGTGGACTCCTTCCAGATCCGCCTGGACTCCCTGCTGCTCTTCTACGAGTGCTCGGAGCACCCCATGGCCGCCACCTTCCACCCCACCATCTTGGGAGAGAGTGTCTATGGAGACTTCCCCACCGCTCTGGACCATTTACGCAAGCGTCTAATTTGCACCAGGAGTCCCGAGGAGATCCGAGGAGGAGGCCTGCTCAAGTACTGCCACCTGCTGGTGCGGGGCTTCCGCGCCGCCTCGGATGAAGAGATGAAATTGTTACAGCGTTACATGTGTTCACGATTTTTCATAGACTTCCCTGATGTGAATGATCAGCGGAGGAAGCTGGAGTCCTACCTCCAGAACCACTTTGTCGACTTAGAGGACAGGAAGTATGACTACCTGGCCACATTGTACCATGTGGTTCAGGAGAGTACAGTGTGCCTCATGGGACATGAGAGGCGACAGACGCTCGGTCTCATCTCTTCTCTTGCACTGAGAGTGTTGGCAGAACAGAACGCCATCCCCAATGCTGCAAATGTCACCTGCTTTTACCAGCCAGCCCCATATGTTTCTGATGGAAACTTTAACAACTATTACATAGCCCAGGTCCAGCCTATGTACTCATGTCCACCATCACCCCCCCAACAGTACATTCCACCACAGCATCCCATGTACGCTCCATGGCTGTCCTGCAACTGAACTTAAGTCCTTCATGTTTATTATATTGTAATAACGAATCTCTCTCCAGAGGAGCACTTTTGATTTTGTGAGCAGTAAGCAGCATTTGGGAGCACCACTCTTCATCAGTGAAACAAAGTCTGGCTCATTATCCGCACTGATAGAGATACTGATAATAACATGTAAAAGGTATTATTGACATGTCTTGGGACTCAAAAACAGAAAAATGCTGCTTGCTTCAGACCTTTGACCTTTACACAGTCAGTATTGTGCAGGACAATGCAAAGTAAGGAAGTTGTTTACAAACCCTAAGATCTACTTTAAGACCAAAAACAACAAAACAATGCACGATTTATTTCTGTTGTGAAATAATGTCAGTAAGTGCCTAGATGAAACAGAAAGGGAAGAGATCTTTTGTGATTTTAACTGTAGTGAAAGGATGAAAGAAATAATATTAAAGTGAATAGACCATGACCAACAAATAGCATGCTTAGCTTTGCTAAGTTATATATTTCTAATCAATAAATTGTGTCAGTGTTTAGTTGAGCTCTTATCTGCAGTGCTGGTGGGCAAAATGCACATCCTGATTATCAAAGAGGAAGTAACAGCATAATCTCATGATCTATAATGAGAGGGGAGGGGCAGCTCAAAAAAAAAAAAAAAAAAAAGAGAATCTGTTGCAAAAGGAGAAAGGTTTGGCAGCTAAAGCAGAAGTGCAAGGGAGTAAATACTGCTGATATCCACAGTGTAACAGATTGTGCAAAGCACCAAAAAGTTAGTGAGAGGAGAGGAAATATGTGTGGGATGAATATTCTGTTGAGACGTATAGCTCCAGAATGTACAGACACATGTGTTGGATCACATTCAATTGGAAGAGATTATATCACACTGAAAAGTGCACATTCATTTTTATCATCTTATATTGGAAGAACTTAAAAGTCACGTCTTAATGTTGCATCCTAAAGTAAAATATGTGATAAATAATGCTATAAAAATATTGTGAGACTGCAGACACATGATGTTTGAATATTCATCTGTTTATGAATGATTGTCTGTTTGGAACAGTTGACAGCAAAGGGTTGGGAAAGTACCAAAGTGCATATCGATTATTCTGTATGATGCATAATCACATTGATACATTGTTTTGAAAGCAATAAACATACGGTTTTTGTCACCACAACCAAAGTGCTAGCCTCTGCAAGATGTCTCAAACATATTTTCAGATGTATTTTTCTATCAATCTTTATTTTTGTACAGTTTGTGTTTGGCTGATAGTAGAACTGTTGTTGTGTCTTATTACTGCAGCTAACAACAAGCAGCACATATGGACACAGTTTATGTATGAGCTCTAAGTTTCATGTGGATTTCAATTGCTCTAAAGAGATTGTGATACTGTCCAGTGGGGGCTTTCACCTACCAACCCATTTGGATACAGATACTGAATATTTGGAACAACTAATTAAAAGAGAAAAGATCTGTCAGAAATGAGCTTTGCCTCTTTTTTTACTCATCCCACAGAGCATTTGTTGATTTGGGCGCTTAATGTCTTTTCTTACTTGAGTAGGTCAATACACTCAGGTAGAGCTCAGGCCCAGAGGGCAGAACACGCTGCTGCCAATAAGTGACAGATGAGAGTGGAGGATTTCCCTTTGGAGAGACGTCATAGACCCACGTCAGTGGGCAATTGCAGAGCAGTTTGCCAAAGTTCATTGCATACAAAGACAGTCCTCACTACTAGCGGAGCCCTTAGATCCCAAGACACCTGCTCAGTGATTGAGTAGATTGTCCATGGATCCCTCTAATGCCCATATGTCACTTTCACTGGTGACAATGAGGAAATATACCTTCAGTAGCCACATTCAAGGCTGCAGCAGTGTTGAGAATTAAACAAGAACAATACTTTTTGAAAAGGTTTAAAATGCTGCACATTTGTCAGCAGCTATAAGAGTCATGTTAGTTGCAATAAGTAAGTGTGGCTATTGATACTTTAGTAACAAATAATAATTTAGCAATAGTTGTGGTTTAAAGGGCCCATATTATGCTTTTTTAAAATCTAAGTTATTTCCTCATCACAATCATACCTGGAGTTGTGTTGTTGTTGTTTTTTTGTGCACACGTTTAACACCTTGCATATTTAGGCTGAGTTCTTCTCTCAAACAGAAAACACCACTTTGTGGTGCCATGTGGTGTACAGGAAGTGCGCCACTGTGTTTTTAAACTACATACACCTTTACTAGAATAATTGGGATCATTTCAGTCCTGGAATTGCCAGTCTACTGAACTAAAGGTAAAAGATAGCTATTAACTTGAAAACTACTGCTTCATGACATCACAAGGTGGAACAGATTTTGCATTTTTTGGAAATGTGGACGGACTAAAAATAAAGGATTACTCAAACATGTGTGAATGAAACAAAACACAGCTCCAGGTATGTTTTTGATGAGATAACCGCATTATAACATGGCTTAAAGCTCACAAGAGTCAATTTTGTGTTACATTTTATATTAATAACAATGCAAAAGCTTGCTTCTCCAAAATATTGCACTGATTGTCATATTTAAAGGTGCACCATGTAACATTTCTAGAAGGGGGTGTGTCACCTGCTTGTCTCCATATGTTACTGCTTTACCAGGAATGTCCCAATATATAATTAAACCTCTCATCATCCATTTATTCAAATAGAGGTGTTTTCATTGCTAAAAATACACTGAAAAACATGCATTCTTACTTTGAATGGGTAGCTTCACCACAGATCTGACCTGTAACTTGCCCTGGTGGTATTACCTCCTTGTCTCCATAGAGTTTAAGTTAAATGCAATACTGTGGAACACTTGGAGCAATGAAATATTGTGATCCCAATAGTGAGCAATCTCAGAAGTGGAGATCTAAAAATGTTTTGCAGTTTCAAATGCACAATTCTTATATTTTTCATAATATTTTGCCAAATGTGCTCAAATATGTAGAACCGGGTCAATGAATGACCTCGTGGTTAGACGGAGAGATAGAGAGTGGACACTAAATATATCCCCCCTCTCAGCTACAGTAAGAACATTAGCCCATCTGCAGAAAATGGATTAGCTAGCTCCAGTGTAAGCATGCTCAGTACACCGGTATGGTTACTGCTCAGTAATTTGTACTATCGTATATACTACACACCTCCTCCCTCTAATTAGTCTAGGGGTATCTGTAGTTCTTTCCCACTGTAACAACAGGGAAAAATATAGTCCACTTCCTTATCAATGGCTTAAGGTGAAGAAGGATTTGAGAGAGTTGCACAACAGGGAGAAATGGGTTAACCTGAAAACAGACGGCTTAAGTTTGCAACACTCTGGACAGTGTCTGGACAGTTTAACTTAGGAACTATGTCAAGTATCATTTAGACTAGAAAGAAAAAAATACAGGATAGGAGACGCATTAAAGCATAATCTAGACTGTCCAGCTAAATAAAGTCTGATAAGTCTTCCGTGTGCTGCTTGGGCTTTTTGCAGTGCCAAATGTTGACTTTTGACTTCAGAGCGTGTCAAATGTGATCTAATATTTTTGTTCCTATCCCAAAAGGGTTCCCTTGGCAACATCTCATAGCAATTAATAAAATAATCATTGGAGCTTACAAAGAACTGCATATGTGTCTATATTAAGTTAAGTTTTTGGCTCTGTTTTCATCTGCTGGGGAACACACATCTGTTTCAAACCCCATGGACAGCCTTCAGAGAATCTTGAGTAAAAAAAAAAAAGTTAAAAGATTCATGGAGATGAAAGGGATTCCTCTTTGATTTATGTGTCGAAAGAAGTTGATTTATAGTAGATTTAGAACATTTTTAAGAACCCTAGTTATTGAGCTACTGGCAGTACAATGACCTACTATTAATTGCATAATTGCCCAAATAAAAAAAATAAAAATCATGTTCTGATGTTGTCTTTCACCTGACCTATTTTCAAGTTTGTACTGAAGACTTGCTGGCCAGCCCCTGTCCAAAACTGCGGCCCCCACAAATGCATAACATGATAAGAATTCTTAATAAACAGCATAATGTAAGTGGGATTATATAATATTTTTTTAATAACTGACTATCTGACCTCACCTGACTGGTATGTGACTGCAATAGTGCGGTGGTAGCATGTCCAAACTAGTGTTCCAGACTAATAGAAATGATCATTTTGTTGAATATGCTTTCTTCAAATACAACTATATCTAGTCCTTAAAACAGATTGTAAGGTTTTGTATTTAGAAAAGCCTTAGATGGCAATAAAACACCAACCAGATTACACTCGGTGGAGAATCGAGCCACAAAATTTGGGTCTGGCCCCAAATAAAATTTAAATATGATGCATATTACAATACAACAACCTTTTTTTTTTTTTTTTTTTTTAATTATTATTATTGTAGTGCAACATTTTGTTTAAATTATGCATAACTTCAAATGGTAAAAACACAGTCGCACTCTCAGTTTGAACCATTTTAAACAAATCTTAGTTCTCACATCTTCGTCATAAATAAATATAAAAAGAGCCAGTCTTTTAAAGGCTCTTTGACATGAATGGATCCAAAAGATTCGGATCCCATAAAAGAGCTAAAAGTCATTAGTAACCGGAGCAGACAGAAAAGAAAAAAAAAAAAATCTGTTTATTTAAGTCCAAATAAGTATCGTGTAATCTTGTGTTTTGTCTGGAGAAGATGCAGTCACAGAAACATGAAGGCCAATAGTCTTTCCTCCAAAGCCCAGCAGAGGTCAAAGGTCACGGAGTAACTCGAACAACAGCCCGAGGAGACTGTGAGAAAGCAGCGTTTCCGTGTGGGCATTTGTATATTTGTGCTGTCCTAGTATTTGTGTTTCAGAAACATGCTGGATTTTACAGTGCCAAATAGCTCACTTTAACAGATAACAGAGATCAGACAGAGCCAAATTCAATCTTTTTAGTTATTAGGCAATGGGGTGATAGTGTAACTTTTTGGTTTGGTATGAAAATACTAGTCAGTTGTGGTAATAAATCAGATGTGTGCTAATCTAAGTGTTTATATGTGCTAGAGTAAATACAGTGGCCAGCTGGATCATACTACACTGTACAAATGTCAAACTCAAAATGTGGGAAATATAATAAAACCAATGGAAGCTGGCATTTACAAAGCTTATCTGAAATGAGAAAGGATATTATAATTCATTCCAGCTAACTTGGTATAAAGTTTAGCATCATGTTTCACAAGTCATAACTAGTGACATAATCTTGGAATCTTGCTTGTATTGGATAATACTGAACTAAGAGAGATCACTCAGCATCATACATCTTAAATTCAGCATTTTGGAGGAAATTCACCACGTTTGGTGTCCTTTTCCATGTAAAATTCAAAAATTTGCGGTACAAAATATAAAAAAACAAGTTTATTAAGTAGTATAAGAAAAGAGCAAAGGAACAGCTACTGTGTCACTCTGGAAACTGCATTATATAAGAATAGTTCTGAGTGAACGCTAACTAAAACATTTTTAATGTGTTAATCCTACCCTAACCCTCTAACCCTCTAGCCCTAACCCTGACCCTAACATTTTTAAAGATCCTACATTACATAAAATTAATTCTTGTGAGCCTTAAGTCATGTTAGAATGCTGTTACTTCATCAAAAACATACCAGAAGTTGTGTTTTGTTTCAATCACACATGTTTGAGTAATCCTTTATTATCACTCTCTCAACATCTCCAGAGCTCAAAAGACCACATGACATCACAAGGTGGAACAGAAGTGTGGAGTGCAGTCTAAATATGTGTGCGAATGAAACAAAACACAACAGGTATGTTTTTGATGAGCAATCATAATAACACAACATATAATAACGTAATATGGGCCATTTAAATCCTCATTGATTTACTATTATAGAACTTTACTTTGATGACACAATAGACCAGACCTGGGCATTGTTCAGCTCCGGGGCCACGTACGGCCCTTTGTTTGACTCTGACCGGCCTGTTTAAGCTCATTTGGAATTACAAAATAAACACATTTTATAATTTTACCTCATGCATAAAAGTTTTAAGTTTTTTTTAAATTACATTTTTTGTAAGGCAACCTCACTTTTTCATTGCTTTGTCATAACATATACTCTTCTCAGTCTCACCAGCGCGTCAAAACAATGCTATTTACTGCTTTTATAAAGAAATACAATTCATATTATGCAGAATTGAGTTAAGCATTTTGGCCCGGCCCTCCACAATATTTTCTGTTTCTCATGTGGCCCAATGGAAAAAAGAATTACCCATCCCTGCAATAGATAAAAAGATACAATATATATTAGGGAAATAAATGACATAGATCAGATTAACTTATATGTAGTCCATATTGAAATCTATATGGTTGTTGATTCTTTTTCTTCTAGCCTCACAAGGAATCCCATCCATCCTGCAAAACAACATCTGGTATAATGCTTTCAAGCTCACACAGCAGCCCAAATTGCCATTCTGAACCCGAATATTATGTCATTTGATCTTGAAAATTGCCACTTTCTCTAATGTGTCACGAGTGAATGATAACTCTTCATGACCACATAGAAGACCAGATGCCATAAAAGAGCAAAAGTTCAAGCCTATTGCTAACTAGCACTGAACAGAAGCTGGTCGAGAACAAAATCATAAATTACTTAAATGAAAACAAATTATTCTGGTGTTTTTTGTTACTGTCTCCATGGGGAATAGCAATTTGCACTAGCAGACCAGGTTTCGGGTTAGATCTGTGGAGACGATACCCTGTCAATGTAAAGAAACACATTCAAGCAAACTAATCTTCATGGGGACAAGCAGGTGGTGTGCTCTCTGCCAGAAAAGTTACATAGTGCAGCTTTAAATACCACAATGGAGAATTATCTTTAAAAACAGCTAGCATTTGCATCTGGTTCAATGGTTAAATTGGTCAGCATGTAGAAGTTAAGAGATGGTCTGGTCTGACTCAAATGAAGATGGGTTCCATGTTTGGGTTTACACTTGAGGAGATGTAGTAAAGTGTTTGATGGATTGTGCCCAGATGGTGAGCTTTTAAGTGTGCTAAACAAAAACGCTAGAGCTTTCTTCCTTCCTGTACTTTACAAAACACACAGAAGCTATGTCAATATTTTAGATTAAGTATGTGATATAATGGAATGTTAGTTGTTAGTTTACTTTTATAAGCTGATATTGAATTGATAAACAGCAGGATTGTTTAATTTCTGTCAGTTGAAATTAGGAAACTATGGCTAGATAGGACACAGACTAGCCATAAAATTGTTTATGTTCACAATGCGATCAATGATTGATTTCTGATTTCATATAAATCAAATAAAAACTAGGACCCAGCCTGTCTGGCACCAACAACCACGAACATAGAGAATTCAGATAATCCTTTTCTTACGTTCTTACTGTTTGATTAAAAAAGAAAGAGTTCCTCATTTGGGTTTTGCTGCTAAAGATGCTAAAAGGACATTATGTTCAAACCTAATCACCTCCTGATAATGACTTTGCCAAATCAGCTACATTCCCCATTTCTTGTCTGTAGAATATGGCTTAGCTCACAAATATCTGCCTCAATGTTGTTTTGTTTTTATCCTGACACCAACAATTTGGCGAATGTCACCCCATTCTATTGTTTACTGTAACTCACCTATAAAGTTATTTTAAAGGTGCTCATATGTAACTTGTCTGATGGAGGATCCACTGATTGCAAGACACGTCTGCGTACACGGGTGTATGAATGTATGTGAGCTGGTAAGTGGTTCCTTAATGTAAAACTCTTTAATCTTTATGGAGACCCCTCACCAGAAAAAGTGACTTAGTGTACCTTTAAATGTGACACATAGTTTGACTTTGAAAAACAGCTTTTTTTTTCTCAATGGAAAAAAACCCCAAACAAACGTCTATTTCAAGTCTTAAAGGTTTATTTGACATAACATTTAAAGCTCTGACATAGTCATTTCTGTGACTTTGAGCTCCCCTCCCTTGCATATGTTTGAATGTGTGTTTATGGCGAGGTGGTTGCAGAGGTGCCACTTGAGCGTTCACATCCTGGTAAAGCATTATTGCTGCTGCCTGCTAACCTGCCTGTTCTTACCTGGGCCATAATGATAGTGATTATGGGCTTGTAATGGCTAACACACCTGCCAACTCTCCGCTCATGCCAAACTCACACCTGCACACGGATAAGTATAGCTGTGCCTGCTATATACAGTAGGAAAAGTCATAAAGGGCTTCCAGTGAAGGGGAATGTGACAATGTTATAGCATCGTATTTCTTAAGTGCTATAGATGGATCTGAGAGATAAAAGATAATTTATTGTTTCCTGAGTGCAAAGAGACTGGTAATGCTTTTCCTCTTTATAATAATGTACTTACACTGTGCTTCAGGGCTGGTGTTGAATCAATCACATGGAAAGCTGTTCTTAGTCTTCTACAACTGAAAGATGGATGTTGTAAGGATTTCTGAATCATAGTACAATTCACCAAAGCCAACAGACATTTGTCAGGTCCTATAAAACATTCTAATAAGGGCATTTTTGACTCACTGCGGTTAGGCTTTTTCAAACGTTACTAACTAAGAGTAAAAAAAAAAAAAAAAAAAAAAAAAAAATCAATAACCAGATACTAAAGCCAATATCTAGTTTGCATTTATCCTTTCCTGAATAGTTTTGTAATTATCTTGACCAGCATCAGTACTAGTAAATCATCACATACCAAAATAAACTTCAAATTGCATTACATTGTTTAATTGAGAGTTTTTCATTATAATGGGGGTATTGAAATTGAGTACTGGCCAATTCATTTATACTGTAGTGTTTTAATGGAGACTTTGTAATAACTATAATAACAGCCAAATTTTATGTTGACAAGAATCAAAACTTAGAAACAAACTATGGCTTACATTATAGTAAGACTATATAATTCAGCTTGCCAACGAGGCTGTAGGACTGAATGTGTAAACTGTACCAGCTTTAGCCTGTTGTGTTGATGTCAAGTCTCTCATTTATACAAAATAAACTACGCCTGAGCCTCACCATGCAATCTGATTGTGCTTTCTGTTTTCATGACATTCAGCTGTGTGATAAAATGTGAAATTTAGAAATGGTTGTGTGGTTTGTGAACAAAACACAAAATCTTGTCTGATGGAGTATAGAGCAAGTGATTTGGGCCTGTCTTCACTGAGCAAACCTGGATCAGATAGGTCCGGCTGACCCAAACCGATTTTTTCTTCTCTGGATCCAGCTGTGAAAACCAACCATAGAGCTCTGAACTTTGGCCCATCATTCAGTTTGAGCGAGGGAACAGATAACTATGGAGTAATGGAAAATCTAAAGAAAATTATTCTTCTAAAATGACAAACTGGCTTGTTCAGTCTTTTTGTTTTGTTAATAATTGTTGTCTATATAATATTTAGCTCAATATTTAACATTAAGACATTTTTTTGTATATTTACGGGGTTACTAACCTTTGTGATAATAAATAAATAAATAAATAAATAAAGGTGCATTGTGCAATGTTTCGCAGTATGGCATTAAACCTTTCTATCTTCATGGACACCAAACCAGGCCAAGTTACAGGTCAGATCTGTGGAGAGCCCCACTCACAGTCAGAATGTATAGTTTTCTAAGCATTTTTGAGCTGTAAAACCACCTGTAATTTAATAAATGTAAGGTAGAACTGTTTAATGTCATACTGTGGAACATTCCAGGTAGAGCAATGACATATCCATAGAAACAAGCAGGTGATGGACCTCGAACCACAAGTTACATAGTATTTTATGCTTATTTTTTGTATTACTGAGTATTTTTCAACTGCAAGCCATACAGAAATTCTACAGTCAAAACACTGTAATTTCTAGTTTGGAAAGTCTAATTCTTTCATTGTTTCTGTGTGTACAAAAGGAACACCCAGTTTTCCCTATTTAGCAAGTTTCTAACAGGAAACAATTTGAGTTAATATCCAGGAAGTCATTTCTTGCACCAAAACACATCTTATCCAGTATCTCTTTCATATTCCTTGGTTGGCTGACAGATTTCCAAAGCACAAATGACTTCTTGCACAATTATGGAAGTGCTAATTTGTCACAGGAGATTACCACAGCAAACAACAATACAGTTTAACCAGAGAATTTAACCCAACTCTCATCGAATCACTTTCTTTTCTCTTTTGGTCTGGTAGATGTCAACCCAACCCTAACCCTTCAATATGGGAAACAGATATAGTGGGGTTTTTGCATTCAAATAAATGGTAAGTATGAATTATAACATTTTACACATGTTGATTTTGTATGTTTTTATGTTTTTAAATAACATTTTAGTCACTATTTTGTGGTTGTACTTGACACTTTCTTCTTATGTGGCCGTTTGTGGCAAATTATGGTTGATTTGATAATACTGCTTTTTTGTTTGGTTTTAATTTCTATGACAAAACATGCCAACTATGCATAAAAACACTATTTGCAAGGCTCGTCAAATGTTCCTTCTGCCACTTTAACCAGAGGAAAGTATGCAATGTGGCTTTTGCTTGTTGGGAGGTAAAATTTCAAGAAATGCTGATTTATATAAAAATGTTGTTTGGGTTTGGACAATAGAAATCAAATAACTCAAATTTATGTTTATTCAAAACTTTTGTGTTTCCTGTTTACTTAAATGCCAGTTGCAATATTGATCAGTCACAGCGGCTCTCAAGCTTTTCACACTTTCCAAGTACCACCTAATCTGATCTAAATCAACTGTATAACAAGACTATTCCAGGTCTAATCTAGGGCTAAACCAGGTCTAAAAGTGGACTACATTATTTCCACTGTAGTTCTAACCATGAAATGATCCAAAGGAGGACAACAAAGTGGATAAACTCAAAATTAGTAAAGCCCACAAGTTGAAGATCTGTCCAAGTGCCACCTGAGGAAGTTCACGTAACACCAGAGGTACGTGCACCACCGTATGAGAAACACTGATCTATCATATTCATTATAAACATCTTAAACTTTTATTTTCTTTAAACTGCTCAAAAAAATTATTTATTTGATGCGCTTGAGTATTTCTAAAGGAAATTGGGGGAAATTTTGCTTAACAAATCATGTCTGATGTGGGTGTGTACTGTCCTGGGACCCGTAGGATGTGATAACACTCTATAAAGTCATTTCAACTTAATCTGCAGATGTCTCAAATACAGTACATGTGAACAATGTTTTTCAATACTCTGAATAAACCTATCAGTCAATTTCTACACCGGGGAGAAGTTAACATTTTTTATAGATGCTTGGTGTTCA
Source organism: Taenioides sp. WSHXM2023 (assembly GCA_029959045.1). Lineage (NCBI taxonomy): Eukaryota > Metazoa > Chordata > Actinopteri > Gobiiformes > Gobiidae > Taenioides > Taenioides sp. WSHXM2023. The sequence continues at coordinate 12,991,783 of CM057103.1, read as the reverse complement.
ACTAGTGTCTGCAATTTGGCTCTGTAAGTCGTGAGAAGCGGGAGAAGGCTCAGTCTGTGAGCTTACTCACCGATGTACTTGTCTTTCTAATGGCAGATTTATAGCCTTCCACTGTGGGCTCTTAAATGACCTCAGCAGGGCCTACAGAGTCAAAGGTCAAAGGGGATACAACAAAGGGAGCTGTGCTGCTGAGAGGAGAATGTGAAGGGGAGAGTGATGCGTTAGTGAAAAACGATCCAAACAAAAGTGTCTTTGTTAAGGGACCTATATGATGCTATTTTCTGATTTACTGTATGATGTAATGTTGTTTCCTCATCACAAACATACCTGGAGTTGTGTTTTGTTTCATTCACACATGTTTAACACACAAACCCTCGCATATTTACGCTGAGTTCAGAAAACACTCTTTGAGATGTCATGTGATAATGCAGAAAGTGCTCCACTGTGTTTTTAAACACCGTACACCTTCACCAGAATCATGTCGATAATTTCAACCCTGGAACTGACACTACTAAACTAAAGGTTAAAGGTAGCTGTGAACTTGAAAATGATCACTTCATGACATCACAAGGTGGAACAGAGCATTTTGAGCTTTGGAGCTGTAGACAGACTAATAATAAAGAGTTACTCAAAAGTGTGTGAATGAAACAAAACTTAACTCCAGGTCTGTTTTTGAGGGGGTAATAGCATCCTAACATGACTTAAAGCTCACAAGAGTCCATTTTGCGTAATATAGGACCTCTAACAGCAATATGGTTCTTGTACGTTGAAGTTACATCATGTTTACTGTCATTCACATCCTCCCAAACCTGTTCAGTCCATCGACCATTGACCCCAGGCTCAACTTCATCTGCCCCCTTCCTGTCCCTCTCTCTCAGCCCCGGGACCCTGCTGTCTGCCCCTTTCTCTGCCCTCTTTTCGCTCAGAGGTCACGTGTCGATCTTGTGGTCACGTCACCTAAAAGTGAGTAGAAGACAAACCACCAGCAGCTCTGGCCATAACTCTGCACTGACAGGCATCTCAACAACTACTGCTGTTACCATGGAGACCAGACAGCAGACAGTCAAGACATGTAGGCTTCCTGTGGTGGTCCTGGTTATAGGTTGGGTGTCTAAAACTTAATGGAATCTTCTATGTACTGCTTAGTCATTTAAAAGTGCACTATAGGACATTTCTAGTTTAACGTCCATCCCCTCTCTCCTTGGAGATGTAATTGCTTTGCCAGTTTCATAGCATGGCATAAAACGTATCTATGTCCATAGAGACAAGCAGGTGTCGATACCAGGCAAAGTTACAAGTAAGATCTGTGGAAATGCGACCCCACTCATTGTAAGAATGCATGCATTTCAAGATTTAATTTCAGATGTGTTATGTGCTAAAACAAAACAAAGCACATAACATGTAAAGAATTGTTTTCCTTTACTCTCTTAACTGGATTGTGTAAACTTTCTCATAACTTTCACATTAGTCACCAGTTACCAACACATGCAAAAACTAGTGCTAAGAGGGGCAGACTTTTGCAAATGGAGGGCCACAGTTTCATTTTGAAGTGGTGGTCCTGAGCGTTTAATCTAAGGCCCACATGAACGGGACCCCATGCTGCAGCGGGTCACTCTGCCTGAGCCATCTGAGCACAGCTGGCGATGCGCATCTGGTACGAGAGAGGAGGAAGAGAAACAAAGGGGTCACGGAGAGGACAGGAGGTGATTTGGGGTAATGCTGACAGAACTTGTGAAATAGCGCTATGTATGGATGTGTACACTTGCAGCTTCACATCTGGGATTGGAGGCAGCTGTGTGGCAGCTTGGGTTTTCTTTTGACTGAGAGATAAAAGTTCGCCCCAAAACATGCGTGTAATCCAGAGGACCATGACTTAAGAACTCTCACATTCTCTGTGTTATTTAACCCAGGTTTTCACAGCTTAAGACCAGAAGGGAGGAATTCAGCTTTAGGCTTGGCTTTGGACCAGATACTTTTAGCCTGTTAAAGTGTACTTTGTAAAATGGAGGTAAGAAGCCAAACTACTTTAAAGGTACACTGCTTAACTTTTTAGCTGTGGTTTCGCCACCTGCTTGTTTTCATGAAGCAGTCATTACTTAACCTAGAATTTTCCAAACTGTGGCATTAAACTTCCATGGGCACAAGCAGGTGATACCACCTGTGGAGTCATGACCCCCTTACAGTAAAAATGTATGTTTTTCAAAATATATTTGGAATAAAAAAGGATATTTGAATAAATACAAGAGAGATAAGTGTACTGCCACCTGTGAAACATTCTGCACAAAGCAAGCACCAAAAGTTAGTGCATTTAGTTTTACCTGACAAATCCAGGTATTTTTCATACATGTATATCAGTCTGGTCCCCACGTCAGATTTGTTTTTTCAGTGATACATGTGAAACGAGAGAGCTCATTGGTCACCTATGATTTACACTCTAATTTATCTCACCTCATATGAACAGAATTTAGTACTTCCATCATTGATTTTGCATAAATCCCCAATGTTTTTCAGTGATTTTTTTTCCTTTATTTTTTTCCCATATAGACAGACCATAAGTGTCCTTGATTGGCTAATACACCTGTCAATCCTGTCCATTTGAAAAAACAGAGTCATCATCTTCGTAAAGTATTGAAGAAGTGTGTATTCTGGATCTCAGGCAATATTTAAATAGGATAAAATAAGAAAGCGATTTTACCTGTTTTAGCCATTTTTAATTTTGGATACTGTATAAAATAGATTTACCCAATGAATACACAATGTTTCCTTGATTCTACAGGAATATCTAAAATCACTGGTTTTCTACCATTCATGCCATTGCGTACATAGTTTTGGTCCAGTCTAGACCAAAAGCTTTAGCATCCTGGGATATAATGCTTTCTTAATGAAGTCATGAACCACATTCAAACACAGATAAACACACCTCAACCACTAAAGAGCTGCTGGAGGGGAGCCATGCCAAGAATAGCCACGGAAAGTTCAGACGATGCTCCAGTCTACAGTTGTAAAAGGGAAACAAACCCAGGATCTGAAAGATGGAAAGAAAAGGGTTAGTGTCTCTGCTCTGGGCCAAAGGGAAAAGGACGTGCAGAGGACTGAAACAAAAAGCCAGATGGATAAAAAAAAACAACAAAAAAAACTCAAACATCAAAACATGCATGCCAATACTGTGAACACAAAATTCAATAGCATTGGACATGTAAAGAATTATATATGACTAAATAAATCAAAACCTAGATTGTCATTTTCTTTATGTATGACAGTATGATTTACAGCCTACCAGAGGAACTGCTATGAACCAAATTTATTGAGGCAACGTATCAATATTGTAGGAGATGCACATTGTGAGAAAATCAGACAACTGTGCACTGTCTGCATTTAATAATAAAGTTTTTATCTACTCTAAAATTGGATGTATGCCCCAAGCAGAGTTGGATTCACATCAGTTATGAAAAATAAAACTACACTATAGCGATGAACATATTTTTAACTTTAACTTGTGTAAAAACTGGTCCCTAAGTTTCCTTTGATGGGCACTTTCCCACACAGCGCAGATGTGAACAGGACACATGTTGTTCCTCTAGACCATTTTATTGACTCCATGCTTCAACTGGCTCGTATTGGAGCATGAGTCACTCACACAGCCACAAAGGAGCAGAGTCAGCAATGTCCACAAAGTATGATGTCCCCACTCATGTACTCAGTTCATCTAAATAAGCAGACAGAAGCAGAACAACAGAAGGCACCGTTTTTCATTATGTGGGTATGCTGAATCTGAAATACTTTAGAAACTGACAACTCTGTGGTGGAGATCTGCTTGACAGTTTCTTGTATATATATATTTTTTTTTTTAGCTATGGACATGCAGACCAAGTACTATGTTCAAGGACACAAGAGATACTTATTGGATACACTGTTAGATTACTAATAATTTGATGAACTGAAACTAAATAAAGTTGATAAAAGCAACAAAATGCTTCTGCTGGGTCTGTTTAAAGTTTAGCTCAACATTTGACTATTTAACTGTCTGCCTAAATAATAGCCATACTACTGTAACTCTTACAGCTTTAATAATAAAGCAAGCCAGTCAGTGTGTGGGTCCAACAGCCTTAGGCAGCTTTTATTTACAGGTTGAACAAAACAAAATAGAGGTTGATTGGTATGAGAGAGATGGAGGTGCCACTGCAGGCAAGCCGGGGTGAAGGAGATATGCTACAAGAGAAAAAGAAAACCGTTACCACAACTGAAAACACCCAGTTACAAGTGCCACCACCATCTATCCATTTTCTTCCTCTTATCCGGGGCAGGGTCGTGGGAGCAACAGTCTAAGCAGAGACTCCCAGACTTCCTTCACCCCGGACACTTCCTCCTCCATTGGTTTAGCTGAAAACTATTTAATATTTGACAACACAATCCCGAGCTCTATAGAGATAAAATGTGCTTTTAAAAAATCCATTTCACATTTCAGACACTTGCATCTCTCTTACCACTTCATGACAGGTCTATAAACTATATGCCTTTCCCTTTGAGTCATATATTGTATCCAGTGGCATTATAAAGGAGTGTTACTGGCTACAGACTGGTGGGGGTGACGTCACTCAGAGCTTGACCTGCGGTGTGGTAGTCTGCGGGCAGGCCTGTTGGCAGTGCATACAGGTCAGATTAACATTAACAGAACGTGACAGAGCTGAGAGGCTTTGAGTTCTCCACTGCACAGGATTAAGCTCACCCAGCCACCCAGCCATTTACCTATAGTCCTACCTGCAGGGTCCCGCCCCATTAGCACTAATCAAGCTACATATTTAAAGGCACTGGACCTGATGTTTTAAATGTGTCTTAAAGGGCCTATATTACACAAAATGAACTCTTGTGAGTACTATATCAAAAATATACCCATAGTTGTGTTTTGTTTCATTCACACATGTTTGAGTAATCCTTCATTATTAGTCTGTCTTCATCTCCAAAGCTCAAAATGCTCTGTTCCACCGTGTGATGTCATGTAGTGGTAATTTTCAAGTTAGAAATTAGCAATTCCAGGTCTGAAATTATCCAAATGATTCTAGTGAAGGTGGATGGGGTGTAAAAATACAATAGAGCACTTCCTGTATTACTGCATGACATCACAAGGTGGAAAAGAGTGTTTAAGGAGAGTGTCTAATATGCAGGGTTTGTGAGTTAAACATGTGCGAATGAAAAACAACTGCAGGTTTGTGATGAGAAAATAACATATATAGGCCCCTTAAAAATGTCAACACAGAACTAGTTCATTTTAAATGGTTTGCAGTGGTCCAAAGTTATTTTTCATTTACCTTATGAATTCAAGGCATCATCATTATTCGCAATGAGTTTATAAGTACTTTGTGTAAATGTCAGATGCCAAAGTGGTGAAGCTAACAACAACTAGCATGTTAACCGCGCACGTCCTGATTCTGCAGACAGTACACAGCTGACTTTTATTTTGACCTTTGTTTGTACTGGGACAAGGCATATTTTGCATGTGAAAAAAAATCTAAAACTCTTTAAACCCAATACAACCAACCATCAGTACTTTGATATCTTGGCATGTTGGTGTTGATAAAATGTAAAATAAATAAGTTGTACTAAAATATGTTGTTTTTGCAGTCATCCAATTCAATGTTACCACACAAAAAAAATTATAAGATTCTGATTCTTGTAACTTTCTTATAAACATGAATTTATCCTAGTGTGTGTGTGTGTGTGTGTGTGTGTGTTTTACATAATTCCTGCAGTGTTGTAGTTATTATAAGTCAAAGGCATCTTTACATAACATATTTGTCTTGTTTAACATTGACTTCCAACTCCTCTTGAATGGGATTTCTTGGAGAGAGACAGGGAGGACTCTCTGCCCCCAACCTATGCCCCCATAATGGGCTTATCGGACAAGCTGGTCCTGGAGCAGCTGTATCTATAATCAGTGACCACCGTGCACTGAGGAGAGACACATGTGGACTTGTGCTTTCAAGGCCACAATCATAGACACTGCCCAGATCCCACTCAAGGCCACAGCAGTCAGTTTAGTTTTATGAAGAATTACTTATTTTATACATTTGCATGAGATTTTTTGCCATGCACAGTAACTATTTGGTCAACATGTGTTACAATAAAAGCCAGAACAGAACAACGCTTTAGTTTTAAATTATGAGCATATTTCCAAACGATTGTTGCAGAAAAACATGATCTGTAATAAATAAACAGCACAAAGAAACATTTTAATTTTGCATTTGTAATGAGTCTTAGACAATCTCCAAGAAAAGGGTCATTGGGAGCGCAATAGAAAGAATATAGTGACCCACAAAAATTATATTTCATTCATAGTCGTTAATGAACAATAAGTCAATATTATGATGACAGGCTTATGTGTATCTACCAAAGGCAAAAAAAAGCATACAGCTACTTAAATTAATTATGATTTGTCTGAAACTGATCAAGAATGGATACAAGCAAATGACTACTGCATGAAATAATGGGTTGTGCTGGTCAAACTTGAAGGGAAAATGTGATTTCCTTAAGTTATGCCAAGCCAGTCAACAATTTTCCTCAAAAATATTATAATAACATTAAGCAAAGGAAAACTCTACTTTTCTCTGTGACCCAGTGAGAATTAGACAAAGGTCTAAAGTTCTGAGGGACCAGTCTTATCAGCCAATCAGAACGAGCGATTATCCCAAAAAACTGCAGTATCTGTGGAACTGTGAAGTGTGTGCCCGCTTACTGGATTACAGAGAAAATAGAGCTTCATAAAACTCACCGAAGCAGATCAAACCA